>CM040190.1:16135160-16162660 GCA_022606455.1 Callitettix versicolor
ATAAGAGCCAATAGTTTTTTAGCGTTCATTTTTGTCAATAGGTCCTAAAATATTTCTGAAACAAAATGTAGTTTATTAGACGGGTATCTGACAGACTACATTCTTGGCAAGAATACCCCCCCCCCAAATAAGTTTTAGAAAAAAGAGAAAATCAGTTTATCATACCGTGCTCCGGTTCAGCAAACGTAAACGTCAATTCGTAGGTCTCCTGACTGAATTTATCATACATTTATACTTACTAACAACTGATTAACATGTTTAAAAAGTTGGTAAGCAAAAAAAGTTAAAATGTATTTTATTTTTACATATTCAGTGTTAGGTTAGCATGTCCTTATATCCTAACAAATATAATATACTTGAATAAAGTATGCCTACGTTCTTCGTCTTATGAATTTTTAACCATGTTCATAAGTAGTTAGCAAGGTAAACTGAATGGAAAACACACAATGTATTTTCACACATATCATGTTAGTTCAGTTAGTTTATTAATAAACTTAACCTAAATAAACTAAAACGTGTGGAAATAATGTAAATTATTCACTGTACTGAATTTTTAAACGTAAGTGAACAAAATTTAAAGTGCTTTTTATTATTAAAAGCAAAACGTAAACAATAAACTTCGAAAATTAAAATTTGCTTGGATCAGCCAAATATTAAACATGTAACGCTAATATTTACGCTTTCGCTCGCGTTACGACTAAACGCCGGATAGCCGCCTGCATTCATAGGCTTCGCCAGGGTTCAAATGCAGGTAATGGTTTTGGCTCAGTTATAAATTGGGCTCATCGACAAAATCAGTATTTCATGATTTTGCTCACCCATGTTTAAGTCATCATCGCCAAAAGTGGCTTTGAATTTGAATATTGATTAGCTGCGCATATTTATGGGAGCAAGGATTTAGGTGCTCAATATTCTCGAGCCTAAGGAAGTTTTAGGTGCTCAATATTCTCGAGCGTGAGGAAGTTTTAGGTGCTCAATATTCTCGAGCGTAAGGAAGTTTTAGGTGCTCAATATTCTCGAGCGTAAGGAAGTTTTAGGTGCTCAATATTCTCGAGCGTAAGGAAGTTTTAGGTGCTCAATATTCTCGAGCGTAAGGAAGTTTTAGGTTTCCAGGTGGTTGTTATTCTCGAGCTCTCGGAATCCTAAATACTCCAAGGATTCGGAATGCCCAATTTCTACGCTATTCTCGAGCTCTCGGAATCCTAAATACGCCAAGGATTCGGAATGCCCAATTTCTAAGATTTATAAATGCTTCTATGGTAATTCCTACCTCGGTATACGATACCTGTTTCCTGCTGGTATGCGTTTTCGTTCAATATACTGCCCTGAGTTATCGAGTGGTTGATGCAAGACTGACCAAGTCATCGAGTGGTCGGCGAAAGACTGCCCCAAGTTATCGAATGGGCGGTCGGCGAAAGACTTACCAAAATTATCGGATGGTCGGCAAAGGACTGACCCTGTTATCGTGGGCGGCCCGCGTAAGAGTGACCCTTGGCACTTGCTTGGCGAGTGGCAGGAGAGAAACAATCTCCCCAGATAGCAATCTTGTTTCTGTTTATAACATTTACAATGTATAGTTATGTAGTGGCTTTATTGCGTCCTGTCTAGGTGAGGAATGAAGATGTGGGTTGGGCTTGGATTTTTATGAGAATCTAAATTTTTGATGAAAGTGACTATGTGAGTGTCACAGTAGTCGCTTTTATGGAGGTTCATAGACTAGACACAGAGGCCTTTTTCTGTATCTTTGTGGGGGAGCGGGATCTGTCACAATGGCGGACAGATGCGCGTGCGTGGAGCTTTCTGCTCGCGAGACTAGGTTTTCAGTGAGTGTGAGGGAATATTCCTCGAGTGTGAGGACTTTAAGGCCGTGGCGCATGATCTCGTTTCTGACGAACCACGGGGATTCAGTCAGTAAACGTAGGGAGCGGTTTTGGAAGGATTCCAGCCGTTTCCTTCGAGAGTTAGAGATGAGGGAGTACCAAGCCGGAGCTGCATAAGTAAGAATGGTTCTGATGTACATTTTATACATAGTCAGCCTGATTCTTA
Organism: Callitettix versicolor; assembly: GCA_022606455.1. Classification (NCBI taxonomy): domain Eukaryota; kingdom Metazoa; phylum Arthropoda; class Insecta; order Hemiptera; family Cercopidae; genus Callitettix; species Callitettix versicolor. Next base: position 16,137,207 of record CM040190.1, read on the forward strand.
GTGGTATTGGGCTTTTGTTCGCAAGAACAGGAAAAAGCTTTCTGCGAGCCGCAGCAGCTTTGCCTATAGTTTGCCTGACATGTGGGGCAAAAGTCAGTCGTTTGTCAAGCGTGACGCCTAGGTATCTGACTTTAGGTTTCCATGCTATGGGAGTATTGTTGATTTGAAGCATAGTTTTGGGATTATGTAGTTTCTTTGTAAAGGCGATGGCTTCTGTTTTATCTGCATTCACTGCAATTCTCCACCTACGAAACCATGGCTCCAATAGGTCCAACTGACGTTGAACGTTTTTGGCCCCAAACTCGAGGTTCATTGAAGAATAATAGAACATGGAGTCGTCGGCAAAGAGCCGCAGTGACACAGGTTCTTGGACAGGCATATCGTTGGTGTACAGATTGTACAACAACGGGCCTAGGACTGATCCTTGTGGCACGCCAGCCGTAATCGGTCTGGGCGTAGAGAGTGTACCATCGACGGACACCTGGAACCATCTATTGTCGAGGTACGATCGAATTAAATGGACATAGCATGGAGGAATAGGGCTGTGAGCTAATTTGTACAGAAGGCCTTCATGCCAAACTCTGTCAAAAGCTTTGCTGATATCCAGGAATACAGCTATTGTGTGTAGGCGTTTGTTGAAGCCATCTGATAAGCTGTTGATAACTCGGACTAGTTGGTGGGTAGTTGAGTGCTCTCTGCGGAAGCCAAACTGTTCGTGCCTAACCGTGCCTGCGAGGTGTTCTGTGAGTTGCCTGTTCACCAGCCTTTCGAATACTTTCGAGAGACCAGGGAGCAGTGAGATTGGTCGGTAGTTTTGAGGAAAGAGAGCCGATTTTTGTGGTTTGAGTATGGTTATGACTTTGGCTCCTTTCCAAGATGTGGGGTAGTGGCTTGTTCGCAAGATTCCATTAAAGATATTTGTAATGTATCCTACTGTTTGGGCAGGGATGTGCATTAGGGCCAGATTATTTAAATTATCCAGACCAGGTGCTTTCCTTGGATGTAAATGTTGTATGACGCGTGTCACCTGATCTGTTGTGTAGGGGTCAGGGAGCTGGCCTAATGGACAACTGAGGTAGTCCTCGAGATAATTTTCTACGTGCTAGATATGATCGGCTACGTAGAGATGTGCATTTGGACTGAACTGGTCTTGGAGTGAATCTGCGAACACTTCTGCCTTGTCCGTTGGGGAGTAGGCCAGACCGTGCTGGCCATACAGGGGATGGTTGGGGCGTTTGTTTCTCAGGAGTTGGCGGTTCAGTTTCCACAATGAACCGTCTTCTGTGTTCATTGTGGACAGGAATCGAGCCCATTCCTCTTCGGAGTATGTTTCTAGTAAATGCTTTACTAATTGTGTTTGGGCATTGAGCTGTCTTTTGATGGACGGTGCTCGGGTGAATTGCCATTGACGGCGAAGCTTTCTCTTTTTTGCCAACTCCTCTCTGATGTAGGGAGGAAGTTCAGGATTGGCATCCTTACAGGCAATTTGATGGGTGCTGGATTCCAGCGCAGAGGCTATAGCTGTCTGAAGGGTATCAACCTCGAGGTCGACATCTTCGGGCGAACAGATCTCTTGGGGCTCCGGTAACAGTTGGTGAAGGCGTTCCGAGAAACGTCTCCAGTCAACACGTTTGGCGTTGCCATTCTTGTGTGGTAGCCTCTGGCCGAGTGGGTTACTTATAGTAAGTAAAATGGGATTGTGGTCAGAGCTTAAATCTGCAATGCAGTCTAGGTGATGGGCAAAAGTGACGTTCTTCAGCACAGCAATGTCGAGTACATCTGGACGGTACTTTAGGCCTGTGGGATAATGTGTGGGGACTGTTGGACCGATAACAACAGTTTTCGGGTGTTTTTTCTGAAATTGATGTAGGACTTTGCCGTGCTTATTAATGACAAGGCTGTTCCACTGTGGGTGTTTGGAATTCAGATCGCCCATGAGAACCGTGGGTTCTTCGGAGTCGAGTAGTTTTTTGAACGTGTGTATAGTAACATCACGTTTTGGAGAAAGGTAGGCAGAAATTATTCTGAAATTTGTGCCTTGATGGTGGACTTGGATAATGGTATGCTCTATTGATGATTGGGGGTCATTCGGTAACGCTTGATGAGCGATCCGCCTGTGGACCAATACTGCAGTTCCCCCTAGGGCTCGGCAGTTGGCCGAAAGTGGGCGATCTGATCGGTAGATGAAGTAGCATGGAATAGTGAAGGTTTTCTTTTGTGAGAGATGAGTTTCTGATATTAGAGCAATATCAATATTTCGGTCTAGGAGGAAACGTTGGAGCTCAGCTCTACGGCTGGATACTCCATTTGCATTCCATGCTAGGATGGTGAGAGGCTTACTCATTCTGAATGAGCAGCGTCATGAAGGAGGTTAGTACTGTGACTATGATCTGTTTAAAGTCATCAGTACTGTTAATTTTGGTAAGGATCTCTTGGATCCATTTGAGAATGTCAGTCTTCCTGATGAAGGAAGACGACGGTTGTGCCTCCGCATTCTGGGATGCATCGGCTTTGGGAGTGGGCGAGGGCGACTGCACCGCCTTGATGGGAGCCTGTTTTGGGGCTGCTTTCTTTGCTAAGACCGGGGTCTTAGCTTTTTTAGTGACTGGGGTTGGGGCTGAGGTTTGTGCTGGGGACTCAGCCTGTTCCATCTTGGGCTTCTTGGCCAGCCGCGCGGCCTTGGGAGCTACTGCTCGAGCAAAGCTCTTAACTTCAGTGTTGATTTTCGGCACTGGGGGAGTGGGTACCTAAACCTTGGGGGTTGGTACTGTTGGTGCAGCCGGTTTGGCTGCTGACTGTGTGGTGGTTGATGCTGGCTGTTTGGGTCCCTCCTTGGAGGCGGGGGCAGGTCGCGAGCGGCTAGGTCGGCGAAGTTGCTCTCGGCTACGCCGGAATTGCTCTGCGTACGCAGGGCATCCCCGGTAGTTAGCAGGATGAGCTCCTTCGCAGTTGACACATTTGGCTGCTGTGTCGCGTGTTTTCGTACACTCGGTACGATCGTGCATTCCGGCACACTTGACGCAGCGGGCCGGAAGATGGCAATTGAGCGATGAATGCCCAAATCTTTGGCAGCGGTAGCACTGAGCTACCCCTGGTTTAGGAGAGTAATTATCAACGGTGACGTTGACATAAAATAAGGTGGAGATGTTGTACACCTCCCGGACGTTTGCAGTGCGCTTGAGCGCCACTAGGAAAACGTTGATTGGCTTTTTCCTTGCATCTAGCAAGGGTGTGATTGACATTGGCGTGAGTCCTTTGGACTCAAGTTCTGCCTTGATGTCGAGGATGTCTGTGGAATGTGGGATTCCTTTTAGCACTACCTTGACCTCCCTCTCAGAGAGGGGGGTGAAGGTATGGAAAGCGGCTTTCTGCTGGACTAGCGAGTGTTGTATTGCTCTGAAGTCTGCAATAGTTTTCGCCTGAAGGCGAAAAGTCTTGCCGCGGCAGGATATCTCGACGTTGCCATTAGCAACGGTGGTGACTGACTTAAGTATGGCTTGCCAGTTGGACGGAGAGTCCAGCAGTATTGGCGGTATTTTGGGTGTTTTTGGCTGCTGCTGAGAGCACGGTGGATTCTCGCAGTCAGACATGCGAGCGTAGTTAGAACTGGCTGATGATGATGATGAGGATGAGCTAGTACTTGTCTTGCGCTTGCGTCGGGACACAAGCGTGAAGCCGTCTGCGTTAGTCGATGGCTGACTGGCCGGAAGAGAAGTCAGGGTTGGAATGATATCTTGGCCCTGAGAAGAGCCAAGGGTAGATGCTGGCATGGTTGTTGGGGTATTATTTGTGGAATCCGTTAAAGAGACGGGCTTTCTTGTTTTCCGAATTGACTTCGGAGAGGTTGTCTTAGAGTGGGGTTGAGGACTGCGGTCACGAATGACCGTGTCCTGGTTCAAGTGAGACATACCCTGAAGGGGTATGCCTCGATGAGAAGCAAATGGGGGCCCTATACGGGACGCACACCACTTACCTGACTTGCTGGGGAGAATTGATGGACGGTCCTTTTCAGGGCCACAAGCTTCCTCCTCGATGTAAGTTTGAGGTCCCTTTTCAGGGCCACGGTCTCCTGCTTTGGTGTTGAATGGCCCTGATACCGTAGCGATGTTCGGTCTCCTGCCACTGAACTCTGCTTGGTGTTGTTTGCGGGAGTCGTCTTCCTGGCTTGGCTGGTTTAATACGTAGTTTTTGTCGCTTGCTCTTGTAGTTTCAGCTGGGCTGGGTTGCTACAAGATGGCTGCACTGCACGCTCGAAGTCCTTACTGGTGAGTTCCTGCTTCTGAAGAGAGGTCCTTTCAGCTTGGTGGTTGGAGTGCGTATGACCCTTGGCACTTGGCGAGTGGCAGGAGAGAATCAATCTCCCCAGATAGCAATTTTGTTTCTGTTTATAACATTTACAATGTATGATTTGTGTAGTGGCTTTATTGCGTCCTGTCTAGGTGAGGGATGAAGATGTGGGTTGGGCTTGGATTTTTATTGAGAATTTGAATTTTTGATGAAAGTGACTATGTGAGTGTCACATTAGTCGCTTTTATGGAGGTTCATAGACTAGACACAGAGGCCTTTTTCTGTATCTTTGTGGGGGAGCGGGATCTGTCACAATGGCGGACAGATGCGCGTGCGTGGAGCTTTCTGCTCGCGAAACCAGTTTTTCAGTGAGTGTGAGGATATATTCCTCGAGTGTGAGGACTTTAAGGCCGTGGCACATGATCTCGTTTCTGACAAACCACGGGGATTCAGTCAGTAAACGTAGGGAGCGGTTTTGGAAGGATTCCAGCCGTTTCCTTCGAGAGTTAGAGATGAGGGAGTACCAAGCCGGAGCTGCATAAGTAAGAATGGGTCTGATGTACATTTTATACATAGTCAGCCTGATTCTTAGTGGTATTGGGCTTTTGTTCGCAAGAACAGGAAAAAGCTTTCTGCGAGCCGCAGCAGCTTTGCCTATAGTTTGCCTGACATGTGGGGCAAAAGTCAGTCGTTTGTCAAGCGTGACACCTAGGTATCTGACTTTAGGTTTCCATGCTATGGGAGTATCGTTGATTTGAAGCATAGTTTTGGGATTATGTAGTTTCTTTGTAAAGGCGATGGCTTCTGTTTTATCTGCATTCACTGCAATTCTCCACCTACGAAACCATGGCTCCAATAGGTCCAACTGACGTTGAACATTTTTGGCCCCAAACTCGAGGTTCATTGAAGAATAATAGAACATGGAGTCGTCGGCGAAGAGCCGCAGTGACACAGGTTCTTGGACAGGCATATCGTTGGTGTACAGATTGTACAACAACGGGCCTAGGACTGATCCTTGTGGCACGCCAGCCGTAATCGGTCTGGGCGTAGAGAGAGTACCATCGACGGACACCTGGAACCATCTATTGTCGAGGTAAGATCGAATTAAATGGACATAGCATGGAGGAATAGGGCTGTGAGCTAATTTGTACAGGAGGCCTTCGTGCCAAACCCTGTCAAAAGCTTTGCTGATATCCAGGAATACAGCTATTGTGTGTAGGCGTTTGTTGAAGCCATCTGATAAGCTGTTGATAACTCGGACTAGTTGGTGGGTAGTTGAGTGCTCTCTGCGGAAGCCAAACTGTTCGTGCCTAACCGTGTCTGCGAGGTGTTCTGTGAGTTGCCTGTTCACCAGCCTTTCGAATATTTTCGAGAGACCAGGGAGCAGTGAGATTGGTCGGTAATTTTGTGGAAAGAGAGCCGATTTTTGTGGTTTGAGTATGGTTATGACTTTGGCTCCTTTCCAAGATGTGGGGTAGTGGCCTGTTCGCAAGATTCCATTAAAGATATTTGTAATGTATCCTACTGTTTGGGCAGGGATGTGCATTAGGGCCAGATTATTTAAATTATCCAGACCAGGTGCTTTCCTTGGGTGTAAATGACCCTTGGCATCTTGGCGAGTGGCAGGAGAGAATCAATCTCCCCAGATAGCAATCTTGTTTCTGTTAATAACATTTACAATGTATGATTTATGTAGTGGCTTTATTGCATCCTGTCTAGGTGAGGGATGAAGATGTGGGTTGGGCTTGGATTTTTATTGAGAATTTGAATTTTTGATGAAAGTGACTATGTGAGTGTCACATTAGTCGCTTTTATGGAGGTTCATAGACTAGACACAGAGGCCTTTTTCTGTATCTTAGTGGGGGAGCGGGATCTGTCACAATGGCGGACAGATGCGCGTGCGTGGAGCTTTCTGCTCGCGAAACCAGTTTTTCAGTGAGTGTGAGGATATATTCCTCGAGTGTGGGGACTTTAAGGCCGTGGCACATGATCTCGTTTCTGACGAACCACGGGGATTCAGTCAGTAAACGTAGGGAGCGGTTTTGGAAGGATTCCAGCCGTTTCCTTCGAGAGTTAGAGATGAGGGAGTACCAAGCCGGAGCTGCATAAGTAAGAATGGGTCTGATGTACATTTTATACATAGTCAGCCTGATTCTTAGTGGTATTGGGCTTTTGTTCGCAAGAACAGGAAAAAGCTTTCTGCGAGCCGCAGCAGCTTTGCCTATAGTTTGGGCTGACCCTTGGCAGCCACAGCGGCCTCCTTTTATACTGTTGAGCGCCGCGCATGCGCAGAAACCCGTCCTTAGTCAGTCGGGTCCCAGAGCTCGGATCGAGCGGTTCTTCCCAGCGTAGCTAATGGAAGCCCTTGCAAACTGACCTTTGCATTGGTTGCTCTCTTGCCTTAGGCTACAAGCGCGGCGTACCCTCTCAAACTGACCTTTGCACTGTACCTATCTACAAATGTCAACTGACCTTTGTACTGTTTGCTACCTGATCTCAAGCTACGTAGGACCAGTCGTGCGTTTTAGTAACAGGGTTAATTTTTAACCCGTTACAAACAGTCACTTTAAATCTTTATATATGTTTAAAATTATGAAATAAATTGAAAGGAAGAGCCTGTAATGTACTTTAACAGTAAAGATTTGTTAAGTACGAATACATGTTCAAAGGTTTCTTGTGTGATATTAATCAGTGTTACTTGTATGTGGAAATTTGCTTCCATCAGGTTTGCGAGACAGCTGCGTGTCATTATTTGCAATTAAATTCTTTATTAATAAACTATGCTCAGCTGTCATTTAAAGAAAAATTGCTGTTTGTCAGGCTAAACGCTATTACTACTAATAATAATATTAAACATAGTTTATTACTAAAATAAATTTTACAGCTCATTATTGCTAGCTATTAGAAACAAATACATTTTTATTACCTTTTTGTTTAGAAAAAATATTGCTTCACAATCGTAACCAATAATAAATTGTAATAACAACTTTTGCTATTTGATATGTGAGGTTTTTATGGCTAGTTATTTAAATAAAATAAATTAATTCTGTTCTTTATCGTAATGGGAGCGTGCCTCCATTAAACAACTCAGTCTTCAGGATTTTTGTGCATTTCCTAGTCCCTAAGCGATCCATTTTTAAATGGATAAATTGTAAGAATTAAGTACTGAAATGAAAATAGTAATTATTAGTTTATTTTAACAGTTTTTTTTATCACCTTTATGTTTTCACAAGTGGAGAATCGTTATAGGACTTATTGTTGTAAAATGCAGCTCCATTGGCTGTTAGATACGATGCTAATAAGCGGCCATATTTTGCCTCGCTAATTAGTTGTGATTACAGAAAAGTCAATGATAGTCTTGCTAAAAGAGGTCTGCATTTTTAATAGTCAGCTTGTTTCTGAATCAGACTCGGCTGAAAGGGTAGATATGTACAACACCAGACACTGCTAAAACGCGATGGGGTAGTGAAACCCCAGTGTTCGATTAGGGTACGCGTTGCTTCTACGTTTTCGAGGGAGTTGATTTAAACTAGAAAAAAAAGAATTTCTCAACCCCCCGCCATGGTACAGACACCGAAGTTGTGTTCACCCGGCTCTGACCTTGACAGATGCCTTCGATTAGTCGTATCGTTTAGCGGTAGAAGACCTCGATTTTTCGAAGTTTTTAAATGCAGATAATGGACTTTACGAAACAATCCAGTTTAGTTTTATGTTCTTCTATTGTTAGAACTTGCATCGCTAGAGGTATCCATTGTCCTCCTGTATGGCCGAAGATCATAGCCTTTTTTCCTTAAGTGATTCACACTTCAGAAGTAGACGTCCTGCTACTTCAGTGCACTACGCAGTCTCTATTTCACGGTTCTTTGAGCTAAACTCATAGAATTTAAAGACTTTGAGGATTTTCCATGTTGTCTATAGTTAGTTAAGAGACTTGTTATTGTTTATTACGCTGTGCGCGTGCGCGAGCCCTCCAGTGACTCGCCGGAGATTGTAGAGAGCACTGTCCGCTGAACTCTCGGCGCCGGTGCAAGTGTCTGTGTGTGCTGTGAGTTTTCTTTTAAGTATGTGCCTTTATTTTCTGGTCCCTGGGGGCGCTGACTTGGGTCTTGGACCGCGAATGGAGCCAAATGGCGTTGGGGGGCCTAGCGGCGGTCGGGTTTTGACTATAACCGTCAGTGTAGTGACCCGCTGGATTATATTGTAGAGTTTCCCTGATTTTCCTTTTTCTTAGTGATCGCGTAGTAATCCATTGAATTGTGTTGTTAATTAAGTTAAATCTTAAGTGATCATATAAGCTGGCTCCTGATCTATGTGTGAATGGCTGATCTGCGAGGATCCAAAATGGCTAAAGATTTTCTCGATCCCGAACCCCACAATATGCACCCTATTCGTTGAATTGTAATTGGGTTGATTAAGTGACCCAAAAATCTTATCTTTACAGGTTACTCTCTCCAGATTTGTAGGGTCTCTTTCTCGACCAAATTTTTCAATTTGATATTGTAGAGGTTTTACTAAAATCGCACACCGTTTCAGAACAAATGTTTGGGAATTTTGGACCCTTTTGTTGCTAGTCAGCCTTTTACTTTTCTCGTAGAATCTGTGACCAGGAATATAACCTGGTCACCTTCCCTCATTGACAGAATGAAGCGCAAGAAAGTCTTGTGGTATTCCCACACTAACTTGGTGTTGTATTCGTGTGTAACGCCTTAATTTGCATCGTGGCTATACACACACACACACACACACACACACACACACACATATATATATATATATATATATATATATATATATATATATATATATAATGTTAATATATTCACGAATGGAAAGTATGAATTACATTAAAAAATCCACAACTGTTTATAGATAAACTTTTTTTCGATATTCTGCCATAACCGTATCTGGCATCTTTATAGTGAATTTTATGAGACACTCTTAAGATCATCTAGATTTTAAAGAAAAGGTGGGTCTCTTGAGGTGGTTCGTTGCTAAATTTCACTAATTAAATTTGCCATGACGTGTTGATACCTAAATATGGACAGCCTATGATCATACTTACAGTAACTACTCTATAAAAATAAAAGTGTTTTACTTACCCAAATCTGTTTGCCACGAGAACAGACTGAATTTATGGTATTATTGCTGTTTACAATAATAGAGAATATGGAGTATGGAGTAACTGAGAGTATGGAGTATGGAGTAACTGAGAATATGGAGTATAGAGTATGAAATATGGAGTATGGAGTAACTGAGATTATGGGGTATGGAGTAACTGAGAGTATGGAGTAAGGAGTAACTGAGAATATGGAGTATGAAATATGGAGTAACTGAGAGTATGTATTATGGAGTATGGAGTAACTGAGAGTATGAAGTATGGAGTATGGGGTATAGATTAACTGAGATTATGGCGTATGGAGTATGGAGTAACTGAGAGTATGGAGTATGGAGTAACCGATAGTATGGATTATGGAGTATGGAGTAAGTTAGAGTATGGATTACGGAGTATGGAGTAACTGAGATTATGGATCAAGTCCCATTCGGTTGTTTACTTTTGCCTTGTACTCATTTTTTTACTGATACGTTATTTATCAGCTATGTTGTAGTGTATTCGCGTCGTTTCTTGGTGTCCTTTGCTTTTCCTTATCGCATTTATATATAAGTTTTATTCTGTTCGATCATTAAATGATGTGCTCTGATTGTTCTTATTTTATAGATTTTAAGTACTTTAACACAGGCTTGGGTATCTTCGTTTATGTTTTAGTTATATATTTGTGTTTTAAATTAGACAACCAAGTACCAGAATTGATCCATACTCTTGATATGTCGCGTATTGTTCGAGAGGTAGCTTACCCTCTCGAAAAAGTGTGTAAACGTGTTTTTCACCTTTTTCTAGTTAAATAAGAAATACAACTTATTTCTTTTATTGTGTCTGTTATTAAATTGTTAATTTATAGACGCACACACACACACACACACACACACACACACACACACACACACACACACACACACGCACACGCACGCACGCAGCACGCACACACACACACACACACACACACACACACACACACACACACACACACACACACACACACACACACACACACATATATATATATATATATATATATATATATATATATATATATATATAGATAGATAGATAGATAGATAGATATAGATATACACATATATATTTGTAACACACATTTTAGGTTACGTAAAAATGTTAGCAAATGTCTGAATATACAGCAATAATAACATATATATTTAATCATAAAGTAACAATACATTTTTTAAGAAGAGTTTTTCGTTAAATATTTTTGATTCAATAGAATTGTATTAAACTAGGATAAAATCCAGACTCAATCATTCCACCCACACAAAATATTAAGTTTGTCTTGTGAATAAGTACTTTGTATTGTCAGAACTTTTCTACATTTTAGGCTGCGACAAAACGGCTTAACTTAAGAATTACACAGCACGCACTTGCTTCGCATGAAATGTTGCGTGTCTTTCGTTTCGTCCCTCAGAAGAGATGCTGTAAAAATTTATTTGTTGTACCTGGAAAAATTTGTAGAACAATCTACATTGTACTTTGAGTTTTTGGCGTGTTTATATGTTTACAAATGTTTTTAAATTTATTCGACTCGATAATTCATAAATATTTAAATAAGTCTAATTTTCACATTTGAGGTCGGTTGTACTAATTTCGATTAAATTTGTTCACATGTAGGTCTTAAGAATTGAAATAATAGTACGCATTCGCTCGCTTTGTTAACACACAATTACCAACATACGAGGAGTGTTTAGAAAGCAACGAGAATTTCAATTTTTTGAACAAAATATTTATTTATTCTTCTTCATTGATGTTGTCGCCTACAAAACTGTCCCCATTGGATATTATGCACTTGTGCCAGCGCTTCTTCCAATCCTCGAAACACTTCTCAAACTCGATCTTTGAGATAGCCTTTAGTTCTTTCAGTGATGCGCTTTTAATGTCATCTACGGCTGTAAAACGACGGCTCTTTAAGGTTCTCTTTATTTTTGGAAGTAGGAAAAAGTCGCACGGAGCCATGTCTGGTGAATATAGAGGCTGAGGCATCGTTACAGTACTGTTATTGGCCAAAAATTCACGAACAAGCAATGAAGTGTGAACTGGTGCATTATCGTGGTACAAAAGCCATAAATTGTTTTTCCACAGATCCGGGCGTTTTTTACGGATTAATTCACGCAAATGGCATTGAAGGTGTAGATAGTACTCGTTATTGACCTTTTCACCTGGTGGCAGGAATTCATGATGCACTATGCCATTAATATCGAAGAACACAGTGAGCATAACCTTCACTTTCGACCGCACTTGTCGAGCCTTTTTCGGTCTTGGAGAGCCAGAATGCCTCCACTGGGATGACTGAGCCGTAGTTTCGACGTCATATCCATAAATCCATGTTTCGTCACCTGTTATAATACGTTTCAGTAATTCTGAATCGTCGTTGACTTCATTTAGTGACTTCTGAACAACTTCCATTTGCCGCTGTTTTTGTTCAAAATTAAACAATTTTTGAATGAATTTTGCTGCCACGCGTTTCATACACAAAACACTGGAAACAATGTCATGACGTGATCCAATCGATATGCCAACATCATCAGCGACCTCTCTAATTGTGATTTGACGATTGTTCATAAACATTTCTTTCACTTTTTCCACGTTTTCATCGGATGTTGATGTGCTGGGTCGTCCAAGGCGTTCGTCATCTTCAACGTCTTCACGGCCTTCTTGGAAACGCTTATACCACTCGTAAACTCTTGCTTTACTCATAGCAGACTCACCATAAGCCTTTGTTAACATTTCACACACATTTTTTACACTTTATTCCATTTTTTATGTAAAATTTGATACAAATTCTTTGATCCATTTCTTTTAACAAACGAAAATCGCCGAGCTCGTAAAAACACGTCTAACCTTAGTCACAGACAAAGTCAACAATGAAAATAGCTGAAAGTTTTATCATACTTCAAAGACATGTATACCAACATAATAAAAAAAATGTTTGACAATCGGACTCTCCAAGCCCGCGAAATATAAGAATTCTCGTTACTTTCTGAACACACCTCGTGTAATGCAGTACATATACACAATGCAATTCTCAATACAAAACACTAACATACACAAATATAAGTTTGTAATATAGAGTGATTTACAAAAAGTGATCTAGAGGTCGAGATCGGCGCTTTTTTTCAACGTCCCGTATCTTCGCCGTACCATGATGGCAGCTCCAATAGCTCACTTTCCAAAGTAAATTGGCTAACAATTGTTGACAACCTTGAATAACGCAGCGTCAAATTATGAATGTGCACCGAATTTCGGGACACGCTGTACAAATGTACAGATGTTATCCAGATGTTGAACAAGTAATTATAAAATCAGTAAACACCGCTTAGCGTCATTTGTTCCGTATTTCCTTCTCTAATATAACTCATTTTATTGGCCGGTGTCCAGACTTCGGCACTCCGCAGGAGTATAATGTATCTGTGTTCGGCGCAAACAGCATTACTGGATTGCTTTTCTAATTCACGTTTCTACACAATAATACAATTTATATTAGAGCCAAGGGTTGTTCTCCTATTAAGAAGATTCGTTAGAGCGTCTGTGATGGCCCTCTAACGTCTAAATGGAAATATATATCATTTTGAGTTATTCAAATCACAGACAACTTGGTTACAAGACTAAACAGAACATGGATACCATATTTTTCATAATGTTACCAAGTTTTTATACCATATACCATATTTTTACTTATAGTTAAATAATGGGATTATAAGAAATTACGAGACCCTGCAGAGGGGTGCAGACTAGCTACACCTATTGAGAGGATTTAAACGTCCCTCGCGGTACCCTAGTCTAACACACACTTACATACTACACTGACGACTCTCACAGTTACATTTAGGTAGGCGATAATAGCCTAAATGTGCTTTTCGCCTTAAAATAACAATATGTGTGTATATATATATATATATATATATATATATATATATATATATATATATATATGTGTGTGTGTGTGTGTGTGTGTGTGTATAAGAAATAACAACTTTTGTTATCAGTGTCAAAGCTTTGAAAACGAGTCATTAGAAAACAGATTAATATTTTCAAAAATGAAATTAAATCTCTTTCCGTTTCTTTTTTTTAAATTAACAATAGAATTATTAAAATCAATTAAAAATCGTCTCACTGACGTGATGGAAGTGAATTTTTATTTATTAAAATTACAACTATAAATGAACTTATCTAGTAGTATTCATTTCAATACATTAACTTAGAGAAAATTATTCCACCGAACAACTTAATCACATTAATAATTACAATTGCTTCTTTCTTTTAAGCCCCTCTTAGTGGGGCTGCACATATTGAGAGGATTTAGACGTCCCTTGCAGTACCCGAGTCTAACACACACTTACACTTACAATACTACACTTACGACTTTAACACTATACACTCACACTTACATTTAGGGAGGCGATAATAGCCTCAATGTGCTTTTCACCTTAAAATAACAAATATATATATATATATATATATATATATATATATATATATATATATATATATATATATATATATATATATATATATATACATATACATATATATATATATATATATATATACACGTGGGTGGTCTGAAAAGTTTCCGACCTCAACATGAAGATAGCAGCACTCGAATTTCATTGTTCATCTGTTGACAGTTACTCACCAAAGTTTCAACCATTTTGGATACGCAGTTGTTATGTAACAGTCGTTTGAGTGAGTTGATGTCAGTATTTTTATGAAAATGGACAAAATCGAGTATCGAGCTGTCATTAAATATTTGTTTTTGAAAGGCAATACGCTTACGCAAATCAAAGATGAGTTGGATTCTGTGTATGGGGACTCTGCACCATCATTTACTACAGTGAAATTTTGGGCAGCTGAATTTAAACGTGGCCGTAAGAGCTTGGGAGACGATGGACGTTCGGGACGTCCAAAAACTGCAACTACTGACTAAAACATCGCCAAAGTTCACCAAATAGTGCTAGATGACCGCCGAATTAAAGTGAGAGAGATAGCAGACGTTATGAACATATTTCATTGATTTAGGCTATATGTGTTTGTCACATATTAAATCAAAGAAAGCTGTGCGCGCGTTGAGTCTATATATATATATATATATATATATATATATATATATATATATATATATATATATATATAGAATATATATATATATATTCTATATAAAGAATATATATATATTCTTTATTCTGCGTGTCGGAAGTGTCATATTAAATTAATTACAATTAAAATATCCTGTGTTTCCGCCCGGGATCGAACCGGGGACCTTCCTCGTGTTAGGCGCACATGATAACCGCTGCACTACGGAAAATGCAAAGATTTTTTTTTTTGGTGTTTGTGCACAACGTCCGACTATTGTGCACACTTGGGCTAATGCAGATAGGATGATTTATAGCGTATGAAAATGCCAAGCCCTGACCGGGAATCGAACCCGGGTCCTCGGGATGAAAGCCAAGAACGCTATCAACTAGGCCACCGAGTTGAAGTTTATGCAAAGAAGTTTATAATGATAGTTATAATAAAAGATCACTTGTTTTATATTAATTCGTAATGATCAGCTGATTACATTGAACAGCTGATAGGTTGTAGTAAGTTTCAGCTATGTTAACTTCTCGTGTTTTCGAAAAAAATTATATCGTAATTAAAATAAAAAAGAAGGAAAATCATGATACATGGTTTTTATTTTTAGTTCAATAAGAGAAATTTTGTTTTTTTTAATTGACATGAGTTGATTTAGACCCACGTAACTCTATACACCATTTCTTTATCCAAGCACTAACTTTGCCACAATCTTTTATTCTCTAAGTTGCTTCTTCTACCGTGTTCGCTGATTCCATACAGATGCACCATCGACAGAAGAAGCTATTGTTATTTCCCTCCCTTGTAGCATGTCTCTAGTGAAGAGAAATTACCTGGTAACTCCAACAGCATTAACCTGATGCACTTCTGTAGAAATTTCCTTAAGTTCCCCATATTCGTTACCATGTTTCACACTAAAGAGTCTGTCTGTCAGATACGATATCAAAAACTTGGACTTGAATTGGTTTGTATAATAATCCCTTCTGCCTGCTTTATTACATGCTTGGATGGAAATGAATATCGATAGAATTTTTTTATATCAAAATTTTTAACATTTTCATTTCATCATCATAATCAGCATTAAAATCTGCTTTAATTATCATTTTAAATTTTTAATTAAATTAAAATACATAAAAAAAGAAACCGTGTAGACAAAAGTTATTTGTTTTTAAACTTGAATGATTTAAAATTTTTTAAATTGCAACAGTTTTATGCACATTCAAAAGCTGATTACGATGGTTAAATAACATTTAAAATAACACACACACACACACACACACACACAAACAGTTTTAATACACAAAAGTTTTAACGCCCCTCAAAAAGTCATCTAAAAAAGTGTATCAGTGTTCACTTCAAAGTTCCTCGTCAGGATCTTACAGCGATAGCCGTTCCAATAACATTTTCTAATAAAAATCATACAACTTTATTATTAACTGGAAAACACTCAAAAACGCCCTAAAAACACGCGAATTTTTAATCCATCTTAATATCGTACTTTATGTAGTAACGTTACAAGTAAGCTGTATTTAAATAGGAGCTTTATGTAAGCGTGGGAAATATTTTGTCACGTGAATGTACCACAGTTGCCAGCTCTGAATAGACGGGTGATCCATCATTGCAAGGGGTCAGTACTGTGTAGGGAGCTTAGTACTCCAATACTGATGGCCTGTTTGTTTACAGGTTTGCGAAACTTCTAAACCGATTTGAATAGAATTTTATGGTAAGTCGACGTAATTGATTGTATATTTATAGTGCTAAAAGCCGAACAGTTGTACTAAGTGCAATTACCATTTAGGCCTATATGGATTTTTTTACATTTTGTTGTATGCGAGGAAATCTAAATGGGATCGTAACGTAATGCAAAGTGAGTTTAATAAATTTTTCTTTTACTTTTACATTGAAGAAGTATGACAACTGAGAAAAAACAATCGTTGATATTTAGTGTTTTTTTTAAACACTGTATATTGTGAAATTGTATTAGAACAGTGACTTGTAACTCTAATTATGACCAAAGACCTAAAATATAATTACAAAAAAATTTCATCAAATTATCTTTAGCCGTTTCTGAGAAAAGAGAACTTAACATTATAAAGATAGGAGGGAAGTGACCCACTTAATTCTGTTTTGACCATATTGGGAGATACTTTTTAATAGTAGCACGCTATATCACCTTTTGATTACAAAAAAAAATAATTAAATTTTTTAAAAATCTGTTCTAAAAAATTTTGAACAAATGTTGCTCAGATATGTTCCATAAATAAAAGGTTCCACTTTCTATAACTTGTATCTATTGAGGAAAAACATGAATAACCATCAATTTTTCAAAATCGGTAATCAGATTTGTAGAAAATTTTAAATAAAAAAACAAACGTTACAAGAGTAAATAAAAAATAACACATGTGAGGAAGATGTAAGAAGAAATTTTAAGTAAATTACGAACACTGATTTTTAGAAATTAGGGCGACTTTTTTGTTTTATGGGGGAAGTAATAGAACGTGAGAAAGTTCATTTAATATTTTTTATAATTCTAGACATCAGAGAGAGCCACCGAGAGATCTCATTTAAATTCTAACAGATCGCTAATGTTTCTCCGTCATTGCTTATAAAATCAATGTTCATATTTTGTTTACTTTTTTGTTCGAAAAAAGAGAAAATTCTTAAATTAAATAAAATTCAATAATTTTACACATTGTATCAAAATATTTTAAAGTATTTTATCAGCCGGAAATGTTGAATACATAAAAATGTAAAAGAATTTTTGGTAAGGTCCGTCACAAAAGACTATAAAAATAGTTTGCGAAAATTTCCCTTCTACAAGGCCTATATTCGAAAGCGTTGGATTTTTAAAAAGTGTTTTTATCGAGACTTGTCACACTGATAAAATTCACAATACGGTCAAAGCCTTAAATACAAACCATCATCTACCCGAATTCCACTTAACACGGATGTCCACTTAGATTCGAGCGCAGATAAAGTTAAGGTATAGTTTGTATGCTGGCGCATGGATGTAGCTAAACCTCTCCCTAGGGAGGTAAGAGAAGCAGGAAAACCCTTACAAATGTATCCGATGGGATTGTTCACTTTATCGGATAGCACGATAATGTCCTTTGATATTTAAAAATGTAGATATTTTTCTATAAAATTGTAAACAAATCAGGAAAATTAAATGTGTGTGTGTGAGAGAGAGAGAAAGAGAGAGAGAGAGAGGGAGGGAGAGAGGGCAAGAGAGAGAAAGGGAGAGAGAGAGGGAGAGAGAGGGTGAGAGAGGGGGAGAGAGAGAGGGAGGGAGAGAGAGAGGGAGAGAGAGGAGAGAGAGGAGAGAGAGAGAGAGAGAGAGAGAGAGAGAGAGAGCGCGCGAATGTTGTGTCCCAATTTCAGTACGAATTTATCCAAACTTTGTTCAAAAGCTAATTGTTTCGACAATTTTGTTTCAAAATAATTTTATTCTGGGGTTTTTACTTTTAATTTATTGCCTACTTTTTCGGCTATTTAACTTTGTAAAAATAAAGTTTTATAACCGGTGAAAGTACTGTGTGTATGAAGTTTTAATATAATTAGTCGGTTTTTACAGTTTCAAGGAATCACATTTCAAAATTTAGTGTACTCAATTCCAAATCAATCTAATTTAATAATCGGTTCAGAGATTTGGTTCAATTTTTTTCATTTTTTAAGATTCATGAAACAAGTATGTATTTTAAATTTTAAATTAAACTAAAAAAGGATACTGACTGGTTTAGTTACTTTTGTTGACTTTTGAACCATAACTCCTTTTTATATCAAATTGGTACACTAATTTGAGATACTTGTCATTATATATATATATATATATATATATATATATATATATATATATATATATAAATCGTATTTTTGAAAGTGTAAGGAATTTTGAAAGTTTTTTTGACACAATTGTAAAATCCTGGGTTGATGTAACCAATTTATAAAGAAGCCGATATTTAAATTTTCATATTTTATTGACAAAATCATTTTTAAAAAACCGATAAACCATTCAACGTATTTAATAAAACGTATTTATTAAACGTATTTAATAATAATATGAACGCTTCACACAGCTATCTCGATGAACACTGACGTGATGAAAGCAAATTTCCAACATTATTTGTCTTAGTATTACCTATTTATTTTGAAATTCTAATTTCACCGTTACAATCAGCATTAAAATCCGCGTACGTTTAGATTTCAAACGTTTAAATTACACTGACAATACAGAAAACTAACCTTGATCGGAATTCAATAAATTTAACAGACTTTGACAATTCGAACTGCTAATTCATTCAGTTTTAACAGCGATTACGGTGATGAAATTATATTTTCAAGGCAAAAAACTTAGTGACTTTTTAAAAATTTGAAAAAGTCGTTATTTCGAAACTGTTATGACGATTTTGCTGGTCATCAAATTTGTCCAAGCTAATACCGAAATCGATTTTTCTACGTAGTTTTTAATTAAATCAGACGAAAATTGTAAACTTGAACGTGATAAACACACACACACACACACACACACACACACACACACACACACACACACACACACACACACACACACACACACACACACACACACACACACACACACACACACACACACACACACACACACACACACACACACACACACACACACACACACACACTACACACACACACACACACACACACACACACACACACACACACACACACACACACACACACACACACACACACACACACACACAAACACACACACACACACACACACAAGGTGTGGCTATTAAATAGTGATAGTAATACTGCAAAATATTTTATTTTAAAGTCCATATTTAGTTATTAACCCCTTCAATATAAAATCACCCCCATTATCTCTAAAACTCTCCAAGGGACTTTTCCGTTGTTCGAAACAGTGCGGAAATCTTCTGTGAGTTGTGTCACGTCACAGCTTCAGCGGTCTGACATCTTGTTTCTTTTATTGACGATTTGATCTTGGGGGAGCCGCCTCGGTGGCCTGGTTGATAGCGTACTGGGCTTTCACCCCGAGGACCCGGGTTCGATTCCCGGCCATGGCTTGGCATTTTCATACACTATAAATCATCCCATCGTCTGCATTAGCCCAAGTGTGCACAATAGTCGGACGGTAAACATACAAAAAATAAAGGTGGCAGTCGCATGACTGCCGACAGAATTGACTACTTCTTATCACGGGTTATGGCTATATATTTTACACAACAAAATAAAATGTATAGCCGATTTTCAAAATCACGAGTACGTTCATTTCAGTTTAATATATTTCTAAATACAATATTATATGATTTTATGGTTTTTTGCCAAGACATAGATTTTTGCTACTCGACACTAGAATAGGCTATAACTGACCATGTGAGAAGCACGGAGTCTCAAATGTATTCCTGCTACTCTTAATATCTGACCCTGTGACTTATTATTTGTCATTGTAAATGCCAACTTCAATGGAAACTGCAATATTTTAATTTGGAAAAGCAGGTTGTTTGGAATTATAAGATTGTTTCAATTAAAATAATTGTAAATGTAAGCTTATAAACAATAATTTTATAATAAATAATAATAGGATTCAGATTTTTTAAAACGAGAATACATATATGTCCATATCAGGTAACTAAACCATGTTCATTTTAAATTTCATCTCAATCGGTCCAGTAGTTAATGTGTGATTGAATAACAAACAAAAACACACACATAAACTTTCAAATTTAAAATATTTTATTATGAACATACATCCATATCCCGCCATAAGAAGTATTCACTTCAAACAAAAAAAATTAATCTTGGGGAACAGATAAAAGTCACATGGTGCCAGGTCAGGCGAATAAGGCGGATGGTTTAACACTGTCATGTTATACTTGTATAGAAAATTCTTGACAGACAATGCAGCGTGCGCCGGTGTGTTGTCCTTATGAAGAACCCGTCATTTGTTTTTTTCAAAATTCGTGGCTCTTTTTGTTCTTTTTATAGAGTTGAGCAAGGCCTCAAGGTTGATTAATAGTTCGACCTTCAGGAAACCAATGAATATCGAAGATGTGAATAACGAATAGTGGAACGCCAGCAACCAATGGCTAATGCCGTTAATATCGAAAAAACAATCATCATCCCTTTAAACTCGGTCGTTATTATCTGCAATTAATTAATTGCAGTTTCGATATCGTTTAATTAATTTGATAACGGTCGATATCGTTTAATTAATTTAGTGTGCAACTATGTGCACAGACGGACAGACATCCACCGAACGTCTGGCGTCTGATTACATTCAGCAAAAACTGCAAATTGATTTGTTTTACAATCACAATACTTTAAACATCGTAGACTATAGCGATACAAACATTCGTAAAAAACGCAGGAGAGTTCAATGTGTGGTAGCGATACAAACACAAATTTCTGAACGTTAACAATGAGCGTAACTGTTTCGCATTAAAACCTGCGTTTCCTTTGTTATTGTTCAACTTTTGTATTTCCTCAGCGGACGGTTGCGCTTTTGTTAATTGCTGATAAAGGGTTAATTGCATAAATATTTAAGTTGATAACCAACGTTAATGTTCCACCAGAAACGAAAGTAGCTAATTTGCATTTAAAACTCGCTTTTTTGGATCTCCAGTTAAAACTAACTATCCGTTACGTCGGAAACACTCTGTTGGCTACCTTAGCGTATAAACGGTAATTACAATTAGAAAACGACTGTTTTGTTGGCTGTATCCTGAATAAAGCGACTACCCATATCCTGGGAGAGTAATTTCGAAGTTGAGAACTATATGTTTATATCGCGTTAAAGTCTATCATATGAAAAGTCAATTCATAGTGTTCAAGTTCGTTACTGAGTTTGGAACTCTTTCAACAGCTTGGTTTTCTTTGTTTGATCGCCCTGTTGTTTAGCAGTACAATTTCGATTCGTAGAAGAACAGGTGTGGAACTCGAGGAGTTACCGACAGAAGCGAAGGTTTTGTTAACGATATCTTTGCTGAATATATAATTTTTTTTTGAAAATGTGTTTACAAATATCTTGTTTTGTTTAAATAAATAAAAACGTAAACCTAGCTTAGATATTATTTACTGTAGTTATAGTAAAAGTTATAGTAAAAAGTTATAGTAAAAATTATTTACGGTAGTTCATTTGTATTAATAATTTGTAACGATCAGCTGATTTAATTGAACAGCTGATAGGCTACAATAGTTTCAATTATGTTGTTAAAAACTGCATATTAAAAAACAATTATTTTAAACGTTTATATTAAAAGTCGAATAAACGGTTATACTGTGCACGTGTTCTTCAACTAAGGAAAATACCGAAACCAGAGCAACACAACTTTTTCATTTAATACGTGTGCAGTGTTATCGAAAAAGAGAAAGAAAAGAAAGAGACAGAGAGATGAAATTCGTTTGCTCTTCGTTCTATGATTTCGTTACATTCTTCCGTTCGTCAGATTTTTTTTCTTTTCGCTCCTCTCGCCAAAGCTGACATTAAAAGCTTTGCTTCTAAAATTATCTTATTCTAAAATACGGAAAGCATTGCTATTTTCTCATAGCAATGAAGTGTTTCAACTTCAGCCCAGAAAGTATACTTGATCAACCCAGAAAATGTTATAATGTCAGTTTTAAGCGAAAGGTTGATCAGTTGGGCGTTTACTTTTCTGGCACCACGCTAGCAGCGTAACCTTCAAGACATTTTGGTCTGAGATCCCTACGCTAAAAAAGAAAGACAAGATGAAAGAAAAGGCGGCCTGATGGGTCACTTCTGTAGCAATCTCTCAGAAATGCACAAGTTCTTGCAAGCCCATGTTTAGAAGCATTCGGAACCACACAATTAAGTACGAAATGCAGAAGGTGCAAGGTCGTCTTTTAAAGATGATCAGAGTTCCAAGCTGCTCGAGGTCATAATTCGTCTCCACAAACAGTTTCAATTTAATAACAACACTGGCTAACCAGCAGGATTATTTAGTATCCCCAAAGTTCCTTGACAAAAATATGGAAGTTTTTGCAAGTGAGACTTCAACTAAAAAAGATTTTACACTCAATGTAAAGTTAAGTATGTGGTATGTGTGTATCGAGCTTTCGATCCTATTGTTAAATGCGCTTCTTATTTTTAAGTATAAAACACACAAATTACCACGAGGGAATAGATTTGAAAAATGGTTTGAACAATTGTTACCAAAATATTCTCTAGCTCTGTAGTCGTGTTAGAACGCGTATCTTACAAATAGACAAACAGAAAATATTGCTTAAAAAATAGACTTTCAAAACGGATAGAAAACGGAAAATATTTTTTCAAACTAAGATGGCAAAATCTGAACTGAAATAGTAAGATTACACAAACTCCAGAACTTTACTTAGGTTACCGATACAATGGCAACCATCGCGGCCACCCCGCCATAGAGTTGATATGTGCCTGACTTAAACATTACTTACCTGTCAGTAACAAAGATTTTAAACTTAATAAAGTAGAAAGATTATTACATAGAATGTTGTTAAAATATATACAAACAGGATAGGAAAACGCAAACATACAAAGAAAGTAATTGATGCGGAGTGGATAGCAGAACTTCGAGAAGAAAACGTGGAAATATTTGTAGTAAACAAACGATTATGAATCAGGCGGATTGGATGATAAAAAGCTACGCCTTGTGCAACTGTTGTCGAGTTTGTGGATAGAATCGATTTGCTAAGATCGGTGAGTTTAATTTCATTGTATTTAAACAAAAACGAAAGAAAATGTAATAATCATAACAACTCTAATTAATTATACTAATTAAAAACCTGGAAAATAATAAAAGTGAAAATTACAGAGCGGTTGTTACACTCTGTAGGTATATAGAGCGAGTCACCCGACTGTACTTTGATAAGGCACGCCAGTGCGACACAATGCAAATAGAATTTAACTAAAATTTCTTTTCAATAATTTTACCTTTACTTAATAAACACAATTATATACTTGATTTAACCGATCTCGACAATACACTTGTAAAATCGCAGAAGTCAATAACAAAATTCATAAGCGCTTTTTATGAAGGAAAATTCACCATAATTTAAATTTCTCTCAAACGTTGGTCAAAACCAACAAGAACGTTATGAAATTTCCTCACCATAACATACTTGAACAGTATTGTTGTGAAGCAAAAAAATGTACAAAGTTACGGACCTTCAAAATAGCCAGTAGTAAAAAACTACTTAAAAATCGCGTTTTTCTTTAAGTATAAAATTTATGTTTGAAAATATACTAGGCTATCCAGAAAGTCGGTTTCGTTTTTGTATAAAAAAACGAAGTATAACAAAAACACTTTATTATATACATTTGAAAGTAGCACTAAAGTATTATTTTTCTACAATGTCGCCACGTAAATTTAGACACTTATCATAGCGGTTAAAATCAACACAGTTTTATAGACAAACGAACACACTCTGACAGTGTATCTGCAACATATAGGAACGTTATTACGTTTGAAACTTAAGTGTTTTAATTCATGGGCCAGACTATAATCATTGACAGCTTTGACTTTGGTTAGTAGTAACTGATATATATAGATCACAAGGTGGGGAATCTACCCATCAAAACTTGTTTTCTTCTTTTGATCAGTTCCTTTGTTAAGTAATTAGGATTATGACCTATTCTTCCTGTCAGTGGTCTATCTACTCACCTTGTAAAGGCTACCGTGGTTTCGAATCTCTATCATTTCATCTTCAGGCCGTGATACAAAATGTTAAATCCCTTTGTCGAGTTCGTCACAAAGTCAAATAAAACATTAAAAACATATGTCACAAACACTGGACACAATTACACGATTACAATAGGTACGATGAAATTTGGTTTGGCCAAACGATACGTGCGACACGTATGTCGTTACATTCCGGACATACGAGTCGCACGTATCGTTTGGCCAAAGCAAATTTCATCGTACATATTTTAATCGTGTAATAGTGCTCAGTGTTTGTGATGTATGTTTTTAATGTTTTGTTTGACTTTGTGACGACCTCGACAGAGGGATTTAACATTTTGTATCACGGCTGAAGTTGAAATGATAGAGTTTCAAAACAGCGGTAGCCTTTATAAGGTGAGTAGATAGACCACTGACGGGAAGAATAGATCATAATTCTAATTACTTAAATATATGGTCCGGTGGCTATGTTGCAATAATAGTTCCTTTGTTCTTTGACGTCTTCCGACAACAACTTCCACAAACTCTATGTACCAACACGCTTCCGTTTCGTCCTGAATAACAAACAACAAACCCTAGGCTTTCCTCCTTTATGTTCAATGTGACAAAAGTGAATATTCGAAAAGCTGTTGTAATATTGTAAATTAATCTACCTACATATAAAACTCTTTACAGTGTAAATACTCCCCGCAGGGGGCAGACTAGCTGCACCTATTGAGATGGTTTAGACGTTCCTCGTGGTACCCGAGTCTAACACACACTTACACCTACAACACTATACTTACGGCTTTAACACTTCGGGTTTCGACAAGTACTTGTCATTTACAACTTGCTTAGGTTTATTATCTTAACATTGAAATTGTTATTAAAATTATTTTTAAGGGAATCTATTTAGGATGACAAGTTACTTTTCAAATACTAAACATTTAGGAAAAAGTTCAACAATATTGTCTGTGCTGATGGTTGAGTCAGTTAGGTAGCTGCCTAATGGCTTGAAAAATCGTAGGTTCGAACAGATCGGGCTAAACTGGTTCGTGGTTGGCTCGGGACTTGTAGATTCATGGCTGCACTGTCAGACAAAACGTATTTCAGAAATCATTAAAAGTATTTACTGCTTCTGGACTGAGTAATAAAGGACTTTTCAGTCCTAAATTCGCCTGGTTAAATATAACAATAATAACGATAACGGCAGGCATCTGTCTCACTGACGTGATAGAAGGGAATTTTCAAATAATATTTTTACTTATCTTATGCTTTTTTTAAATTATTATTTCACAATTATAATCAGCAAT
>CM040190.1:16167660-16180160 GCA_022606455.1 Callitettix versicolor
CTTAAAATTTTTAATTTGCGATATTTTGCTTTGACAAAATATAGGTATATAAAAATACCTAAAAAAGATAGGTATCTTTGTAATCGACAAATTATTCATACATATATTTATTTTACCAAAATGTATTATAATATAAAAGTTGATGAATGAAAACAATATCAAATCCAAATATGATAACAATATTAACACTATCACTATGTTCAGTATAATGATCTGCCTTCCCTAGCTTCGTCAATTCTACTTTCGTTGACGCGTTTCGGAGAACCTCCATCTTCAAAAACTATATCTATACTGGTCACTAATATTATGGCCCGTCCTATTTATAATTTTCTATCTCGTACCCCTTCTCTATTCAACACGTGTACATTAAACCTGACGTGCTCGCTTCTGATTGGCTCTTCAAAATCATACGTTTTCGCTCGCTTCTGATAGGCTCCTTTCAAATTTCTCTTCAACGGTCGTCCCTCCGGTTAATTTTTGAAAATTTTTAGATTTTTAAACGTAATATCTGCTTGCGACTATATCTGTTCATATATTATGTTTTCTCCCTCTAATTTTAAATAACAAAAGAACAGATATCGTATGGCAGGTAGTTTGCGTTAGACACAATATTTTGACAATTAATTAGCGAATTTCCTTCGGAAGATGAACAATTGAAGACCAACCATTCAATTAACGATTGGAAATTGAGTAATTGAATGAAAATCAATTTAAGGCAATTAAATATGACAATTGAAACATTATAGTAAGACCCAGTCCCTACAATATGAAATTATTACCATTCCGATCTGTAGATCACTTTTTAAGGGGAGATCAATTTGTGTGTGTGTGTATATATATATATATATATATATATATATATATATATATATATATATATGTATATGTGTGTGTGTGTGTGTGTGTGTGTGTGTGTGTGTGTGTGTGTGTGTGTGTGTGTGTGTGTGTGTGTGTGTGTGTGTGTGTGTGTGTGTGTGTGTGTGTGTGTGTGTGTGTGTGTGTGTGTGTGTGTGTGTGTGTGTGTGTGTGTGTGTGTGTGTGTGTGTGTGTGTGTGTGTGTGGTTTGCGAATTTCCGCTTTGATTCAAACATGGCAAAAAATCAATTTTTTTAATACTTCTTATCTAACGTATTTATTGAAGACACGTGCATTCAGCAAGTCAGCGCAAATCAGTCAGCGTTAAAATCTCCATAAACAAGTATTATAACTTTTCAAATTTAAATGGATAAATGAAAAACAGTTAATCGTCATTATATGCTATCAGGTTTTGGCGCTGATTATGACAGTGAAGTCGTATTATATTTAAAGTGTAACTTACAAACATTATTGTGACATAGTTACTTTGGCCAAATTTATTATTACAAAACATCTGCGAGACGTGTTAGGTGCCGATTTTATATATAATTAACTAAAATAGTTTAATATAAGTTAATTTCTTTCCGTATAGAATGAATCAGTTTCTTTGTTGTTTAGTTACCATTTGGTGGAAAGTTTGATTATTTACGACAGCCAAGCTCACGTAGAGACGCTCACGTACGCAGCCCATCACGTCGCCGTCTATATTTGTCCTACGTGATAAAAAACAGTCAGCGGATCGAGGCGTAGAGCTATCGAAATAATATTCTGGTAATACAGAGATTATACTTTGCAAAGTTTCATGTTTATTGGTGAATTATCTTTGGTATTTGGGTAGTATCACGTGTTACGATAATACACGAAGAGCGCACCAGACTTGCAAACTGCACAGTTTGATGCTAATTACTACGTGTAATCTGATGTGTCAGAATATAGTGAAATGGAAAAGTTATTTTTTTTTTAAATATTTTAAATCGGCGCTATTTTTAAATCGTTGGAAAATAATTTTACGTTTCTATTAAATAGCAGAATTTCCTTACTAACGAATTTCCCATGGAAAATACGTTATTGGAGCTGTCATCATGGCAAGAACTAGAACCAGGATGAAACTTATCTTTTTGAACACATTTTGACTGGTCGTTAAAAACGATTATATATATATATATATATATATATATATATATATATATATATATATATATATATATATAATGGTGACCATTACAAATTTGTAAAGTATTTATAATTCTATTCTTTATTTTTCGTAAGGTTTTTGCAAATTCAATAATGAAGATGACCTCTCAGGTTTCACTTTCGGGCCTACATTTTCAGTGTAATTTGAAAAAGTAAAATTCTTACTTAAAACTCTTACTACAACGTTAATTTTGATCGTGACAACAAATTTAAAAAAAATGTTAAATAAAAAAATTAAAAAAGTGTGAAATTATTATTATTATTTATTTATTTTTTGGCTTCATGGGACCACTTCAGTCTAAATTTCAGTTCTTCCTAACATTGGGCTGTAATTTTTCTCTCCAATAATCCCTCATTCGATCAGATCGTTGCTTCCTGACGGCATCTGTGATCTCTACCTTTTTGTGTCTCTTCGGTTTATCCACTTTAAATTTATTAGTCTTAAGAATGCGTGTTATTTTACATTTGTCTGTTGCATCATCCATTTTCAGTCCTATTTCACTGAGGTCTCTGAGGACGTGTGTGATGTATATTCCGTGTGTTTTCCTGTTGATGCTTCTCATTACCAGTTGTCTCAGGACTCTTTCCTCCGGATTATTATTATTATTATATTATTTAAATAATAATAAATAATAATAATAATAATAATAATAATTATTATTATTATTATTATATTTAAATAATAATAAATAATAAAATATTATTATTTTATTATTATTTTTATTATTAATAGTATTGTTATTATTATTTTTGGACTTTCGCTTCCATCACGTCAGCAAGGCAGTTGCGCACGATTATTTATCTGGAAATTATTTTTTCTCTGCCAAACTCGTTCCAAAACAAATCCAATCTTCACTTCTAAAACTTATTTTCCACTACGTCGAACAAGACCGTAAAGCAACGAGAGGTAAACTTTCATAATATACTTTCGCTGACATATTCATAACGGTGTGACCGCATTTCTAGGTTTACATAGGGCGTGGTTTTACCTCTACGATAACCTTGCAACATCCAATACAAGAGCCTACTTACAGTCAGAAATGTGTTTCTCACGGAAATTCAAGACTACGACTGAATTTTGTAATTAGTGGATCTACTTTGGAAGCTGAACTAATGGAGCAGTTATCACCTTAAGATTCGGATACCGGGACCATCTAATGAGCACCGATCCCGATTCCAATTTATAAAGGCCCTTCATTATATATATATATATATATATATATATATATATATATATATATATATATAAGTTATGTTATGGTTTCGAGGATGTCGCTTTTTAAAAAAACAACTTTTTATTAATTACAATAAGACTTTAATATTCACTTAAAACTTATTATAATTATTTAAGTTCGTCTCATATGCATTGAGATGCGAACTGAGTGAAACCTCGATTCACACTGAGCTTCTGCTCTTTCTTCTCTAGGTACATGAAAATGCTTACTGTGTTAAAAGCTAAATTGTCAGCATTAAATATAGCTAAGTCTAACACTAAATCTAGCAAAGTTTACAATAATTGTCTATATAACTCCTCCATCCCTAAACAAAACTTCCTGGGGTGGTTGAATAGCAACTTCCCTCGAAGTTCTTCCAATTAGCTTCTTAGACGCCAAGTATAGTAGTCCTCCAATAAGGCGATGGTCCAAACACTGATGTGCTGTGTGATGGGTGAATTCCGATCAATTCTGGAGACAGTATCTAGGTTGATCCTGTCGTGTTCTAGCTTCTTTATTATTGTAAAGAACAGTATTATTGTTGAGCTTTATTACCCCTTAAGGATTGATAACTCAAAGTCAGTTACATCCTGGTCCGATAAGGAAATATTAGGTATTTGCCTCGTCAGTTCGTACATCGCGTGGTCATCGTTTTCTTGGTCAACCTGCTTGCCGGTCATCTGGTATAATTTCTTTTGTCTGATCGCGGTTCCCGTTTGTCTAGTCGAAATCCTCATTGGCGTGGGTTGATAACTTTGATCTGTTTTTGGAGTATTATTAGTTACGAAATGTTTTTGTGGCTGACTGTAAGGTTGTCTGTGTCCATAGTTAAAGTTGGGTTGTGCTGGTTGATGCAATTGTTTGTAAGAGTTTTGTTGAAACTGATGATTAGGTATTGGTTTACGGATTGGCATGTATTGTTTTTTTGGTGGAATGTTGGAACGGTTTGTTTGGAATAATTTGTTGTTTTTAAACTGGAAATCGTTTGTAAGCATACTGAGTGCTTCTTCAAGTGAGGTGGAGTTTTTGGTTCTCATGAGGGACCCTAGCGGTTCCTGAAGTCCCCTTAACAGAACACGTAATGCTAATTTTTGTGCATACTTGCATAGAACATCCCTAGCGGATGGTTCTCTGTTTACAAAAAAATGCTATCTGTAACTTTAATAGCTTTTGAATCTTTTCACAAAATTTGAAAGGTGATTCCCCGTTTTCTTGCTTTAATTCTGCCATTTCAAGATTCAAAGTAAAACAATCCTTCTTATCAAAATAACTAGTCAGCAAAATTATTTTTACATTTGCCCAAGCATAAGTATTAGAATTAACTACCATTTCAAGAGCTTGCCCCTTTAATTTTGATAATATGGACGATAACAAATATTAATTTTGGAAATCTTCTAAGTTATCAGCTACAAAGAATTTATTGACCATTTTATCACATATTGTGATGAATCTATTAAGCATGGTTGGTTCTCCGCTAAACTCTGGAATCATGTCCAGGTATTCTTTCTTCAGTGTTGGGATAGACATTGTAATATTTAGTTATTACTACACACAAAAATAAATCAAAATTAAAATTAAAAATCAAATTATAAAATATAATACTTATAAAATAATGCTACAAATTATTTATGATACCCTATGTTTGGTTTATCTTTAAAAATATTCAATTGATTCAATTAACAAATTGATCTTTGATATTTAATTATTTTGTTTGTTAATTATTTAATAAAATTGATGTAACATACATTCGTAGGTATATAGTATACAAAAATATTTTGTGGGATCTACTTACAATAAGATCCAAAATACTTTGCTCATTTTACGCGCACTTGCCACGAAAAATTCGCACAAACACTTCACTTCACTTCGGATGTAGATGTTCACTCTACGGTTGCAAATATTCACTTTGCCGGTTGGTTGTGTTCAATTTAATAATATACACTTATTAAATTGAACGGTTGGTCTTTTGTTCGACACTTCGGTTAACAGTTGAAACTGAAGAAAAATTATATGCACTAATTTTCCCGAAGTGTTCTACCGACTGCGCCAGTTATGGTATGGTTTCGAGGATGTCGCTTTTTAAAAAAACAACTTTTTATTAATTACAATAAGACTTTAATATTCACTTAAAACTTATTATAATTGTTTAAGTTCGTCTCATATGCATTGAGATGCGAACTGAGTGAAACCTCGATTAACACTGAGCTCCTGCTCTTTCTTCTCTATGTACATGAAAATGCTTACTGTGCTAAAAGCTAAACTGTCAGCATTAAATATAGCTAAGTCTAACACTAAATCTAGCAAAGTTTACAATAATTGTCTATATAACTTATATATATATATATATAAATTATATAGATAACGCAGAAGATAACGCTGAAGATAATGACCAGACGTTACATTCAAATTATGAAGGTAACACAGTGATTGAAATGCCAATTTTGGATGAACCTGTTAATTTTGGAAAAAACCAAATAATAATATCTCTTGTAAACTATAACCTCAAAAAAGTAAAAATACAAACATTATTTAACAACAGTAAAACAAGATTCATTGTAGAGATATCTAAAAATAATTTCGATAATGATGCCGTAAATTTTGTAAAACAATATTTAATACCAAATATAAAATATAGTATATACTTTGAAAACGATATTTATGAAAAATTTGCAACTTGCATAGCCAGACATTTTAAAAATTCGCAACTATGGTTAATTAAATGCACCACAAAATTAGTGGATATAACCGATGAAGAAGAGGTTCAGGAAATCATAAAAAATTATCACGTAGGGAAAACCAACCATCGTGGAATTCAGGAAACATACGAACAAATAAAGAGGAGATATTATTTGCCAAATATAAAAAATCATATTCAAAATTTTGTAAACAACTGTGACATTTGCTTAAAAACAAAGTACGAGAGGATACCCTTAAAGCTAGAAATGAATTTAACACCAACAGCTACGAGACCACTACAGATAATGCACGTGGACAGTATTACGCTTGATAAGCAAAAGTTTCTAAGCATTGTTGATAGCTTCTCTAGATATGCGCAGATGTATTGAATTGCAGGTGCACAGGCTGTCGAAATAGTCAGCAAATTCTTGAAGTTCTTTTCTCATCATGGCATACCAGAAGTTATAGTAGCAGATAACGGCGTGGAATTTAATAACAGGTTAGTAAAAGAAATGATTGATTTACACAAAATAAAAATTCATTTCATAAGCACACAACATCCACCATCGAATGGGATGGAAGAAAGATTACATTCTACACTAATAGAACATATAAGATTATTAAACAACCAATCTGAATTTAAAAATGAAACAATAAAAAATAAAGTAAAATATGCAATAATCGCCTACAACAACAGTATACATTCTGTAACGAAATTAACTCCGTTTGAAATTTTAAATGGACACATAAATTCCAATTCACTTTTAGATATTGACGTTGAGAGACAAGTTATGAATGATTACGTTGCCAC
This sequence comes from Callitettix versicolor, assembly GCA_022606455.1. Classification (NCBI taxonomy): domain Eukaryota; kingdom Metazoa; phylum Arthropoda; class Insecta; order Hemiptera; family Cercopidae; genus Callitettix; species Callitettix versicolor. The sequence continues at coordinate 16,174,411 of CM040190.1, forward strand.
ACACAAAGAAAGGATACAAAGATTGTATGAGATTATTAGAGAAACAAACCAAAATACAAAGGAAAATATTTTAACTAAAAGGAATGTCAATAGAGAATTAGTACCCGAAATTCCATCTGATGTTTATGTCAAAACTGTACAGAAACAAAGTAAAACTAAAAACAAATATAATAAAGAAGAAGTTACTTCAGTAAACGCAGAATTAAAAACGGCAAAAATTAAAGGGAGACACCCTAACACCAAACAAAAAATCCATCTATCAAAAATTAAAAGACCAAGGAAAATCAGTAAAATTCCAAAATCTAATGATCCTTCTATAAATCCTGTTCCAGGTCCCTCCTCTACCTTCAGGGAGTAATTAAAGATAAGCTAGAGATAATTTATGTAGAAAATAAAGTTAATATTAAGAAAACTAGGTATACTTCAACCAAGTATAATTTCCACAAAATAATTGTTCAGTAAAATATAAAAAATTCATCAGTTCTATAATAATAAATTATCATTAGAGCCATAAATAGAAAATATGTGGGCATTTGAAAGTGTAATAGACGTAAGTTGTAAAATTAGAGCTAAAGAAATAGTATATTTGCTGAAATTGCTTATTGTAAATGAAATAGACTATAATATTTATAAGTTGTTATTTGTACCAACCAAATATGAATCAGGATATAACTGTAATTCCTAGAGTAAAATATATGTTAATGTCTAAATCTAAGTTAGGTAAGGTTAAACCCTTAGGTTTAAACAGTAATTGTAAGAACAAAATTCATTCAAAATCTCTATGCTCATTGGAACAAATAACTAATCATAATCTTGATTGTGAAACATCTATAATACAATCCGGCAAGACGGACAGCTACAAATATTCTGCATTGGAGATTCCTGAAAATTTAATATGGATTCCTGAAATGAACCAATATTTGGCAATTTTATCTCAAAAGGAAACTACAGCAACTACACTTCGAGGGATCTACTTAATCAGTCCCAACAATGATTCAATTCTTTATCAAGATAAACATTTGTATCATTTAATTTAGACGCTATATCAAAAATTCATCAACATTCAGTTATTACAACAAAAATCAGCATTTGGACCATCATCATATTCGGAAGTCTTCTCCTGGTGATTATTTATATTGTGTTTAAAAGATTTTCGGGAAAGGACCAACGTCAACCCAGCACTCAACCACCCCCGGAAGTTTTGTTTAGGGATGGAGGAGTTATATAGACAATTATTGTAAACTTTGCTAGATTTAGTGTTAGACTTAGCTATATTTAATGCTGACAGTTTAGCTTTTAGCACAGTAAGCATTTTCATGTACCTAGAGAAGAAAGAGCAGAAGCTCAGTGTGAATCGAGGTCTCACTCAGTTCGCATCTCAATGCATATGAGACGAACTTAAATAATTATTATAAGTTTTAAGTGGATATTAAAGTCTTATTTTAATTATTAAAAAGTTGTTTTTTTAAAAAGCGACGTCCCCGAAACCATACCATAACTTATATATATATATATATATATATATATATATATATATATATGTGTGTGTGTGTGTGTGTGTGTGTGTGTCTTAACATTCAAGCTATTGTTTTCATTTAGTTAATTCTGAATCGAATCAACCATAATGAAGATGTACAATTTTATAAAAAACATCAAGTAACATTCTTTATAATTCCTTAACTGTATAATTATCGATGTTATTTTTAATGACTCTTTCTGGACCATGAGACACTACTTTCAGTATTTGTTTACTTCACGTACTGAGAAAGTGTTAATTTGTTAAGAAGTGTACGTATATTAATGTGTGTTAAAATGAGCGAATGCTACAATATAATTAACAAATATATTTTTAATTGAAATAATATTATTTACAATAATTACTTTTACTTGTTTATAACTCTTGTTGCCAAACACAACAAGAGATATAAATTTAAATAAACATAAATAAAGATTCTTTTTATATTCTTCTTCTTTTCTCCTAGGATTATTTTCACTATTTTCAATATAATAACTTGCCTCCCTTAGCTTCTTCAATTCTACTTTCGTTGACGCGTTTCGAAGAAACTCCATCTTCAAAAACTATATCTATACTCCCGTATATAGATATCTATATACAGTATAGATATAGTTTTTGAAAATAGAGGTTCTTCAAAACGAGTCAACGAAAGTAGAATTGACGAAGTTAGGGAAGTCAGATTATTATATTGAACACAGTGACAATAATTCTAGCAGAAAAGAAGAAGAATATAAAAAGAACTTTATTATTACAGTTTATTCGGACAATGTTTGTGTATAAATACACGATGTTTCAACTATCATTCTCAAGTGCCTGACATAAGTGCTGAACATGCAACAAGAAAATACGACTAGATGCCTACGACTATGTTAAAATACTTGTAAACTAAGATAACCGCACAAGGAAATCCCTAATTGTTCAAATAAAACCAAACTTACATGTGATCTGAAAACAACAAGCACAAAAAACCAAATGAAGTTCTACATACATTATCAGACAATACTGTATCAGAGAAGTCTATGTAGAATACAGTAAATAATATTAATTAAAATATTGTATTATTGTTGAAACAACTTTTGTGTCCAGTCAGCTGATTAGATAAATATAACAACTATTTTTCTGTTCTTTACTATAGTTGAAATTGTATACTTACAGTATAGACATAATACTGTTGACTCTCTCATTACCAATTCAAGTCGACGGTTTTTAAAAGCTAAAGTGGTGTTGGCGGTGAGATATTTCAGCAAAATTAAAGCTCTCTTCACAAGCGTCAGTATTACGTTGTGGTAGATACGGAATTCGCAATGAACAGCTTCCTTAATATCTCAGCAGCAATTTACTGGCTTCATTGTTTACCAGTGCCTCCTGTATTAGAATTATTCATTTCATATCATGATATAGACTCACAAAGTGCCTTTATGATAATATCGCATTCCAACATTTGTACTGAATTCAGTGCCTATTGAAAATGAATAATAGGGTCTAGATCTTTGTTTTGTTCAGTTGTGATAGGATCTAATAATATTCGGGTAAATTAAAAAAAATCTTTTACAAATAGTAATTGTTCACTGTTTTACAGTCAAGTTCAACGTTTTCTGTGCTGATATATGTTGTTTATTTTTTTGCTAACGACAAATTGACAAAAGTCTGAAAAAACAAGACAAGATGACAAACTTACTTTATTAACACACATGTTAGTTAAGTTAGGATAGTTATCATAACCAAACTAAATTATCATGGTACGCGTGGAAATACATATATGCCTATAGTAGTTCCCGATTTATTTTTGCTTGCTAAAAATAGGCTGAAATATTTAACAAGTTAACAAAACAAGAAAAGATAAAAAGTTAAAAAAGTTAACTACCAAGGTACGCGTTTAAACAAGCAAAGTTTGTCAATTTTTCTTGTTTTACAAAGTTTTTAAACATGTTAATCATTTGTTAATATGCAGAAGTGAATGATGAATTCCACCAGTTAACCTACGAGTTGTTGTTTCCTGAATGTACCTGTTTCTCAATACATTATTATGCAAAGTATGGAATGTTTAATAATAATAATTAAAAATCGATTTTATTTTCATTCCCTCTAGAGCAAAAAACTGTTATTTTACTTGAATATCTCTGAGTACATATTGTTGTGGACTAAACAAAATTAATAAACTTTTTTATGTCTGCAATCTGAAGCCCATATGCCTGCAGATGGGTGGAGATTATCTGCACCTATTGAGAGGATGTCCCTCGCGGTACCCGAGTCTAACACACACTTACATTTACAACACTACACTTACGACTTTAACAATTTACACTAATACTTAAATTTAGGGAGGCGATAATAGCCTCAATGTGCTTTTCGTCTTAAAATAACAACAAGAAAAAATCAAGCCCATATGGTGTCTATCTCTCTTTATTTCTTTCACCTAACTTTGGCGAACACTAAATCAATAACTTTTTAAAGTTCTGTGCCTTTCTCGTAGCCCAGTATTGCTTCATTCGTTGTGATCTTGCTTTTCTTTTTTCGTCAGAGATGTGGATCGTTCGCTTGGATTTGACTTTGCCTTGGAACCGTTGCTTCTTGTCCTTGGTTATTGTTTTGGCTGTTTTGTCCATGAGCATAGTGTCAGTGATTTGTAGTTCTGTTATGTCTATCTGTTTCTCTAAACCAAAGTGATTTGGCTCTTTTATTGCGAAAATAGTCAAATATTTGTTTGGTTAGTCTATTTTATACATGGTGTCTATATTATAACTATTTATAAATTTCTATTTTTTTATTTTTTAAAGTAAAACAATATATTTTGATTTTTTAAAACGTTTTAACGATTTTAATAAAATGTTAGTTAAACCAAAGTTTTGGTACAAAAAGGAAACGCATGAGGTCGTTCTAAAAAAAATCAAACACAAAAGAGAACCATCTACGTTGTGGCTTATTTTGCTTAATGTTTGTTCCCGTATTGAAATTCATTTTACCGTAATAAGTCACTAATTTAAGAAACGCTATTTTGGAATATAAATTGAAAGAAACGAAATTCATCTAAAAGTTTGATTGAATTTTTTGAATTTTCCTCAAAACTTAAATCCTTGTTCCCACGGGTTTTTGGGTTGTTATACCTCGAGTGGTTCGAGGTTAGTTCTTGTGGAATTGCGGTCGGTCGAATTCCAGCAAGTCGTACCATTTAAACGGCACATGGATTGGCATACCATACGGTAAATCCATAAACCTCCGACATCTGATCATGCCCCAAAATTCACGGGAAGGTCGAGTTACTCAGCGTCACCTCGGGTAATATAGAGTGTCTACGTTACCACGGTGCAATGTATGACAAACTAAACAGACCAGATTTGACAGGCCACACGCCGTGGCAACAGTATTAATTTATATTACCGTAAATATGACGAATTTACATAAACTAAGAATCTTTATAAAATGAACACAATTTAAATGAACGGAAATCATGAAAACACAATGTGGTGAACCGATATTAAGGAAAATATGACGATTATAAAGATTTTCTTTATTGATAATTTCAAAACCAAGTTATTGACTTATTAGTGTTATTAATGTTATTAGTGTGTGTGTGTGTGTGTGTGTGTGTGTGTGTGTGTGTGTGTGTGTGTGTGTGTGTGTGTGTGTGTGTGTGTGTGTGTGTGTGTCAGAAATAATAACAAATGACTAGGATTATGATCTATTCTTCCCGTCAGTGGTCTATCCACTCACCTCGTAAAGGCTACCGCTTTGCGAAACTCTATCGTTTCATCTTCAGGCCGTTATACAAAATGTTAAATCCCTCTGTCGAGGTCGTCACAAAGTCAAACAAAACATTAAAACATACATCATAAACACTGAGCACAATTACACGTTTAAAATATTCATCATGAAATTCGGCTTGGCCAAGCTACACACGCGACTCGTACGTCGTTATATTCTGGACTGCGGAGTCTCCGCAGGGACCGCTCCATAGGGAGATTAGTTTCACTCCTCCCTATGGACAAAGGAAGCTATGGAAATGGAGTGAACATCATTAAGTACATAGCTGTTTCTAACGGATATAAAAGCTCTACTGTTGATAGGCTTATTGCCAAACACAAAAACAAATAAAAAAAATCGTTCCTGTTAAAAAAACATACATCTCCACGGAATATGGTTCAATTTTAAGCCACACCCTAAAAAAAGAATTAGCCAAAGAAAATATAAATGTCTCTTTCAGAACAACTAATAAGTTATTAACATTATTAAAGAA
>CM040190.1:16185160-16217660 GCA_022606455.1 Callitettix versicolor
CTTTTCTCTTTCTCTCTCTCTCTCTCTCTCTCTCTCTCTCTCTCTCTCTCTCCATACGCACGCGCGCGCGCGCGCACACACACACACACACACACACAAATACATTAGTTGTCGTTTCCACTCCTGAAGTCGAACTGTAAAATGCTACAATTGCTTCCTCCTTTCGCAAAACTCTGTATGACATAAATAGAAAGTGGGCTGACTTGAGTTGACGTAGTTAACGCACACAAGCCCAGCTGATTAGTTTCAGTAATATCGACAATGACACTGCGTTTGAGTGGAACAATTGAGTGCAGTTCTCTATACAGCAGGTAAAATATGACTGTAGTCCTTCCTATTAATTTCACCTTGTTCCTTTAATTCGATAGTGACTTTAAAAATCCAGAACTTAAATTTTTCGCTATGGCTATATGTCTGTCTCTCACAAAGTTTATAGCGTTTCCAGTTCCTCTCTGATGCTGGTACAGAACGGCACTTCCTTTTGTTTAATTTATTCTTATCTACTTGATAAACACAAATTTTTAAGGTCTAATATGCAGCGGAAATGTTTATTCTATGGTGACGAGGGATGAACGTAAAGTTTAACAAAACTGTTGTTCTTTCGGTAACATTAAATTAAATAGCATTAAATAAACTTAATTAAAATTAATTAAGTTATGTTTAATGCTATTGTTAAAGACAAATTTAAGTAACACAAATAAATCATTTTTAAATTTTTGTTTTAATTATTAATGTTTTAATTTTTGTTTCCTAGAATAGTTAATAATAATATAATTTCAATTATTTGTATTTCAATTTCTTGTATTTTAATATACTTTATTAGCTAAGAGAAATTACTAGTTATTAGAGATCGTGAAAAAGATCCTCTCTGCCTCTCTCTCTCTCTCTCTCTCTCTCTATATATATATATATATATATATATATATATATATATATATATATGTGTGTGTGTGTGTGTGTGTGTGTGTCTGTATCCCCCATTAATAAGTGTTTTAGAGTTAAGAACAGTTTCAAGGGTCCGGGTCTGGGTGTTACCAAGATGACTGCTACGATGGACATTTTGCTAATAAATTAGTTCAACCAGATGGTCTGTAACAGTACAGGCAACTGAACTTGAAAATTGAATGATTAAATTCCAATGTTTTGACAATAAGTTAACAGAATTACTAACCCTTCTCATATATTTGAATGTCATGTCAAATGTTTTAACTGTGCCCTTATAGATAATGGAAACTGTCACCAACAGTGAAGCAAATGAAATTCATTCCCCTGCCCAATAAATATTAAATGAAGGAAAACCTATTATAGGACGTTTTGTCCTTGGTCGAAGTTTTAGTAATTCATGTTTATAACAACAGTTTTTTCACAGTTTTAAATAAAATGTTTTTTACTATAAATATTTAATACATTAAATGGTCAGGAAAATTCTCTGAATGCTCATATTTAGGAGCTATTTTTAGCCTTGTTTCAGCTATTATTGTATCAGCTGATTTCCGTGTCGTCTGCACTGCCGTGGCGCGAACTCTACCGATTGAAGCGCTTTTTTCGATTTACTTTTACACACAATGAAGAAGATCGTGTGGCCTGAAGAACCATTCTAATAGCCAATCTTTTAAAAGAGCTTTTGTCGAGGTTCATAAATACAAAAATATATAATTTTGAAGAATCCTGAAAATTTTTGTTTTGTTTTTATACAAATTAAGTTTATAAATTTTTCAAGATAAATTAAAATAGGACATGAAAACTTTTAAAGACTTTGTCTTCTCTATACACACTCTTTATCTAATATATATATATATATATATATATATATATATCACATAAAGAACAGTATCACTTTAAGTTTCAAGCGATACCGCACATTCGGTAAATAAAAAAAAGAAGATTTATAACCTTAAGTTTTTTTTCTGTTTAAATACTTCTAAAAAAATTGTCCTCAATCACTTAATTTTTTCTGGATTCGGACATAAAGACCATTTTGGTCAAATGTTATAGTGTTCAGTGACATCGATTACGAGTAAAAGGTGCTTTAACGACAGACAGACCGACACGCGCGCGCGAATTTATAAAAGTCTTCGGCTTTGTCCATGTTTTCCCCGTGCTCGTATTTAGTTGCATGTTTGTCCACCAGGAGCACTGGCGTTTCTTTTCAATACATTTATTAACAGCTGATCTCATTTTGTTATTAATTGTAATTTCAAAACAAATAGATTTACAGTTTGATTTACTTGTTTCAAAACAGCTGATGAAAATATTTGTAACACAGTAGCTATTATACGTGATCACTGGGACCGAAGCTACCTCGGATAGGGAAACACTAAAATACAAAATGTTTGTGTAATGATTTTTTTCATTATTTGATTTGTTGTAAAAGACGAATATGTTTCTTTATTTAATTCTATCTAGGAGGGTTGTCCGTACAGTAAGGTTTCCAAGGCGCTAAAGTCGCTTCGAACGATGTTACGTGGGATGCGGTGACATTGGCTTGCAGCTTGGTTTCCTTTCTCCCAATCCCCACTCTGTGAGCTGTCTGCGACACTCGGTTTTGGCTTGGCAACCGTTAGTAATGGAGTTACTACTTATGTCTTCCGCCAGGTGCGAATTACGCTCTGTGATTCGTTCTTTGTGTGCAAAAAACACTGCGCCGGTGGGCATCCTTTCCCACTGTGTGAAGTCTACGGAGAGAAATGTATAAGCATACAACACGTGCGCAAATGGTGCAGAGAATTCAAAGACCTTACAGACATTCATGATTAACAGCGTTCCGGACGTTCATCTGTTGCGGACGAAATGATTGCGAAAGTGGAAGAAGGGTAACTGTTTTGGAGCCCTCCGAGATGATCGCTGATGTCAGAAAGACTTGCATTGATAAAATTCTGACAGACCATTTAGTGTATAGCAAAATTTGTGTGCAAAGTGGGTCCTAAGACAGCTTACAGCAGCCCACAAACGGCAACGGATTGATGCGACCCGCGAATTTCGTCAGGCCTACGAAACCGATGGCGAGAAATTCTTGGATTCCATTGTCACTGGGGACGAGACCTTGGTACAATACACGACAACAGAAAAGAAAGAACAATCACGTCAGTGGAAACATCCAGAGTCGCCGAAGCCGCAGAAGTTCAAACAAACTCTGTCTGCCGGCAAAGTCATGGCGAGCGTGTTTTGGGACCTGTCCAAAAACTTCCTGAAGTGGTTATTATCGTGCGAATTCATGGATACCGGCACAACAGTCAATGCTGATCGTTACTGTGAAACGTTAAAGAACCTTCGCCGCGCGATTCAAAAGAAGAGGAGAAGCATGCTCACGAAGGGAGTTTGTTTCCATCAAGGCAAAGCTCGTCCAAACACCGCCCGTGTATCAATCGATTTCATCAACCAATTTGGATGGGATACTGTCACACAAACGCCCCACAGCCCGGACTTAGCCCCAAGTGACTACCATCTCTTCCCTAATTTGAAGAAACATTTAGGTGGGACGCATTTCAGTACCGGAGAGCAGCCGAAAGAAAAAGTTTTAAGCTACCTTCGCGGCGCGGCGGGAGAATTTTTCGACTCAGGCATACAAAAGATGGTTCACCGTATGCAAAAATGCATCGATCTCAACGGCGATTATGTCGATAAATAGAAAAAAGTGTAAACTTTCCAAAAATGCAAATAAACATGTTTTTCATTGTGAAAAATTATTGGGAACCTTATTTTACACACAACCCTAATAGTACAGAGTTTGTTGGTAAATTACGAAAAAACGAGAAAAGTAAGTTTAATGTTAAAAAAACAGGTTATAAACACAAATAACTACACATAATTTAGCAAGAATTTTGAAGAAAAATCAAAATCTGTATAGTATTTTACCTTAAATCAAAATTATTTTCTGAAAAAGTCTTCGGTGGTTTTCTTGGCTAACTTTTTGCCTTCTTGCTCTGGTGCTATAGAAACAGAAATCGTGCGGCGAGGATATTTCTTGCTGTTTTATGTAGACGAGAACTGATTCAATTACTTTTAAGCCATGAGTAAGATATTCTGAATTATCTCGTCACCATCGGCTTCTTCGCCATGTTCACCATATCGGAAATTGCGTCGTCAGAAACCTCCTCTTGATTACACCAATCATGAATGTCTGCATTGGCAATTGAAAGTTCAACAGGTTGCATTTGCTAGTTTGACTATTTCATTGACAAGGTTTTTATTGTCCTGTTCTGACATACTGTTTTAGTTTTTTCGATACCAAGCAGTTTCATCCACGAATTTTGTACGGTGAAACATTTTTATTATAAATTGAGAAATGTGCCAAACAAAGAAACCTCTGGTATATCCCTAGAATCGGTATTGACCGAAGCGTGGGGAAGTGCCCAAAATAATATTTCACAGCAAATTCTTACCGCAAAATTCTCCAACCAAATAGGATCACATATTTCAAAATTAGCACAAGCTTTGTACCCGTTCCTAATTCTGATGTAATGTACCGCAGTTTTTTTTTAATGGCACTTACTCGGTTGATTCAGAGCCTTGGTTGACCGGGACTCGGATAGTCGCTAGTCTACTATACACCAGATAAGTTATTAACAAGGCTGCAAGAATAACGGGAAAGTTATTATAAGAAAATTCAAGAAACATAAGCAAATAAATACAGTAAGATTTGCAAGTGGTGCAAAGCTGGAAATTATATGCTTCAAGTAACAGATTTAAAGTATGCTTATTAAATTATTTTACAGTCAAAGCAAAAATAATGTTTATAGCTTGTAACTAAAGTGCCCCTCCTGTACTTGTTGACCCCCGCAGGGGGTGCAGACTATTGAGAGGATTTAGACGTCTCTCGCGGTACCCGAGCCTAACACACACTTACACTTACAACACTACACTTACGACTTTACATTCACACTTACATTTAGGGAGGCGATAATGGCCTCAATGTGCTTTTCGTCTTAAAATAACAAAAAAGTATACTTGATGATATTTTCAAATACGATCGCGCACCGGAAACAGTTACTTTTGCTGCTAGTGATGACGTATGTTATTTTGAACGGACACAAAACTAAAAATGTACAAAATAAGTGTAGATAGATTTCGTACAGGTTTTACGTGTCAAAATTGTAAGATAAATAATGGATTCAGCCAAACTTTGAAGAAAATCGATGAAATGGTTTAGTTTCCAACCGTGAGCACGCACGCACGCACGCACGCTCTCACCCTCACAAAGACATACATCCAAGTGAAAACTGCATTTTCATAAGCACACTTAGATCCGTCAAAATAAGAATATTAATTTTTCACGAGTTTCTGAAAGTTAAAAACTAATAACATAAAAAATTATTTCCATTGCAGAATTCTTGTTTGAAAAACCCAATTATTTTCCGTGATTACATTTCTTTGAACGCTTCGGATTTTCCTGTGACTAAAGGAAATAGTTTTCTTACGTTTCCCGCAAAATCAAATAAGAAATGTCAAACGGCACGAAGGCGGAACACGTGTAATGAAACATTTCAAGAAAAAAATATTTAGAAATATTTGAAATAGGGCAATTTGTAAAAGGCTGAAATGAAATTAGGTGAATCTAGGTTTGTACGCGTTTCTCAATAGGCCTTGTTACATTGACTAACTACGTTACTCACGTAAATGCAATAAACTTTGCAGAAACGCTGCATGCACTTTTGCCTCTATAATTTAATCATTTATAAAGAAGATAAAATGGAGCGCTCTTATACAATGCAGAACTGTGCATTTCAAAAACATCGGTTCCTAGACGCCGTTTACAAGAAAACCTAATAAAGTGGTAGAATATCTCAATTTTTGAGCGGTTATTGCTAACACGTGAAGATCGGTAAGTCAGTGCAACTGGTTTCAAATATATTTTTATATTATGGACTATATGAGGAGTTTAGTTTCAAAACTTTGTCCACCGAAGGACGAAATTGAGATTTTTATTTATACGTATTCTTTACACATAACCTATAGAAAATAAGCGTATTTTTAACCAAAACGTCCTATAAATAATAAATATTTGAATTTAAATATGTGGTTTGTAATCAAAATATTTTTTGTTCAACCAACATGGCCGACTAGAATTAACTACTGAAGGATTCAGTTTTTGTTTTCAAAAATTTATTACGGCTTTTTATTATTAGGTTTATTATTTTTCCAAATAAATATAATGTTGATTATCTTAAACAATGGTCTAAATTTTGACAATAATTAAATATTCTTGCTGACTCATTTCACTTATATAAAAACTATTTTTTTATTTTAATTTATATTGTGTGTATTTTATTATTATTTCAATAATATTTGTATAAATAAATGAGATATTACTATGGTTTCTGCTGTACATTGCCAAATGCTAACATTTTTTAAACAAACTGTCTTTTGTCCATTATTTTTATTTTCAAAACGTCTCTTGTCCACTCTTCAGATTCAAAATGTCCCTTGTCCATAGAAATTTATTTAATTATTAATAAACTAAAAGTGTAAAAGCCTTTTCCTTTGGTATAAAATTACCTAGAGACATAAAGTGTAATTTACTCACTTATTTAACGTTATATTCAAAACATTTTCTACCTGAAAATGTTTTTTGTGATTTTCTGAAAATGTTCAACAATGGACGTAGACGTTTTGAAACTAGAGTTCTCATATTCTTACTATACGACTTTTATAATACGTAGTTTGGATGAACATGAAAAATCTATATTTTATCTATTCGTTTTCATGTCTCACCAGCCCCCAAAAAGATTTTTAATTGCATGTTTATTTGTATGTATGTGTGCGTGCGCGCGCGCGTGTTCGTAAACTCTTAAAATTAAAAACTTAACCAAAATTTCCGATTCTAATTAAATTTTCCTGAAAAGTAGACTGTAAGTACCCACAGAAAATTATTTATTCGCTATATTTTCTCCAAAAAATTTAGTTTCTACAGCTATAAAAAGTTACAAGTTTCGCAAAATCAGTTTCTCTTTCAAATTATGCTTCTGTGACTACTCATGTATCAGCCCAGAACAGCACACTTTTGAAAGTTATGGTTAATAAATCGAAAATATGTGTTCACAGTCGGTTTCGTTTTATTTTCGATTTGTTGATGAGGCATATATTTCATTAATTTCAAATTTACTACACCTACTTGAGTTATTGGTCTTCAAATGTAACCAACGTTTAAACAAATCCAGTGAAATGGTTTTGAATAACTAGGTAGTCTTGTGGTCTTCCGCAACATATTTTCTCGAGGACAGAATTAATTTTTTTTTAAATTGTGTAATTTTTTAACATTTCTGAAAAAGTATGTCAACAAGTTTTTCAAAATAGAATTTTTACAGTGACAATACGTTTACATATTTCTTAAATGAAATAGTAAAAAAAATCCTCTTCAAGGGCGCACGAATCTTTACCTTAAATACGACGTATATCGACGTAAATAACTTTCATTCAAAAATTTTCGCTCAATACATCTTCTAACATTAATCAACTTAAGTTACTCCATAAATTTTGTAATGTTTTGGCTGTCAATTAAACTCCAAATTGACTAATGACAGGTTGGTACACGTCAGAGTAATCGGTTTGCCTTTAAAGCCCTTTGAACTTTGAATGTTACCTGAAAGTCCACAAGTGTGATTAATTTAAACCTGTTCGCCAAAATATCCATAACAAAAGTAACGATTGAAAGGCGAAACGAAAGACCGTCTGGCAAATTTATCCACCTCCTGTGGTTCTCCATGGTGAAAGTTGAAACTGTTAAAAAGCCAAAAACTTAATACAGTGAATACAGTCTTTTAAAATAATTTAGTTTAAAACGTTCATCTGTTTGTTTCTATCTGTGTTGATTTTTTCCCGTATTGTTGTCGCGTTTCAGGACAATTTTGTTACAGTCAGTTTAAGTTTGCAATTGGAAGTGTAACGATAGGTTTTGATAATAAAAATATTCAGAAACGCGTGAACGAATGAACACTTTAAGAAGCTGGGAAAGGAAGATGAATATTCTCAATAGAATAATAAAATTCGTTGCAGAATTAAAAGATTACAATATTAATAATTTCAATTAGAATAAATTGTGCTAAGACAAAGCAAAATGTTTGTTCTTATATTTTATCCAAAAAAACTCTCTCACGGTTATCGCGAAAAAAATGGTCTTACTTAGAGATTCACAGCTCAATCAGCGTATCAAATGAAATGAAGGAAACTAAAAAAAAACATGTTTCGAGAAATTGGTGTCTATTTTTCAGTGTTTTGAAAAATTCGTATTTTGAAAAAATGTGTTTTCATTAATTTTTTTTAAAGATTGTATGTAATGCTAGAGAAATGAAGGTAAATCATAGGTTATAACACTTATTATATAAATAATTAAAAGGAAACATTATAAAATACAGTTTTAATACAATATAATAAATTATAAATGGAATGATACTTTAAATTTCAGGAAAAAAATTAATAAATTCAATTTTTAAATTACGGAAACACATTTTGTCTGAAAATATAAAAAATTGACAATAAAAAAATTAACAGTTATAGCGTTCAATTTTGGATCGCTCGTTTTACACTGCCGCCGGATAACCGTTTCGGTAACAGAGTTAATTTTGAACCCGTTACACAGTTATACAAGTATTTTATTGTACAACAATAATATTATCACTATAATGAAATACTTTCTCACAAAAAAAGCTTCAAGTGGGAGAACAATACATTAAGATAGTCAAAGAATTCAAATATCTTGGGGAATGGATCAGCTGGAACGCCCTAGAGAAAAAAGCTATGGAATCTAGGAGAAAGAAAGTTGAATTAGCCTTTCAACTTACCACAGACACATACAACAAGAAGTCCCTCTCCTGGAATACAAAGATAAGCCATTATCATACGGTAATTAAACCAGAAGCCTTATATGCAGCTGAAACATTATCTCTTCACAACCCAGGGCCCACTTGAAAGGCTGGATATCAAAGAAAGAAAGATATTACGAAAAATCTTAGGCCCCAAATTCCGTAACAACCAATTACTCCACATCAGGAATGAAACTCTTTACAAAAAAAATGAAACACTATCAGACAATAAGAAAAAGGAGAATTGATTTTTATAGGCACATCCTCCGAATGGACAAAAATAGACTAATCAAAAAAATATTTGACTACTTTCGCAATAGAAGAGCCAAACCACTTTGGTTTAGAGAAACAGAGAAGGACATAACAGAACTACAAATCACTGACACTATGCTCATGGACAGAACAGCCAAAATAATTACCAAGGACAAGAAGCAACGGTTCCAAGGCAAAGTCAAATCCAAGCGAACGATCCAAATCTCTGACGAAGAAAGAAAAGCAAGATAACAACGAATGAAGCAATACTGGGCTACGAGGAAGGCACAGAACATTAAAAAGTGATTGATTTAGTGTAACCCAAAGTTGCGTTAAACAAATAAAGAGAGAGAAATACTTTCTGTTTTTACTGCAATTTTTAAAAATTATAATATATAACAGTAGTCAATAATTTAAAGACTAATTTTCATTGAATCAAACAATTAACCTCCAAAGATAGATAATTTAAAAATTCACCATTTTAGGTGAAAATAAGAACTACAATCGGTCTTAAAAAGTACAAATGTATGAAAATGTTGATACTTATAATGTTTACTTCTTGTTTGTTAATAAATAGAAATCTTAAAAAATTACAGTATATGCTATTGAACATTACATGTTCATAGCCATGTAAAACAATATTTTTACATTTGCGATACAAAAAACTAATATATATTTTAGACTGATAAAATTTATTTAAATAAAATTTAATTTAAAAATAAAATAAATTTTAAAAAAATAATTTTATAAAAAAATATAAAATTTAAGACTGATTAGGAGGTGGGTAAAATCATATTGTCTAAAAAATTGTATTGTTGAAAATCCCCTTAAACTGTAGCTCCAGATTTAGTTATTACGGATATTTTATTTTGGTGTTGGTTTCGCATTACAGACAATAAGTTGCCGTTTAACTGTCTTTACTTATAATTAACTAAGGGATCGGACACATCAATAACAAGAAGACAGACAGACAGTCTGCTAAATTAATGGCTGCTTAGATGAGGAAGCGTTACTCCGTTTCACAATTAACCTAAATCGGCAAAGGGTTGAGTCGCCGCACGCAGCATAATCAACCTAATTAGCTACCGAAGTGTTCGTATTGGTGTTGTTTTGTATTTTGGAAATTATTGTTACGAAAGCCCTAAAGTATTAATAACGCTCGCCCCCTCTGGATAAAACACACGTTCTATTATTTATCACGTAAGAGCGTTAATCGTCAAACTTATCTCTGAAGCATATATATCGCATTTGTATTAAAATACTATACTTTTGCTCCAAAAATTAAAATTTCATCAGGCAATGAAAAGTAATTTACAACAATAATGCGTAAACAAAATGGTTGAGGACATACTTAGGGTTCGTAAGAGCCTTGTTTCTTTTCTTTGTAAATTATTACCGACAGTTGAAATGTAAACTTGTGTTTTTAGGACAGTTACAAAGCTGACAACAATGGTCGAGCTGACTTCCGAGAAGCGGACTAGACCGGGCCAGTCTTACTCTGTACGATTTTGAATCGTTTTATACTTAACTTATCCACTGCATAGAGTCGAGAGGCGTATAAAACCTGTAGTTTTTGAGTGTTGAGATCTATAATTACAAAAATATGTAATATATAAAACATATCCTGCAAAATATGACATTTTTTTCATATAAAAACCACGTTTATAGCTTTTGACGTTTTCTGTTTTAACAAAGGCCTATATTAGAGGTGGTGTGAATGAAAACTTGAACTTTTGTAGAGATCTGGCTACTGTACATAAACGTTTTATATACAGTCTAAACATATCCAAAATCAGTATCTAGTTGTTGTTTTTTATTTGTTATTTAAACAAATGTGCTCAAGGCGAAAAGCACATTGAGGCTATTATCGCCTCCCTAAATGTAAGTGTGAGTGTAAAGTGTTAAAGTCGTAAGTGTAGTGTTTTAAGTGTAATTGTTTGTTAGACTCGGGTACCCCGTCTAAATCCTCTGAATAGGTGCAGCTAGATCATTATCTAGTATCTAGTAGCGAGTGATACTTCACAATAGATAAATACAAAAATTAACCCTTAAGATTTTCCTTTGGTTCGGTTGTTGGTTATAAACGAACTAGAAGTTGAGCCACCTCAATAAAAAGCGTTCTCTATATTAGCTGTTAAAGTCTAAGTAATTGGATTATCTGCCGCTACGAACGTTGCAAGCTGCAAGGACAAAGTGTGGAAACGTTTGAGAAAATACAGAGTATTATTTATTTGACTGTAGTTGAACGCTTCGCCGCAAGAAGCCACCAACAGCGAGCGCTCACACCTCTCGTAAAGGTTATCAATCTTATACATTTATACCAAACATCCGGGCAGATACAAAGACCATTTTATAGTGTTCGGTCACACGGTGTGCGAGTAAGAGGTGCGCTACCGACAGACAGACAACCAGACACTTTTAAATTTATAACGGTTTTTTATTTTACCTAACCAATGTGGAAAAATGTTATTGGAACATCACAATAAAAAATAGTACATGTATTGCTAAAAACAAAGAAGTTAAAATGTAAGGCTAAATAAAGTATATTTTAAGGTATTAAAAGAAAGTTTTTTTCGTATTTTAAGGCAAAAAGCATATTAAGGCTATTATCGCCTCCCTAAATATAAGTGTGAGTGTAAAGTGTTAAAGTCGTAAGTGTAAGTGTGTGTTAGACTCTGGTACCGTGAGGGACGTCTAAATCCTCTCAATAAGTGCAGCTAGTCTGCACCCTTCTACGAAGAAAAGAAAGTTAAGAAAATATTGTGAAGTGGTGTACAATTTGTTTAAAGAAATAGTCCCGATTTTATGAAAACAATTAACTTAAGGTTGTTATACTTTAATAGTTTTATTTTAATCGAATTTCCATTGAATAATTCGTTTTTCCAAACTTTGGTCATATGTGAAAAATCATTACTTAAAAGTGAGACTAACAAATTTAAAATAAAACAAATTTTACCGTCAGTGAGTGTTTTTCCACTTTTGTTCCCGGATAGTTACGGCTTTATTATTAATTTTGATACATTATTTTTAATCGACAATCTTCAAACATCACAAAAATGCAAGCAAAAACTGTTTTACCGATTGTGAAGAATTGGCTGATTTTCAAATATAGGGCGTTGTAGCAAATATTTGAGATTATTATAACCATATTTGTGCAAAATTTTATTAAAATCTTTAAAGTAAATTTTACGAAAATATTATGTTTAACATTTTTCTTTGACACAAAATACATTTTTCGCAAAATTAGAAACTAGTTCTGCAGAACTGCGCCAAATTTCATTGAAATGTCGACGTTTAATGTCGAGCGACATAGACGGACAAAAAATCCACTTTTTTTGTTCAAGTGATTTAAAAACGGATAAATTGATTAGAATTTAAAGATCGTTGTGTTTCACGACCACCAAACTTTCTGTATATTTTGAAGAGCCCCGCAGGGGGTGCAGACGAGCTGCACCTATTGAGAGGATTTAGACGTCCCTCGCGGTACTCGAGTCTACAAACACTTACGACTTTAACACTTTACACTCACACTTACATTTAGGGAGATAATAGCCTCAATGTGCTTTTCGCCTTAAAATAACAAAAATATATATACTTCGAAGAGTGAGGAAGTGAATCCGCGATTGTAAGATAAGCCGACATTAAGGTAATTAAATAAAGAATATTTCAGCTCCTGCGAGGGTAATCGTTATCCATCTTCAAAATTAATGATGAAAGTTGTTTATGTAAGAAGAAGAAGAAGAAGGAGGAGGAGGAGAACGTCAAGGAGCGATCGATCATTTTCGCCGAACCTAACTTGCAACAAAGGTCGAAGTTTGTATCTGGATTATATGAATAAAAGCGAAGTCATATTTAGGCTATTTAAATAAAACTTAGTTAATTCGTTACTAAAAAACTGATACCACAGACCTCGGAAGTGAAGTACCTGGGAATTCATTTGGGCAGACGTCTGAATTGGCAGAAACATATTTTTACTAAGCGTAAACAACTTGGTATTAAACTCAGAAATATGTAATGGCTGATTGAGCACAAATCAAAACTTTCAACCAATAACGAAATATTATTATATAAGACAATACTGAAACCAATATGGACGTATGAGATACAATTATAGGGTTCTGCTTGCAAATCAAATATTGCAATTTTACAATGCTTCCAATCTAAGATACTGCGTTTAATCTTAACAGCTCCAAAAATAATCCACAAGCAACTCAATATTCCGACCATCACAGAAGAAATTGAAACTTATAGCAATAGTTACCGACATCGAATACTAGCCCATCCAAATGTTTTGACTGAAAATTTAATGATGAGATCGACAAAACGAAGACTCAAGAGGAGAATACCTAGCGACCTGCCTGACAATTAACAGCTGACCTAACAGATACAACATTATGTAGCAATATTTTAATATTATTATTTATATAACACTCATTATTTGTATGTTTCAATGGGTACATGCTTTTGTCATTATTTTAGCCATAAAATTTACTTAGTGTCCTGTAGACAGATTGTAAATTCTAAAAAAAAATCGTTACTGGTTTGATCAGGTGTTATTTTTAAGACAAAACAATACACATTTTTTATGATTTCTAGTATTTTATTTCGATAAGTTTTGGCAAAAAAATTATTAAAAGACCCAATTTTCCAAATAATGTTAAAGACATATTGCTCAAATTTCCATCACTTTTGAAAGTTCATTAATGTCTGATCAAATTATTTCAGAAACAACACAGAGATAAACAACATTTTTAAGCAGAAAAAAGGTTAATATTTTAAAAATTAAAATTATTTTAAATTGTCATTACTTATGGGCAAACTAAATGGTGCAACATTATTACAAAACTTTTCTGACAAAACTTCTCCGGGAGAAATAGAAACGTCCGGGCGTTTAACAGATCGGCCGCAGGCTGGCGAGGCAGTTTGCCGGTTCGAAATGGTGAAAGAAAGTCTTGTTTAGAGTTGGCCGGATTCCTCCTATTTCCTCCTGAGCAAGTTGTAGTGTCTTGGGTGTTGGTAGGCTGCGTGTAGTTGTTCTGTAGTGGGTCCTCCTCTACGTTCTGCCGAACAACGATTTTAAACTTGTATTTACACCGGAAATTATGGCAGAAAATATAATTTCTCAGAATTCCATTGTTGAAACTAGAAAAAAACGAACCAATCAAAATGAATGTTTACGGGAGATTAATGATGATCCACTAACAGTAATTCCTAGGCAGAAATGTATTAACCTAGCGTAGTATAGATCCGAGATACGCGTGCACTGCGAACCAATCGGAAGTGAGTATTGATTGACGGCAGTGAATTAGGTTTCGCAGGCGTAAGCTGTTTCCAAGCCGGGAGAGAAGTACTACGGGAATTATTAGCGTCGTTGTATAGTTGTTAGTAAACGGAAGTAGGTTGTTTAACTCAGTTTCTTTGTTGTTTAGACGATTACAACAATTATTTCCTCCAGAATGGAGACTACCGACAAGAATCGGAAACGTGGAATTTCATAAAATCAGCTCATCCGATTTTCCTCATATACTAAAATTTGTAAGTAAACCTAGCGTAACAAATTTTGAATAAAATAAATTTACTGTTGTACGTAAAGATTATAACGCGAACGCATGAAATTTCTTAAAATTGAAACAGCACAGTCGACTATATTGACACGCAATTTGTTGGCATCGTTTAAATAAAACAGATTACATATTAGAAAGTTAGTGCAACGATCGTACAGTGTTTAACTCATGTATGGCGGGAAGAGCTGATGTTATTCAAGGAAACTCAATGCATAAACATAAAATATTCCATCCCAAGAACACGTATAAAAATCGCAAATTGCACAATGTAATGCAGTCAAATTAAATTGTTAGAATTTTTCCTTGTCGTCAATGTTTTCAGGAATTTACGTGCTTCGTTCTTGTCAATACGTTTTGCCATTGTTCTTTTTAATGTTGACATTGTTGTAATGATGTTAATAATCAGTACA
Source organism: Callitettix versicolor (assembly GCA_022606455.1). Classification (NCBI taxonomy): domain Eukaryota; kingdom Metazoa; phylum Arthropoda; class Insecta; order Hemiptera; family Cercopidae; genus Callitettix; species Callitettix versicolor. Next base: position 16,200,185 of record CM040190.1, read on the forward strand.
ATATTGCTATTGTTGTCAATACACATTTGAAATTTTGTCAATAAATTGATATTGTTGGTTAAAAAAGATACTACACTTAATATATAACAGCCATTATTGTCAATAAGTTTTGTCATTCTTGTAAATACATTGTTGTAATTGTGTTAATACTTAACCCACATTTGTGTCAATACAATATTGCAATTTTTGTCAATACACAGTTGACGTTTTGTCAAAAAAATGATGTTCGTGGTTAAAAAAAAATATACTATTGTTAATACATAACAGCCATTATTGTCAATACAATTTTTTATTGTTGGTAATACATTGCTATTAATATAAAATTACACGATGTTTAAATTAATAAAAGTAATAATATACTCGGCTATTGGCAGTCCATTTTATTTATTTTTTTTTTAAGGCGAAAAGCACATTGAGGCTATTATCGCCTCCCTAAATGTAAGTGTGAGTGTAAAGTGTTAAAGTTGTAAGTGTATTGTTGTAAGTATAAGTGTGCGTTAGACTCAGGTACCGCGAGGGACGTTTAAATCCTCTCAATATGTGCAGCTAGTCTGCACCCTCCTTGCAGGGGCCGTCCATTTTAATAAACTTAATATAAGAAAACGTGTAATAACAATTTGTCTAAATAAATTTTTATCATACATAACAATACATGGTGTGTGTGTGTGTGTGTGTGTGTGTGTGTGTGTGTGTGTGTGTATGTATGTTTTTGGCACGCTCACGTTAGCAATTTTAATCCGATTTGATTCAAATTTGATACAAAATCGGTTTTCTAATAGCTCAAAAAAATCTTTAAAACTTCATAACTTATTTATCCTGTATATTTTAAAAAATCTTAATCCACAATCGTATAATCCACAATTTAGAATTTTTAATTTTCAAAATCCTTCGAAATTAAGAAATTTAGTTAAGGTACTTTTTCGTATTTTCAATAAAATTTCGAAATTCAATATACGCAGGTTTTAGTGCGTTTACGATGGTGAAATTAAAGTTTCAGAAAGAGGTTAGGATATTTTTTTAAAAATTCGCTCCCATCACGTCGCACAATTATTTTTCACGTACAACAGGTACTTCACTGTAATCCCCTTCATTTTCTTCTCTTGGTGCAGATAACGAGTCCAGCACCAAATCCAAGTAGGACAACTTCATTAAAAGTTGAAGAAAATCGAGAAGATGTTAATAGTTATCTTCTGCAGAAGATATTGAATAGCGTTTTACAACAATGGATACGACTGGGTGTGACAAACATCCTCAATACAGTGCTTCTTTATCCTCCCACGTTGCAGGCAAAAGTTTGTGAAGTTCCAAGTTTTATAACTTTGGTGTAGAGCTTCATTGTTGTAGAAGTCAGGTATTCAATTAAAAAGTTTAAGATTTTTAAAAGTATTTATAACAAAGTTCTGAGATATGCTCTAAATCGTAATATCATACAACCTACACGTCGTCTGGTTATACAATATTTAAAGAAATAAAATGTTCAATTGTTTGTAGACATTTTTTTTAAATGTAGCAACAAGTTGATAAAAGTAACAATTGCAGTAACTAGTGCTCATTGCTTATATAGAATATATAAGCCTATTCGAGTCTAACGTGGCACACAAATCGCTGTCGTTATAACTTAAACAAGTTCGTCAGCTTGCGAAATTCGTTCATCAGTTTCAAAATGGCGGAAATTTCAAATCTCTTAAAATACACAACTTTTTTGTCTTGCTTATTTTTGAAAATCTGATTTAAACTTCGTAATTAGCGTTTACAATTGCATTAATTAAATTTTAAATTTAAAAAATCATTGACATTAAGATTTGCAGCGGTTGGGTACGTTTTAGTATTTTGAATGCTATTTTTAACGCTGTTTATTTTATGGCGAAAACAGAGATTCGAAAAGAGGTTGAGACAATTTTTTGAAAATTCGCTTCAATTACGTCAGAAAAACAGTTGTCGCAATCGCAGAACTTTCAAACGTTTTAATTATTTTAATATCACGAACGTTTCCCCCAACATACTTTCTATTTATTTAACAGAAAACGAGACAATGAATATAAATAAGACAACAAAAAAAAAACGATAATTTCTTTTCCTGTAATACGGCAAATGCGATACCTTACCATGGAGGGGACAAATAATATTTTTTTTATTAAAAAAATCCATCTTTTCTTGTAATAAATATTAATATTAACTGTAATAAACCACTGTAAAAGTGTCAACCTAATTTCAACTGGACATAAAACATTAATAGCAGTCTCAAAAGTAGGATAAAGTTTTTATGTATTTTCTTTATTACGTGCTTTTTTATGTCTTTATTAATATTATATAATCGTAAATATTTCAACTATGTAAATAATTTTAACCAAGTTCCCTTTTTAAGAACAACATTCTTTCATTTTTGTATTTAATTTATTTACAGAGGCTGTTACAAATAGTCAATAAATAATAGTCAGTAAGACCAAGTCGTCTTTTTTTAAGAACATTATTCGTTACTTTTTTGCTTTATACTTAGAGGGTATTTAAAAAAATCACCAGTAAATTGTTTTATCCATGTCGTCTATGTCATTCTTTCATTTTTTAAAATATATACATACATACAAACACACACACATATATATATATATATATATATATATATATATATATATATATGTGTGTGTGTGTGTGTGTGTGTGTGTGTGTGTGTGTGTGTGTGTGTGAGAGAGAGAGAGAGAGAGAGAGCGGTTGTTTAAAAAAAATGTCAGAAAATAACTTTAATCAAGTCGTCGTCTCTTTTTAAGAACAATTATCTTTCAATGTTGTCTTCACACTGACAACAATAGGCTTTATTCTATTTACTGTATATATAGAGGATGTTTAAAACAATCGCCAACAAATTTCGGGATATGATTGTTTATGCAGAATTAAAGAAGAATATCTTATGGAAATATGCCATAATATACTTATTTTCCCGTCTTTCTATCTGATTGTCACACTGTTAATTAATAATTGTCAGACAATTGATACGACATATGTTAACGTATGTGCGTCATTGAATCATTTTGTTTATACGCTTCAAGTATAAGTATGTTTCAAGTATGTTTATACGTTTCAAGTATGTTTCAGGCTAAGCGTCTGACTTTTTAAGACGCATGGTTTTGTAACAATCACTGTGTCCCGGACTACAACTCCAGTAGTCACGTAGACTTTCGAGTCCTTAGCTTGGCGTTGTTCTAACATGTCGAATGCTAAATGACTACGATATATATATATATATATATATATATATATATATATATGTGTGTGTGTGTGTGTGTGTGTGTGTGTTTTCGGAACTGGTCGATTAAAATTTATTGAAATCTCGCATAATATTTTCACCTTATTTTCCTTCAAAATAATCTCATCCTGCAAGTATACGCATACACTTCTTTCAATGTTCATACAATTGTTAGAAACACTACTGAAACCCATTCTTGGAATTTTTCATAATCCATTTCGTAAAGTTTTCCAACAACTCTTGCGTTTACGATATTCTTTCAATGTAATTTTTAGTCGTGCATTGTCATGAATCAGATGGTCCAAGGTCGGTAGAATAGGAAGGGTGTTCCAGTGTGGTAACATTGTGCTTGGGAAAGTATTGTTTCACCATCAGCGATCTATGTGACCGGACATTGTCATGCACCAATTAATCCCTGCCCATTTTCCAGGTCGTTTTCATCTAACTGCACCTCATAGTCTTTTCTGAATCTCCTTGTACAGTGTTTTTGTTAACTGTTTTCCCTTCACGAATAAATTTGTAATGAATCAATCTTTGGTAATAAAAAGAACCACTCCAATATCATTCTATCTTGGCTTCTGTCCAATCGTAAGTTTTTTTCTTTCTTGGATATTCATTCAGCAGACTTACGTTACTTCTGAGGGTCGCAAAAGAAGCATTATGTTTGAACCATTGGATTTTTACTTGTTTACACGACTGAAAATGACCTTGTAAGGACATTGTTTTGCTTTCGTAAGATGTAATAATGGAAAATGTGCCGAAGAGGCTAATCAAAACCAAAAATGGCTTTCACGAGTGTTTCCAACAGTTGTATAAACTGTGGAAGAAGTTACACATGCAGTCCTACCTCATACACACACACACACACACACACACACACACACACACACACACACACACACACACACACACACACACACACACACACACACACACACACACACACACACACACACACACATATATATATATATATATAATAATAATAATTATTATTATTATTATTTGCATATAGACCTGTTGTATCACGCAAAGCACTCCGACTCATGTCTTGTTCCTTCTAATCCTCCACATCTCCTTCATCCTGTTCCCATGGATCCTCCTCCGCTCCTCCGTCCATTTTACCCCCGCTCTCTTTGAGATTTCATTCTCCGGGATTTTCCACTCGAACATCTTTCTCCTATATGCGTCCTGTCTTCAATGTCTGTTGAGTCTATTTCTGCGTCATGTAGGTCTTTTCCTACTATGTGATCCACGACGTTGTTGATTTGATTCTTTGTACATATTTAAGGATTCTGTTGGCAAGTCCTGTTGTTGAGAGTCTACTGATGTGTCCATAGAATTGAAGCATCTTTCTTCTGTTTGCTGCAAGGTTCGATATCTTCTCTGTGGTCTTACGGGAGTGCAACCTGTATCCGTCTTCTGTTAATCTTGGCCAAGGATCTTCCTCAAGATTTTGCGTTCTTCCTTCAAAATGTCTTCCGTGGTACCTTTTGTGTGGAGTGCTAGCTTCTCGCTTGCGTATAACTCCGGTTTTATGAATGTGTTTAGTGTCTGATTTTTGTGTGCGTCGACATACATTTTTTATTGTAGATATCACGCGTTATACCAAGAACCCTCTTCATTCTCAGTATTATATATATATATATATATTATAAATAATAATATAATAATAAATATTATATATATATATATATATATATATATATATATAACATAAATATAAACTATAATATAAATAAATTTATAAATATTACTTCAATGCTTTTTTAACTGCTTTCATTGAAGGAGGAAAGTGATAGGGTTGTGCGGTCCTTATGATAATAACAACACTATATAATAACGCGACACTGTTGAAGTTCTCGACTATTTGAATCAAACTTCCAATGGAGACAAAGAACACAAAAAAAATAGCCATTTGCCAATTTCTAAATCGACAATGAACTTCATCTTAATGCTAATTTATTACACTTCGTTATTTTAACGAAGCTAATTTAATTAATTCATTTTATTATTTCGATGGGTCACAAAAAACAAACTTTAGTTTTCTAGTTATTTTACACTAACTTCTAATAAAAACTAGACTTGAACTGTTTATCACACCCTGCTTGCGGGAACTATTTATTTTCCTAAGACCTTCCCGACCTCGATTCTCTCGAATCACTCCCTTTTATAACATTTTCAGTGATACAATACCCATTATATCTTAACCAATTGCAGAAAGCGTTGTAGTTCAAACACACCAATCACAACGTAGTTTTTTTAATTGTTTTAAAAAATTTAAACATCACCAACGAATGCAAGAAAAACTGTAATACCCTAACTATCTGTTGGATTATAAGGCTCTGTTTGTCCGAGGTGTTTATGCTCACAAAGACACTCAACGTGATTTTAAGCACGAACAATTTACATTATGCGATCCACATTTATTATTTGTACATGTGCCCTAGGCACTTAATATTTCAAGTTTCAAAGGATAACTTTCTATGAATAATACTAAAAATTTTACATAACTTGTTTAAACTAGTGCATAGATATAATCGTGATATTGTAGGATATATATGTGTGTGTGTGTGTGTGTGTGTGTGTGTGTGTGTGTGTGTGTGTGTGTGTGTGTGTGTGTGTGTGTGTGTATCGTGGGGAGGTTGTTTGGTTGTCCGCCTACTCGTCTACAGCTTGGGCTCTCCTTTCTCGGGCCTCAGCCCTCAACCTCTTCATGAAAATTGCAACGAATCCCGCAATGGCCCTCCAGTTAGCCTCTGATGCCATCATTGTCACAACCAGACTTTCCGGTGTAATGCTGCCTTGCGGATATCTTTGCAGCTTCATCCTGTCCACGTCGAATCTTCGACACCGGAAAAACACATGTTCCGCATCTTTTTCCACTTCTGGAAGGTAGAGGGACAAGCCGAGTTTGTTTCTAACCTGAAACGGAATAAGTAAGCTCGGAAGCATCCGTGCCCAGTGAGAATCAGTGTGGTGTGTGTGTGTGTGTGTGTGTGTGTGTGTGTGTGTGTGTACATAAAAGTGATCTGATCAGGATTGATGCTCACCTTAAAGTCCTGGGTCCTGGTATGTGTTCATTAGATCATTTTGTAATGGAAATCTTTGTTTATGTTATTAACGTTACATTTTATTTACATTTTATATAAATACAGTGATATAGTTGATACTGCAACGTCTAATTCGAAATGGATAATCAAGTGCATCGAATGACCTAAAAATATAGAACACACACGATATGATCATGGCTGCGGAAATTCCTAAGCGCTGACGTCACAGCAAATAACCTAAAAGTCAGAAAAAAACGTTTATAGTAGACGTTAATTTGAAAAATTATGGAAACGGCTTACAAAACAGATTTAGATTTAGAATACGCAATTATATACACATCTGATATTGAGATACAAGTCTGGGTAATTAAATATTTAAATGCGAACATGCAATGTTGGTCATACACAATACATGTTGTTCTGCTTCATGAGCAGGCAACACAACACATACGCAGGATTACCAAATCGACTTATAGTATTAATATAATTTGTGTAACAATAGAACGTAAATAAACAAAGTTATTATGCAACACAACACATACGCAGGATTACCAAATCGACTTATAGTATTAATATAATTTGTGTAACAATAGAACGTAAATAAAACAAAGTTATTATGCAACACAACACATACGCAGGATTACCAAATCGACTTATAGTATTAATATAATTTGTGTAACAATAGAACGTAAATAAACAAAGTTATTATGCAACACAACACATACGCAGGATTACCAAATCGACTTATAGTATTAATATAATTTGTGTAACAATAGAACGTAAATAAAACAAAGTTATTATGCAACACAACACATACTCAGGATTACCAAATCGACTTATAGTATTAATATAATTTGTGTAACAATAGAACGTAAATAAAACAAAGTTATTATGCAACACAACACATACGCAGGATTACCAAATCGACTTATAGTATTAATATAATTTGTGTAACAATAGAACGTAAATAAACAAAGTTATTATGCAACACAACACATACGCAGGATTACCAAATCGACTTATAGTATTAATATAATTTGTGTAACAATAGAACGTAAATAAAACAAAGTTATTATGCAACACAACACATACGCAGGATTACCAAATCGACTTATAGTATTAATATAATTTGTGTAACAATAGAACGTAAATAAAACAAAGTTATTATGCAACACAACACATACGCAGGATTACCAAATCGACTTATAGTATTAATATAATTTGTGTAACAATAGAACGTAAATAAAACAAAGTTATTATGCAACACAACACATACGCAGGATTACCAAATCGACTTATAGTATTAATATAATTTGTGTAACAATAGAACGTAAATAAAACAAAGTTATTATGCAACACAACACATACGCAGGATTACCAAATCGACTTATAGTATTAATATAATTTGTGTAACAATAGAACGTAAATAAAACAAAGTTATTATGCAACACAACACATATACATACAGGATTACCAAATCGACTTATAGTATTAATATAATTTGTGTAACAATAGAACGTAAATAAAACAAAGTTATTATGCAACACAACACATACGCAGGATTACCAAATCGACTTATAGTATTAATATAATTTGTGTAACAATAGAACGTAAATAAACAAAGTTATTATGCAACACAACACATACGCAGGATTACCAAATCGACTTATAGTATTAATATAATTTGTGTAACAATAGAACGTAAATAAAACAAAGTTATTATGCAACACAACACATACGCAGGATTACCAAATCGACTTATAGTATTAATATAATTTGTGTAACAATAGAACGTAAATAAACAAAGTTATTATTAACATTCTTAATTTAGAAAGTAGAGATTAATTTCGAAATAAGAATTTTATTTATTAATACACAAATTATATCACAAAAAATAAAAAATACCGGAAATTTACCCCACAAATCGGCGGAATAATACTGAAGGACATTTGCATTTCCGATCAAAAGGAAGAGTTAATTGGTAGAGTACCTTGATTTGCGCAGAATGCAACACATCAGTCTAAGTGTTCTCCGATATCAAAAGAATTTACAAGCAGAAAATTTTAATAAAAATGAAAACTGTATTTCGAAAGAGATAACTTATCAGAAATATTATCATTTAGAGATATTGCAGCATATACAAGCTTTAAGTTACGATCAATAAACGTTATTAATTGCATGAAAAAAACCAGTAAGGAAGTGAACTTTACAATTTTTTCCTTGTGATCTAATGTAACCATTAAATATCGTTCAAAGTAACAAAATTTAATTTAAAATTATTTAAAAAAATACATATTCTCTGGGTGAACCATCAGTTACAATGTTGTTATTATTACTATTATTATTATCATTGTTGTTATTATTATTATTATTATTATTATTATTATTATTATTATTATTATTATTATTATTATTATTATTATTATTATTATTATTATTATTATTATTATTATTATTGATACTTATTTGTTTTGAATCTTTCAATATCAGTTATGATATAATTGTTCCTTTCAATACCATAAATCTTTTACGGGGTGCCAGCACAATGGTCTGAAATTAACTAGAATTATAAATAATCTCGATATAAATGTTATTTGAGATTTATGTTATAACAATACGTGCTTGCCAAACCCTGGACGTAGGCCGTTGGTATAAATAAGTAAAGAGATAGAGTGATAAGCATTCATCAGCTTTGGTTTTGTGTAATCCATATAAACTATTAAATATTTCAATACAGTAGCTGAGGGATCTGAGGGGACTTTCAAAATAACATGAACTTTATGTTACTTAATTCACGATAGCGGTCTTAGTTTTGATAAACGTCTTAACAATAATGTTGTCTAGAGAAATCAGCTTTTACGATCGCTGAGGAATATTCTAGAAGCGTTTGACAACGCCCGACAATAGGCCCTACCTCACTTCAGATGATTACCTTGAGTATTATCGTTTCCAAATTTATTAGGGCCTTAGAAAACTATTTCAATAATATCTTCTCCAGTATGCGTCTCACGGTCATTCTCCTCTGAAGAAGTTGGCGGTTCAGCAGTAACTCATCTACTGCTGAATTCAACTTTTTCTGAACAGAATAATTGCGTTGGTTTATTACTTTTTCTATTGCCACATTACCTACTAGTCAATTATTTGTTCTCTCTCAACGGTATCTTGTATAAAGTTTAAAATTTATGTGTACTAAAGATTTTAAAATTTAAATACACATTTATTTTAAATGTTAAATTAAAATTTGCTTTAAAAATTGGGAAAAAACTAAAAGAAAATCAGAAAAAAACTTGTCAATTAAACGTAATTCTTTTGTTTGTAATTAATCTTTTTTTTAGTCATAATCAGTTAAATGAAATACTTGAATCGATATCTATCTATCTATAATTCGGTCTACAACGTTCTACGCCGTCTTCCGATCTCCCCAACCTCCACCGATCGCGGTCCAACCACAGGTCTTCTGGTAGATCCATTTTTTTAATTTCCTTTTCGACTCTCTCTCTCCAGCTCATTCTCGGCCTTCCTCGTTTTCTTCTTCCAGGTGTTCGCCATTGTATGATTTTTTTGGGAATTCGCTCATCCGGCATTCTTTGTACATGCCCGTACCAAACCAGTTGTTTTGTTCTTATATCTTCTACAATTGTATGCCTTACGCCCATTATCCTCCGTATACTTTCATTTCTCACTCCCTCTTTTGTCGATCTTCCTGCCGCTCTTCTCCAAAAGTCCATCTCAGTAGCCAAAAGCATTCTTTCTGTTCTGCTCTTAATTGGCCATACCTCACTACCATATGTTATAATGCTTTTTACAATTGTGTCATAAATACTTTTTTTATTCTCTTTTGAAATGTTTTTATCGATATCTTTATTGTAATAATTGTATGGTTGCTTTTATTAAATATCGAAATAATGTCATATTTTTGTTACAATACATAAAAATATATTTCATACATTAATTTTGAGGTCAAACATCAAATCATGTTTATTACTTGCTTTTGTTTCCTTCCCTAGACCGACATGAAGTATTTAATGTTCCAACATTCGCTATAAAATTTTGTAATAAATGTTGATCCGCAGTCAACTCTATAACCTGGATGTGTAAACGCTTGGTTTTATCGAAAATGGGGTGAGAGTTCGCAGCTGAATCGTTTCCGGAAACAAGAGGACTTGGAAATAAAGCAGTAATTTGGTAAGATTAGGTATTACTGCTGCCGGACAATTAACAGATCTGTACAAATATTTCGTTGCCGGACATTTGCGGACAATACCTTCGCTAGGAAAATGAAGTCTTCTAGCTAAGGAAAGCTTACGAGTACATTCACGTAAGACGTATGATACGTCTTCTGTGTGTGTATGTGTGTGTGTGTGTGTGTTTGTGTTTGTGTGTTTGTGTGTATGTATGTATGTATGTATGTATATGTATGTGTGTTTTTTTTTCAATGCCAAAAAAAGGTGGAATAGACTTCCTGGGATAGGGTACCGTCACTACTCCAGAGTGTGGGACTCAAATTAGTTCAAACTCAAGCTAAAACTCAAGTTAAGATATATTGTTACCCACTAAAAAACCACCAAAAGCATTCCTCTTCTGTAAACCCCCCCCCACGGAAACGCCGCCAGGCATTACTTTATGGGAAGGTGGACTGGCTGACCGCCTACTCTTCTATAGCGTTAGCTCTCCTTTTTCGATCCTCAGCACTCAACCTCTTCGTGACCACTGCAGCAAATCCCGCAGTGACCCTCAGTAGGCCTTTGAAGCCATCATTGTCACAACCAGACTTTTCGGTGTAATGCTGCCTAGTAGATATGGTTGCTGCTTCAACCTTTCCTCGTCGAATCTCCGACACTGGAAAAACACATGCTCCGCATCTTCCTCCACTGCTGGAAGACAGAGGGGACAAGCCGAGTATGTTTCCAGCCTGAAACGGAACAAGTATGCACGGAAGCAACATTTCCCAGTGAGAATATTTTTTAAGATACAAATCCACCTCCCCATGATACCTGTTGCACCAGTCCTGGATGTTACCTATGAGTTGGTATGTCCATCGTCCATTTGTTGACTCGTCCCACTGTCGCTGCCATGTCTCCAGGGTCAAATTTCGCTCCTATGTAATTGCCATTGTATGACTATATCGCGGCTCAGCATTTCGCTTACGACAGTACAGCCTCGCTCTTTCATCAGCCATCAGCTCCATTGGGGGCTCGCCCGTCACTACGCATGCAGCGTCGTATGAAACTGTTCGGTAACCCCTCACAACACGCAGCAACGCACGGCGGTGCACCGCACTAACCTTGCGCGCATAGCTCGCGACCGTCATAGCGTAACTCCAAATCGGCGCTCCGTAAAGGATCACTGAGCTTATTACTCCAGCCAGGAGTCTACGACGTGTCTGTCTTGGACCTCTCCGATTCGGCACGAGCCTGCAAAGTATCCTGCCACGTTCGCCAACTTTACACTTCCCCTGCCTTGGGATGTTCCCTGAAGCAGAGTCTTGCGTCAACCCACACACCAAGGTATCGAAGGGCTGGGACGAAACTTATCTGCATATCTCCAACTGTAAGCGTTAATGTTTCTCTCTTTTTCCTGCTGGTCACAAGCACGACCTCCGTCTTATGATTGACGAGCTGCAGACCCATAGATGTCAACCATCTCCGTGTATGTGTGTGTGTGTGTGTGTGTGTGTGTGTGTGTGTGTGTGTGTGTGTGTGTGTGTGTGTGTGTGTGTGTGTGTGTGTGTGTGTGCGTGCGTGTGTACGTGCGTGTGTGCGTGCGTCCTCGTGTGCGCGTATGTGCGTGTGTACGTGCGTGTGTGCGTGCGTCCGCGTGTGTGCGTGTACGTGCGTGTGTGTGTGTGCGCGCGCGTGGTTGTCAGTGATTGTGTGTGTGTGTGTGTGTGTGTGTGTGTGTGTGTGTGTGTGTGTGTGTATGTGTGTGTGTGTGTGTGTGTGTGTGTGTGTGCGCGCGCGCTATTGATTCAAAATTTGTCAAACCGTTTCAAAATTCGTAAAAAAAATTCTACATTATTTTTTTTTTAATTTAATTCTATGACAGCGAGAGAGTTGCGGGCTCGATTAATATATGTTATGTTAACAACGTCTCGATGCAGCGTTCAGGATCAGCGCTCATTTCAATCTCCCCGGTCTGGGCTATACTATGATGGTCGCTAGAATAGCTCCATTTCCGATGGAAATTCGCTAAAACGCCTAATAACCCATATTAACCACTTAAAAAACATATTTTTGTACCACCCCAAAAAACATAATCTGTAAAAACGTTACTACGGTCTCAGGCAACGTTTTGTTGAAAGCTTTCGGTTCTGTCTTGTGCTTGTCAATTCATGTTCCAATTCACTCAGGTAATGGAACAAGTAATTGAAATGTTTAGAAGTACAGTATATCTGACATACAGTAAAGTATCCTTTGCTTTTCCGACATCTTCTATTTACCTTTCTTTCCATCTCATTTTACTTGTTAACTAAGGCATGTAAAAAAGTATGACGGTTGTGAAGAAGTCGTTCGTGATATTTTAATAGATATTTACGTTTTAATATCTCAGCATGAACACGGGTAACTAAAGACATTGATAAATTTAATGGCATTTGCTATTTAGGTTTCGTTTACCAGATCTTGAAGTTAGTTTTCATTATTTTCAAAAACATTTTTGAAGCATGTTTTTAACTGATGTTAAAAATTGGATTTTATCAAAGTCGGCTGTGATGATTATGTTTATGCTTATGATGATGATAATTATGATTATGTTATATTATCCAAATATATAACACGCGTGTCTAATCAAACTTTTTGTTTGGTAAAATTTCTATCCCAAGCTTACCATCGGAGAACAGCATTGCCGGTCTTAGCCTTTTGGACAGGTCGGGCAAAATTTACTGTGACACCTATGTAAGGTTTTTTTTGTTATTTTAAGGCGAAAAGAACATTGAGGCTATTATCGCCTCCGTAAGTGTAAGTGTGAGTGTAAAGTGTTAAAGTCGTAAGTGTTGTATTATAAGCGTAAGTGTGCGTTAGACTCTGGTATTACGAGGGACGACTAAATCCTCTAAATAGATGCAGCTAGTCTGCACCCCCCTGCTGGGTCGTAAGGGACGTTTTTTTAAGATATCTAATAAAAATGGGTATACATAGGCTATACTTTTGAAATAAATTTGAAAATCATTTATTTTAATCTTAATCCATAAATCCATTCATTTTAAGATTATTTAAAAAAATTATTTTTATTGATAACTTTAAAAACCTAGAATACGGTGTCCTAACTGAGCTAGCGCCCTCGGTCGCAGCCCGACTTCGCCCCCCCCCAATTCCCGGCACTACAGAACAGTAGAGCAGAAGTAACAACTTGAACAATTGAAGATAGACCTTTAATTTATATTTATTATTAAATTTCCTTTAGAGAATGAGCTATTGGAATTGCTATCACAATAATACCCAGTCGTGGGCTCCGATTTTGTTCATACTTAGCACAAAAATCGATTTTTGTAATAGCTCAAGAAAATTCGTTATCCAGCAAAACAGTTTCAAAATGGCAGCCGTGTAAAATCTTTTAAAATTAATTACTTTTCCGTTCTAAACGTTTTTGAAAATCTTGTTTCACCGTTAAAATCAGTGTTAAAAACTTCATAAAAGTGAACTTTCAATATCCTTGTAAATTACAAAATTTCATTTAACTGTTGCCAGGGCTTTTTTTCGTATTTTCACAAAAATCTGGTAGTTTAAAATGATAATGTATGCAGATTTTAATGCTGTTTTTGATTGTGATATCGGAGTTTCAAGAAGGTGTATGCAAATATTACTTTTGGACATTTGCTTCTATCATGTCGGCGTGAACGTTGCGTGCTGTTAAAGTTACTTATTTTTAATATAACATAATAAATATTTTATTTCTGAAACCTATTTAAAAAATTCTAATAGCTTGGCTGGATTTGTAGTAAAATGGCGTTTATTAATAATTTAAACATTTAATTCTTTATCGTATCTTAAATGTAACTTAAAAGTTTAATTTCACTGGATATAATAGTGAAATTATAATTTTAAAAATATACCAGGATAAAAAATTACTTTTGGAAAATCGTCATGAAAATTTGAACATTGCACGATGTATATTGTATCGTTTAGAAAATGTTTATCTTTTATTAACAATTTAAATGCATTCGGGTGCTGCATCTCAAATTTGCACTAAACAGCTCCCGACTGCATTTAAATTGTCACAGGTCTACAACCAAAAATTTGATTTAATAATTTTAGCTAATCTTTATGTTTTTTGGTGTGCTGAAACCGAAAATGAAGTCCGTTTTTCTCTATCACGTACAGATTTTTTTCAAATCCATAGAACATAATATACCTCCTATACACTTAAATTTGGTAAGAAGTAGGTTTTTTTTCCCAAACGATTTCTCTTTTTATAAACACACATCTTTCACTAGGTGGTGTAGGCAATGACTCCCTCAGTAGATGTTGTAGGCCTGAGGGTGTCTAGGCACGACCTGTTCAGACAGGAACGTACTTGTTTGTTAATAATTATTAAAGATCAAAAGTTTCTAAATGCTACAAGATACATCGTGCAATCTTCAAATTATCTCGAACATTTGTCAGGGATATATTGCAATGATAACATAAAAGAGTTGCACTATTGTACATACTAAACATGTAAATTAATAATTTATTTACTAAATACTCGGAAAATATTCTTCAGAATTTTCTAATTACTTGTTTTCATGTTACATAATTTATTTTTGTATTTTGGGGATTTTTTTATTTTGAATACAATGATAATTTCTCAAAAATACACACGCACACACACGCACACAGACACACACACACACACACACACACACACACACACACACACACACACACACACACACACACACACACACACACACACACACACACACACACACACACACACACACACACAACACCACACATATACACACACAAACATATATATATATATATATATATATATATATATATATATATATATATATATATACAGGCGATGATAACCTTAACGGTTTTTCGCCGGGAAAAAAAAATATATATACATAAAGTTTTCGTCCCTACAAAAAGTGATCCAGAGATCAGAATATGTGCTTATTTCTATGTCCTGGGCCTGAGTATTTCCATGATAGTACCAATGGAAATTCGCTAATAACTTTGTAAGATACAAGATAGAAGAGAGCTTTGCATGATGCGAGAGATCGTTACAAAAGAATGCGTGACAGTAAAATGTATTTTTCCTCGCATAAAAGTGCTAAAGCACAACTATAGAAGTTTTTACTTCAAATATTTTGGACTCGTGGGACATGCAATGGACTGATATTTCAAAATTGATTTTTTTTCGTTATAACCACATTTTCACAAATTCGTTTAGTGGGGAATCAAAAAAGACCCTTAAACAAGCGCAGATTTGTTTTTCTCGACCGAATTACAACCGGGTTTCTTGTGTCTGCGCTCGGCTGTTTTCTTGGTACAAAGAACCTTTGAACTTGTTTCGTCGAAGTTTTCTGAAAGTCAAATCTTGTTTTCCATATCACTGCCGCTCTTTTTCGTCTCTGCCAATGTGAATGCGTAACAAAACCTGACATCCTTTGCAAATCTGTTTCCATGGCAACACAAATAAACACACATGACAAGCATAGATATTCGCCGGTTAAATTGTACAATATTGCCCGCAAGATAGAAATGTTCTCAAATTATATGTTTGGTGGGTTCTTTTTGTTGTTTATGAATGATTTAATTTTTAGCATATCTCTTTAGAAAAATCAGTAATTAGAGCTGTCATCACATAAAACGGTCCTACCCGGGGGACCTTGAAATGAACTCCGATCCAGATTTTTCAAATCACTTTTCGAAACGTCGTTATATATATATATATATATATATATATATATATATATATATACTAGGTGTCTTCAGAAAGTAACAAGAATTTTAATTTTTTGAAAAAAAATATTTATTTGTTCTTCTACATTGATGGTGTCGCCTTAAAAATAGTCCCCATTGGAGATTATGCACTTGTGCCAGCATTTCTTCCAATCCTCCAAACACTTCTCAAACTCGATCTTTGAGATACCCTTTACTTCTTTCAGAGATGCGCTTTTAATGTCATCTACGGCTGTAAAACGACGGTCCTTTAAGGTTCTCTTTATTTTTGGAAGTAGGAAAAAGTCACACGGAGCCATGTCTGGCGAATATGGAGGCTGGGGCATCGTTACAGTACTGTTTTGGGACAAATATTCACGAACAAGCAATGAAGTGTAAGCTGATGCATTATCGTGATGCAAAAGCCATGAATTGTTTTTCCACAGATCCGGGCGTTTCTTTCGGATTACTTCACGCAAACGGCGTTGAACTTGTAGGTAGTACTCCTTATTAACCGTTTAACCTGGTGGCAGGAATTCATGATGCACTATGCCATTAACATCGAAGAACACAGTGAGCATAACCTTCACGTTCGACCGCACTTGTCCAGCCTTTTTGCCAGCACTTGTCCAGCCGCACTTGCGAGCCAGAATGCCTCCACTGGGAGGATTGAGCCTTAGTTTCCACTTCCACGTCATATCCGTAAACCCATGTTTCTTCACCTGTTATAATACGCTTTAGTAATTCTGAATTGTCGTTGACTTCATTTAGTGACTCCTGAGCAACTTCCATTCGCCGCTGTTTTTGTTAAAAATTCAACAATTTTAGAACGAATTTTGCTGCCACGCGTTTCATACACAAAACATTGAAAACAATGTCATGACATGATCCAATCGATATGCCAGCATCATCAGCGACATCTCTAATTATGGTTCGGCAATTGTTCATAACCATTTCTTTCACTTGTTCCACATTTTCATCGGTTGTTGATGTGCTGGGGCGTCCAGGGCGTTCGTCATCAACGTCTTCACGGCCTTCTTAGAAACGCTTATACCACTCGTAAATTCTTGCTTTACTCATAGCAGACTCACCATAGGCCTTTGTTAACATTTCATACACTTTGTTACCGAGCTTATAAAGACACGTCTAACCTTAGTGGCTGTCGCAGATAAGGTCAACAATGAAAACAGCTGAAAGTTTTATCATACTTCAAATGCATGTATACCATCATAATAAAAAAAAATGTATGACAATCGGACTCTTTAAGCCCGCGAAATTTAAACATTTTCGTTACTTTTTGCAACACT
>CM040190.1:16222660-16230160 GCA_022606455.1 Callitettix versicolor
CAGCCTTTTTCGGTCTTTACGAGCCAGAATGCCTCCACTGGGAGGATTGAGCCTTAGTTTCCACGTCATATCCGTAAACCCATGTTTCTTCACCTGTTATAATACGCTTTAGTAATTCTGCATTGTCGTTGACTTCATTTAGTGACTCCTGAGCAACTTCCATTCGCCGCTGTTTTTGTTTAAAATTCAACAATTTTGGAACGAATTTTGCTGCCACGCGTTTCATACAGAACACATTGGAAACAATGTCATGACATGATCCAATCGGTATGCCAACATCATCAGCGACCTCTCTAATTGTGATTCGGCGATTGTTCATAACCATTTCTTTCACTTGTTCCACGTTTTCATCGGTTGTTTATGTGCTGGGGCGTCCAGGGCGTTCGTCATCTTCAACGTCTTTACGGCCTTCTTGGAAACTCTTATACCACTCGTAAACTCATGCTTTACTCATGACAGACACACCATAGGCCTTTGTTAACATTTCACACACTGTGTTACACTTTATTCCTTTTTTTACGCAAAATTTAATACAAATTCTTTGATCCGTTTCTTTTATTAAACGAAAATCGCCGAGCTCATAAAAACACGTCTAACCTTAGTGGCTGTCACAGACAAAGTCAACAATGAAAACAGCTGAAAGTTTTATCGTATTTCAAGGGCATGTATACAAACATAATAAAAAAAATGTTTGATAATCGGACTCTCCAAGCCCGCGAAATTAAAAAATTCTCATTATTTTTTGAATACACCTCGTATATCTACTGAATTGTTCATCTTGGGCCACACGATAGCCTAAGAGTTTAATAAGTAGAAAATACTAGGTTATCGGAGTACTTACACAGCTGATATTAACACTTAAATACCAATAAATTCATATGTACTTCAGAATTGAATGAGCAATTTCTGTTAAATTTCCACAGGACTGCTAACATATGGTGCTTTCTGCAGTGCTTTCTTAGACTGGTTCACTCAAACATTTCTTGAAGCAGCCCTAAACCGTTAAATTGGAGCTTAGTGTAGTCTCCATTACTCTTCAGAAGTTTTTTTTTGTAATGCGAAAATCACTTTGAGGCTATTATCGCCTCTCTAAATGTAAGTGTGAGTATAAAGTTTTAAAGTCGTAAGTGTAGTGTTGTAAGTGTATAAGTGTACTCGGGTACCGCGAGGGACGTCTAAACCTTCTAAATAGGTGCAGCTAATCTGCACCTCCCTGCGGGGACTCTCTTCAAAGGGCATTATATTCTACTCCGAAACATAGTTACAAGTGGGTTTTACGAAAACAGCACGGATCTCATGGATATAACTGGAAAAGCATTAATCTATCTTCAAAATAGCAGTATGTTCCATTCTGTTCGTGTTTTAACTTAGACTAGATGAATCTTAGTTAACTCGAGTACAGTGTGGAGTCCTACACACCCTGTACCATGTGTATCAGATCTTCCAGGCTTTCATTTAACAAACAGTTAGAAATAAGCAGAATCTTTAGTTCTTCTTAAAACATCTTTTTCCTTCTAATCAGTTTTCAGAAACCAGAATTGATTTAAGGAGAAATTTTAAAAACTTCTTAAATGTTTCTTAGTCCTCTGAAAAAGGCACAGATCATCTTAATCACTGGAACGTTTAGAAAGTTTCTAAAAACATCAAAATTTTCGGTCTGCTTGGTGTTTTGTAAAAGTACATAGACTATAGGAAAAGTTAAATGAAGCCTAACTTCTTAAAAGAACAAAATGTTCCATTCTCTTGATCTTCTAAAGAAACAACTCCCAAATATAAGTGGACAGATGAACATAGCTTCCAACGTTTCCTAAAAAACAACGTTTTTTGCCCTTTTTGCCTTTTGAAAACTGCACGTATCTGCTAAAAATAACTGGAAAGTTCAGCAAACCATTCTACACTTTTAAAAAGGGTGATACGTTCTATCCTATTGTTTTTTCTTTAAACCTTTATTAACTTGCAGTTTAATCGTTTTGAGACTCGGACAGTATAATTAACTGTTTTGAAATAAGACATCAAAGCGTTAGTCAATTATGGATTTTCGTTACAGTACTCACAACCCTAATAAATTAATATTTAATCAAAAGTTGACAAAATCGACCACCCAAGTTTATTTCACATGTTTTTCTCTTTCATACAAAAATCGAAACATAAAAGTGGAGTGAATACGCTAGCTTATCGATAGGATGGACATTTAGGGGTTGATTTTATTCACCACTCAACGATTCAATCTGTTCCATATTTGCTTACTCGCAATGAGGGGTGAAATTGTTTATTAAATTGCGAACTTTCCGGATTACGCCGATCTCTAAAATTATAAATATACAAGTGATTCCCGGTAACATAAATTACACTCATTTTCTCATGTACTGCGAATTTGAAATTTTAATTATTGAAGTAGGTAATATAGTCATTTACCTCAAAGACCAATAACATCGTTAACCTCATAATTCACAGAAAAATGAAGTCTGTCTCAACTTCAAAAGTGTCCTTGAATTACCAAAAATTACCTTCACACCTTAAAACCAATAAAGAAATAAATATCAAGCACAAATACGTTAAACCAAAAGTACGTAAACCCGTTACCCTTAGATAAATCACGGTATATAGATACATACCGTGAGATAAATGAGTTCTAACTCAAGGTTAAATAAAGGCTTACGAAAATTGTTATTAATTTATCTCACCAATAATACCCATGTGCTAACAATTTTTTGGTTAGAGGGATTAATATCCCATTCGTTTTAATTAGGGGGCGTACTTATATACTACATTCCGAAAAAATTATCAAAACTTGTAGCCGATTTTCATAAAATTTGATTCTCAACAATTTTAGATTAAAAAGAACTGGAAAATGATTTGTTTTGAAAAATTACTGAAGGTACTAAGATACAAGTAAACAAGATTTAGGTACATCTCAAACAAGCACAGAGTCAGACAGACAAACACAAATTCAGAAAAACAGACATTTTTATTACTTGAGAACCTAAAACTTGATTTGTTTTTCTTCCTTAACGTTTTACCTTTATGCCAGTTACATTAATGAAGTCTATGGATCGCGTAAAAGGAAAGGTGTCTAAGCCTGCTGACGCACCCAGCTTCGAGACCGCAGTTACTGCCGTAACCCTTTCCGTTAAAGCCAATCCTTCGTTCTCATTAGTCTAACTGACAAAAAGTGAACAATTTAGGCGAAAAATTTAACGGAAAAGGAAAAACTTACGGCAGTAACTTCAGTTTCGAACCTACGACATTAAGATGGGCAAGTTCAGAGACGAAACAAAATAACCGGTGCCTTAACCGCTTCGGACACGTCGACTATGAAAAAGTAAAAATCCATCTCGAAGTCGATTTCTGACTCTCATTGTACTATATTTTCAGTTCTCATAATGATTAAGTAAAAAACTGCATATGTAAACTCTTCAAACACTTTCTAATTTTGGTTGAAATATATAGGCTATTGATCGGAGCAATGCGATTTTGTATAAACGCGACCTCGGTTTTCCATTAAATAGAATCTCGGCACTGAGATGAAAGCTCCGCTCTTATTGAAGCGCCCCTATTATAAGGGATGTTTTATTGGATTTTAGGAGAAACGTCAATTTTGCTCTTGTTTACTTCGCCCTCCGCTAGATGGCTCTGTGTGCGTCAACACTTTAATGTTTACTTTGGCAGGTCCGAGAGTCGAATATTTCAGTTTTACTGGCTTTTACACTTTGCAATATTAAAGCTAATTTGGTTTTCGACAGGGCTAATTAGCGAATTTCCATTAGAAAAAATAGCAGGCGTTATGTTAAAACCTAGGTTAAAACCAGTGTCTTGAAACAAGGGGGTCGATTTTGACTCTTAGGTGACTTCTTAAGGGATCGTTAAAAATTGTGTGTAACCTATATACACAGAGTGGCTGAAACATAACTACCATCACAGTATTTCTTTCAATATATAAGATTTTTCAATTTTGCTCCTTGGGTTGAATTTAAGTGATAGAGGAAACGAAAATCAAAAACCAAAACTGACGTTCATGTCTTTTTTCAAATTATAGTGAAATTGAGTTACTCACAAATTTCATAGAACACGTATAGATATGTATGTAAGAGGTCATATTAAATGGCATTAGGGAAACTGGAATGTGACTACCCAAAACAAAATGGCAGTAAAAAATTGTATATCCTTTAAACTTTATGCTCTTTACGTAAGTAACTTATTGGATTATCAATTCCATAACCATTGGATTGGTCAAAGATGGAGTACATAGAATGGTTTGCCTAGTGCGCTAACTTAGTCATTGGATGTTTTCTGTGGGCACATTTAAAATTAGTGGTATACAGTTCACAGTCAACATATCTTGAGGATTTAAGAGAACGTATAGTAACAGGATGAACAAGAATAAGAAATAAAACGTTTGAAAGTGTCCAAATGATGTTAGAAAAAAGATTGTATTTTTTTCGTTCTTTATGCCAGTTGATTAAGGAATACGAGGGATTAGTGTTAACGGTAGTATGGGAAAAGCAACGGGAGCAACTGCGGCTCGAACTAAGAACTTTTAGGTGCGCAGTTGAGTGACGCAGTAGACTGACCGATGCTTTGGCCACTTCGAACACCGAGCTCCAAAGTTGTATTAATGCAAGGAAGTGTGAACATTTATTGTCAAGTAAGAACAGTTTAATTTATTCAGGTTTCATGTGCCATATATATTTCAATTAAACAAGTACTTATTTCGGAAGCTATTTGGTTAACTTGGTCACATCTTAGTTTCCTTTTTATCATTTTTCTTGTTTTACAGGCACGTTTAAAATTATATACGACAAACCTAGAGAATGTACCCTATCCCATCCTCTCCACAATATAAAAAAACTTCAATTTTAGTTTTTTTAAGCTTTGCTTCTTTAGGCGCATTATAGCACTTTTTGTACGAGAAAATAGCATTGGTTTCGCGTCACGCTCAAGCTGTATACGGTGTCATCGTAGACAGCCGATTCGTTACGGAAACGCACGATCATAGCCGATTCGTTACGGAAACACCCGATCATCAACACTACTGTAAATGAACAGAAGCCTTTGAACTTTTCCAGAACGACTCAGTTGTCAAGTTAGGCTGTACGACTCGATTTGTACAGAACAATTAGTACTAATTATTAACTACTAATCATAATTACTAATTAGTAGTGTGGTAAATTAGTAGTCAACTTATTTGAGTGATTTTTATAAACGAATTATTTTATTAGTATCGTTCATAACTGCGCATCACTAATAACAATTTAACTTTATTTTGATAATAATTTTTGGAGGTTAGGAATGACGATAGGTATTAAAACTAGGCTAATGTTCTTGTTTTAATTTACAAAATATAAAATTTTTATTTTAGATATTACAGTTACTTTGATAGTCAAATTTTAAAAAAAAATCACTGTTTATTGCGTAGTTAATGTATAGAAGCTCATATTTTCTAAATTTAACATTTCAAAATAATAAAAAGGTTATTTTGTTAATTTGTTTTTCTCTTGCAGATTATAAAATACGAGGGCTATCCAGAAAGTCGGTTACATTTTGCTCTGTAGTCTAGAGGCAGGGATATCGCGGCCATCTTGGTGTCAGAGCGTTCGTCTGTTCAGTGGCTATCCAGCCGTGCTAATGAGGGGTACTGTTGCTGCTCGTTCTCGTACAATACCAGTTTGAAATGTGCGCCGCTATTGAAAATCCCGCGACCTGTGAAGTGCGGTCGGTGATACGGTTTTTGTTGGCTAAGAACAATAAGCCAATTGAGATTTATCGCCAACTCTGTGAAGTTTATGGGAACGATGTGATCATTGAAGGCGGAGTGCGTCAATGGTACATTAGGTTTAAAAATGACCAAACTAATGTACACCACGGTATATAGATACACGGTAGGGGCCATGCGCATGTCCCCCCCACCACTTGCCGGCTGAAGTACGTCATCGAATCCCTGATCGAATCTAGCTCAGACGTAGTGTTCAGTAGAAAACAGTTTGTAATGTTAGTGTTAGTAACTGTATTATAGTAATTACAATAATAATTCCTTATATATAACATTAATAACGCTGTTAATTACTTTACTTAGTGAATTCGCTCATTGTCAAAACGGAAACTTTTTATTTTATACAATATTACATAATATTAAAATAAAGTAAATTATAGGTCCATAGCTTGAAAAATTCCAGATTATTTTTTGTTTGAAAGTTAAAAGCACATCACACTATGAATTACGTATCTGCGGATTTTCCGTGATATTTATGTGGTTGACTGTGAAAACGCACATCTCAAATAAAAAATTAACAACAAATTAAATAGCAAATAGGCGTATGCCTATTATGCAAACAGTAAAATAAAACATACGTATTTCTTAGAACTTATGTTTCAACACATATTATCAGAAAAAATATTCTTAAACTTAGTAACATTGCTTTGTAAAGCCACATTTTTATTTTTAACCGAAGCCAGTTCTTGTAATGCAAGTTGAATTTGTTCCTTCAAAAGTAAATTTTCATTTCTTAAACATTTCATTTCCTCTACAGAGGCATTATTTACAACGATATTTGTATTAAAATTACTGAGTACGGAAGGGTGGGTTTCATTTACAGAATTACACGTTACAATTGCACCAACGTCATTTCCATTTACAGGTGATTTACCTGGTAGATTTCCATTGGACTCGTCAATAAGTTTTTTTAATGTTTCTTGGTTTTCACGTTTCTTAATCCTTGCAGCTCATTCAGAATTGATACATTTATTTTCAATGGTGGGAATGTTAAAACGTGGAATGGCACCGGATTTCAGCTGTTTTTTAGGTTTTGTATTTAGTAATTCGGATTTAAAATCCCTTTCGAAATCATCGTCATTAAAATGAAGTGAACAGACTTTAACATTATCAAAATTAAAATGATCTGCTCGTTTACACGCATGAACCCACGCTTTTCTCAGGCCTTCGTCTTTAGGAATTCTGTGAAATGTAATTCCTTTCCCTTTACAATTCCTATCACTATTATAGCAATTGGCAATAGCACAATTAGGCATTGTTATGCATACACAATTATACAACAGCAAACAAAACAAATTACGTATTTTTTAGGATTCAAAACATAGGCTAATTAAATCTTTTCTTACACTTATTAAACCTCGACCACAAAACACAATTATCACCTTTTATTTACACAAAAAAGACCTTTTACTTAAAACAAACACTCACATAAACACACCGAATCTCCAACTACATTTACAGAACACCGCATTGTTAAACGGGAAATTACAGAATGTAGCAGTGAAGATTCAGTGACGTCACGCGCGCGGTAGTCTACTGCGCACACCCACCGTGGCCCCTACCGTGTATCTATGTAAAGTGATGTACACGACGAAGAACGAAGTGGACGGCCAAACATTATCACCGATGAAATTGTCCCTAAAGTCGATGAGAAAATTAAAGAAGACCGTCAATTCACAATGACAGAGCATCGCTTAGTTTTCCACAAATTTCAAGAAGTTTGTTGCATT
>CM040190.1:16235160-16242660 GCA_022606455.1 Callitettix versicolor
CATGTGAGTATGTGAGTATGTAAATATGTGAGCATGTGAGTATGTGGATATGTATGTGAGTATGTTAGTATGTTTGTATGTTATTCTATTACTATGTGAGTATATGAGTATGTTAGAATGTGAGTATGTGAGTATGTGAATATGTGAGCATGTGAGCATGAGAGCATGTGAGCATGAGAGCATGAGAGCATGTGAGCATGTGAGTATGTGAATATGTGAGCATGTGAGTATGTTAATGTGTATGTGAGTATGTTTGTATGTTTGTATGTTATTATATTACTATGTGAGGATGTGAGTATGTAAGTATATGAGTATATAAGTATGTGAGAATGAGTATGTGAGTTTGTGAATATGTATGTGAGTATGTTAGCATGTTTGTATGTTATTATATTATTATGTGAGGATGTGAGTATATGAATATATGTGAGCATGTGAGTATGTGAATATGTATATGAGTATGTTAGTATGTTTGTTGTTATTATATTATTATTTGAAAATGTATGTGAGTGTATGAGTATGTGAGTACGTGAGCATGTGAGTATGTGAGTATGTGAATATGTATGTGAGTATGTTAGTATGTTTGCTGTTATTATATTATTATTTGAAGATGTGAGTATGTGAGTATATGAGTACGTGAGCATATGAGTATGTGAGTATATGAGTATGTGAGTATGTGAGTATGTGAGTATGGTAGTATGTTTGCAAGTTATTGTGTGAGTATGTGAGTATGTATGTGAACATGTGAGTATGTGGAATATTCACTTTATTATTATTTGTTTATTTGGACGTTTAGGATAATTTGTTTATTTTGAAACCATATACGACATTTCGAGGGTCCAAATCTGCTTCAAATAAACTTAGCAACTTCCGCAGAAACAAAAAGTGTGTTTTTTTTACTTACTTGTCTGTGTGTAAACGTAAAGTCAGCAGCAGAAACAAAAAGTGATTCTTTTTTTTCTAGTTGTCTGTGTGTACATATACATACACGAAACATAAACTTAGCAACTTCAGCAGAAACAAAGAATTTTTTAATTAAATGTCTTTATGTTCGTGTATTTGATTTGTGTGCCTATCGCTAGAGACTAAAGAAACGATTTTTTTTAAATTTGTCATGTTAATCTGATCTGTCCATATCTAGAAACAATATTTTTCTAAAGACGTTCTTCGGGCACTTTTCTGGTAAAAATATCTCAGATAAAATAGGATTTTCTCGAAACTGGCCTGAAATATTTTATTCGAATTCCGCCTAATATCTTTGTGCTCCCTCTGTTCTCGAAAAAATCCAGTTCCAAACTATAGAAAAAACTGTAAATCGGCCTAATTTATCAAAATTTGTTGATAATATTTTTAAAAAATTTTCATTTATGAAGATTCGTAATTCACGTCAGTGTATCAAATTTTAAATAAACGAAATTTACTGCTCTTAGGCCTATTTGTTACGCATTTTAGTTTGTTATGTTTCTCGATTTACTGAAGAACTGTGAATTTCTCGTATTTAAATTTTCGTACACTGACTTTCGTTATGTTTCTGCAAATACAGAAAATTTGTAAAAACCTGATAAGTTATGCCAAATTGACGGTTTTTTGGTACATTCAAACTGTATTGTTTTGTGGAAGTAAATAAGTATGATACAGTTTTGTACAACGTTTTTGTGTATACACTTTATTTCACGAAGTGTACCAAATTAACTTCTCCTTAGGTAAGGTATTTTTTTCTGATTTAGGCGGCTCTGTTAAGGAAAACTAGCGGCAAACTGGTCGGCACCGGAGCAATTGTGGGCAAGAGGTTTATATTAACGACTGCGTATCTTGCAGAGAGGTAAGACTTAGCCAACTGAAAACCTTTTGGATAATAGCCGGTAGGTTATCGCTGAGTTCACTACGTATCTGTCGTTCAAAAGTATATGTTCGAGTCTAGTTAGTACCGTTCGATTTTTCCATGTTGTGGTCGAAACCTCGTATACGAGGTGTGGCTATTAAATAACGAGATTGACGTTGCGGCGGAACAAGTGCGCATGCGCCAACCGCCATTGACCGACAACTGTTTAGTGTGAAGCTTTCTCTTTAGAATGCAGTTAGTCTCGTTTGTGTAACCAACACCGTTTAGTCATAACCTTCATTTCCGTTAGGGTTGTTATTTTGTTTTGCCGGAAAAAATGGTTAGTGTAATAATAGAGCAACAAATTGTTAAATTTCACTTCAAACTTGGAAAATCTGCTACTGAAACTTATAATTTACTGAAAGAAGTGTATGGCAGTGAATGTTTATCGCGGGCACGTGTTTTTGAATGGTTTAAGCGTTTTCAAGATGGCCGACAAGACGTTGAAGATGATTCGCGGCCAGATCGCCCTTCAACGTCAAAAACGGATGACAATGTCGAAGAATTTGCTAATTTGATTCAGTCTGACCGTCAATTAAATATTCGTGTAATTGGTGAAACTGTAGGCATTGATAAAGAATGTGTACGGCAAATTTTACGTGACAATTTGAACATGCGAAAAGTGTGTGCCAAAAATTCTCACGTTTGAACAACAAGCAGCTCGCAAAAATGTTCGTACTGACACTGTGGATGCTATTGAAAATGATCCAAATTTATTGGAAAGGATAATAACATGTGATGAATCGTGGTTTTTTACGTTTGATCCGGAAACAAAGCTCCAATCAATGCATGGAAGACCCCAACTTCACCGAGAGCCAAAAAAACAAGAATCTGCAAGAGAAAATTTAAAGCAATGATTATTGTTTTTTTCGATATTCATGGGATTGTGTACCTTCACTGGGTTCCTTGAAGGTCAAACAATTAATCAATGTTACTACCTTGAGGTACTACGTGAAATATTAAGGAAAAAACGACCCGAAATGTGGAAGAACAAATCATGGGTTTTCCACCACAATGGTGTTTAACGTCCGACTATTGTGCACACTCGGGCTAATGCAGATGATGGGATGATTTATAGCGTATGAAAATGCCAAGCCCGCCGGGACTCGAACCCGGGTTCTCGGGGTGAAAGCCTAGTACGCTATCCACTAGACCACCGAGGCGGCAAGTACAGCATCCCAGTGTTAGAACATCCACCTTACTCACCAGACCTTGCATCATGTGACTTCTATCTGTTCCCTAAGGTGAAATCTGCATTAAAAGGGACGAGATTTGAGTCCGTGGAATTGTAAAAGTGAAAGCGGCAAGAGTCCTGAAGGAGTTAACAGAAGATGACGTCCAGCACTCCCAGACCCGGGCCTTGAAATGAGTACAGATCGTGATCTTTACAACACATTTTGAGAAGTATTTGAAAATCCGTTTTGACCACAACAATCAGCTTTATAAAGTGTTTTAAATTTAAAAATACCAATTATAATTCAAAAATTAAATAACAAAATAAAAATTTTCATTGTTTGATAAAATTGTCCCATAGCTTATAAGTTTAAACTTTTTTTTAAAAAATTTCAATCCGTTTATTTTTTGCCAAACCAAATTTATTTTATCAATATAATGTATAACGATTTTTGATTAAATTTTGTAATTCGGATATTATCCATAAGTTTAAAAAACAAAACATATGAAATAAAAAATTGATTTATAAAAAAATATATATATTTTACGCTCACTATAAAAAACCTCAAATCAACCTATTTTTTCATAAACATTAGTATTCGCTCAGATTTTGGTCGTTTATGACTAAATAGTCATTCCTCAACCTCAACTTACTTTGTGGTTTTGGAGTATATTAAAAAAACTTTTATGTTCGTCGTGTTTTTACGTCAATTCTTTTAAAAAATTGTAATTTTATTTTAAATTTGGCACACTGATTTTACTTATAATTCGCCTTACATTAACAAAATATCAGCAAAATCTTATAAAAATCTTTGGAGATTATGCCGATTTACTGGTTTTGGGGCGAGGTAAATAATTTAATATAAAAATCCTAATAATGCTTTTGTTTGTTGACAGTTATGACATGCAAGTCCGCGTTGGCTGCAATAATGCCACTCAGGGCGGCCAACTGTTGCAAGTTGAAAAAACAATTATTCACGAAAAATACAATTATCACAGCTACGAAGTTGCTTTGTTGAAACTGACAGAAAATATAAAATACGGGAAAAATGCCAAAGCAATCAGGTTGGCTAGTAAGGAAGCAAAGAGTGGTACGTCAGCTGTTATTACAGGCTACGGGCTAAACATAGTGTAAGTATTTTTTTTACTTTTATTTAAATTATATAATAGAAGTAAAATTAAGTAATCGAAACGCGTCTTTATTTCCCCAAAACATTTGTTTGGGAAACATCAGTTCACTTTAGTCATGTGACAGGAAGCAAGTAAATGTGCTTCTGCTGTCCGCGGCCACTTCCTAGCAACTCATTTTGTTTTTCACAATAATCTTTTCTGCTATTATAGTTTAACATTTATGGTTCTGAGAGTCGGTTAGGAAAATTTATTGGAAAGAACTACAAGAGTGTCCGTCATGGTAAAACCCAAACCCGGAATCATGAAATGAGTTCGATCGTGGATCTTTTGAACACGACCCATAGTCCTCTACTAAAAACTGACTGGATATTCCGCTGTTTTTTCCGAACTTGCGCAAAATGATGTGGATGTAAACTTGATTTACTATCGTAAGCTTTTCCCTCGCCATTATCGCCGATCCCTCGTCTTCACTACTGTAACTGGTTTGAAGATAGGTTAGGTTATGCAAATAAATAAACGGAAAATAAACAAAAAACAACGAACACGCAGAATAATTTCTAGAGTATCTGGTTTTTACAAATAACTGATTTCACAAATTTCTTCACTGCCATTATCGCTGATAAAGTATTCTGTTTATTTTCAGGAAGGTGATTCGGATGGAAGTCTTTTAGAAGGAAGACAAAGCCTGATAGATCGCGCCACATGTCAGACGCAATATACAATAACTACGTTGGACAAAAGTAACTTCTGTGCGTACAACTCTACTGTATGTGCTTGTTTTGTAAGTGCAGTATTTAGTTTATCTATGGCCGCTGAGGTCCCATTTGGTACAGTGGTTATATAAAAAAGTAATTTGTATTGTAAAAAATGCCTATGAGAAAAAAGAATGTTCAAGATTGAAAGTGAAATATATAAAAAAGAGAAATATACAGTACAGGAAGGGATATCTACTATTCAGAGAGAGAAATATAATAAGGAATTTACAATTCTGAAAAGGAAAATTTAAAATAGTAATGTTATTTATATTAATAAAAAGAATAAAAGGGTGAAATGATAGAAAAAAAAACCCAATAATCACATAAAGTAATAATTAAATAAACCATAAAAAAAATGGAAGAATGTGAAATATAAAAAGTGGAATTGGTTATTCAGAAAGATTAATGTAGAATGTATATAAAATTAGAACAGATGCCAGTACTATAAAGAATGGAATTTACAACTCATAAAAAATAGATATGAAATATAAAGTAGGTGATGTATAAAATTGGATGTGCAATACTGAAAAATAAGTGTAAAAAGAGGAATGCACAATGTATAGTTCAGCCAGTGGGACAGAGTGAAAAATGTGCGAGTAAGAGGTTGAGTCCCCACCCTTTCACCATAACTACCTCCTTTTCTTTCACTATTGCTGAGTAGTAACAGTTTGTAGACTCAGATTGGCAGACTGTGTGTCACTGGATTGTTGGAGGGAGCTAGAGGGTAATTCTCCTACATGCGCGAGAACGTCTCGCGCATGTAGGAACACACAATTTATATTATAGAATATACAGAACAGTACGTAGGATTAGTAAGTGATAAAGCGAAATTTACTTAATTATGGCGAATTTGCAGTATAAGAAGTGGAATTTATTATTCAGATTAAAACATGTACAATATAAAGTAGTAAATTTACAATAAAGTATACAAAAATGAATTTATATTAAAATAATGAACAGTGACAATTTAAATAATCTCGGCACGAGGCTGTCTCGCCAACGTCGTGAAAGTGAATTTCTAAAACTGTTTTTCCCTTATTATTTTAGAAACTGATTTCATTATTATAATCTGAGCATAATAGTATTTTAAACTTTCTCATTGCACTGAAAATACGAAAAAGAACCCTGAACACCGTGAAATTAAATTTATTAATTTCAATTGATTTCGTAAATTCAAAATTCAAATTAATGCAAATTTTTAAAGAAGATTACAATGGTCAAATCTGAATTTCAAAAATTTGAAACACCATAATTACGAATTTTCGTATTATTAAATGACCGCCATTTTGAAACTGTAACGAATTTTGCTCTTTAAGCTATTACTAAAATCGATTTTTGTGTGTCAAGTTTGAATTAAATCGGACTAAAATTGCATACGTGAGCGTGCTAACCACCCACTATATATATATATATATATATATATATATATATATATATATATATATATATATATATACGACTCCTCAAAAAATGATCTAGAGGTTAGGAATGGCGCTAATTTCAAGGTTAGGTCTTATCAAGGTACCAACTTCAACAGAAATTTACTAATACTGAGAAATAATATTGTTTAGGTTAGTCCTTGCAATATTGTAAAGCATTAAAACCACTCTAGTGCCTGTATAAAGAATTTATGTCTTTCAAACCCCACCGCGTCAGTAATCGTAATAATTCTTTGTGTAACTTGTAGGAAGATGGAGGCGCTCCTTTGGTACAGAAAAACAAACTCCTGGGATTGAACCTTGGCGTGGTGGCCTGTTGTAACCCGAAC
This sequence comes from Callitettix versicolor, assembly GCA_022606455.1. Lineage (NCBI taxonomy): Eukaryota > Metazoa > Arthropoda > Insecta > Hemiptera > Cercopidae > Callitettix > Callitettix versicolor. Next base: position 16,241,867 of record CM040190.1, read on the forward strand.
ATAGCCGAGGTGTATATTAACGTTCCCGTGGTCCGAAAATGGATAATGAAAGAAATGAGGAAAGAAGGATTCAATGAAAAGTTGGAGGACGGATTTTATGATCATTTGGAACAATAAGATATGGATGTAACAACAATAGGACCAGCAAGTCGACGGTCAGTCTCCTGCGTCTGCGACCTTGCTTATCTCAACGTCCGCCCTTCCTATTAACGCCGATACTTCGATTACATTAATTTAACTGACATAAGAAAAATAAATAAATGAAATAAAATAAAAATAAAAACAATTTTATTGTTTAATCATCGATTAAATTATAGTTTTATTAAAATTGTTTCATTAACAATAAATTACGGAGGTCGATCCTCCTATTTAGTCCATCTTGTTTGTTTTCAAATTCCGTGGCTTCTTTATCAATCCTGGTTTATAATTACACATACTAGTTATATGCTGCTTGATACAAAGTCTATGGTGTGGCAGATCCTCTCTGAGTTCCGCTTGTAGAGAGGGGAGATACTTTGTTGCTTTTGAATTCCATGTTTATATTCCTACAGTCTGACTGAGATGCTTCTATTAGTTCGTCCTTAAAGAAAATCAGTGGTCCTAATTATCCAGCCTGTTTTTTAATAGCTGGTCAATCTACTGCAGCTATATCCAGCTCTTTTTCCTATTTGCGTCATATGAAGGTTGTAAATCTTAGCTGTCAAGTGAAAGCTTACTTCAGTTCGACTTCGGACTTGGAGCGAGACCAACCTCGAAGATGCCAAGTAAGATTTTAGCAAAACGTCGCAACAATT
>CM040190.1:16247660-16270160 GCA_022606455.1 Callitettix versicolor
CTATCTATCTATCTATCTATCTATCTATCTATCTATCTATCTATCTATCTATCTATCTATCTATCTATCTATCTACGTCTGCGCGCGCGCGTGTGGGGGGGACGTGCTTGTAATATTTTTTCTGAAAAACTACTGTACACGGAAGAAAATATTCATTTGTTTTTCTTTTAACGAAAAGTAAGAAAATCTATAAGTAAAATTACATTAAAAAAAATTAACACTACAGGAAGAAAAAATAACGGTAGGAACATTTTGAACAGACAAAGATAAATTTACAATATGAAGAGAATTACAAAGTATTTTTTTAAAAGAATTACAGAAGACTACAAAAAGAGAGAGAAAGAGAATTAAAGTAAAAAAATAACAGTCCAGAAATGAAAATTTGTATATTGTAGAGTGAGTAAAGGAAAATGTTCAAGAAAGAAAGAAAAACATAGATTATTATAATATAGTAAATAATATTATTTTTAATTTCCCATTTAAAAATATAGGAAGAAAAATTAACTATTATAAAGAAAAAAATCCATAATACAAATAGAAGTGTATCACTCAAGGAAATTCCTTTTGTACATTCGTTAATGTACAATTCCTACTAAATTCGTTAATGTAGTGAATAGCTTACTATAAATCGTTATTATGTATTAATTCATATTTTTCTAATGAATATGAAATTTGTCATTCATATTATTTCTTATAATTGCAGGTTTTTATTTTCAGAGATAAATGCTTTATTAAATATATATATATATATATATATATATATATATATATATATATATATATATATATATATATATAATATAACCATCGACAGCTTTCAGAACAAAACATTATTTAAAACGTTAAATTAAAATTTTTATAATAATTAAATGAGGGGTTATTTTTTTACAGAAAGTAGCAGCACCTTACAATGTTCGAATGTCTTATATTGATTAACGTAAACACGAAATTCAGTAAACATTATCCAGATAGCAGCACAATATGGAAAGATGAGAAACGTTGATCTACTGAGCAAAATTTAATGCTACAATTTCTCTGTTTAGTCGTAGAATACACTTTCAAATAATGTCAACAGAGTGCCAATGCTTATGTGGTTTCACATCAGCAATACAAAGTTCCCGTTTTCTCACTGTAATTTTTTTTTTTTTTTTTTTTTTTGGTGTTTAACGTCCGACAATTGTGCACACTTGGGCTAATGCAGACGATGGGATGATGTATAGTGTATGAAAATGCCAAGCCCTCGCCGAGAATCGAACCCGGGTCCTCGGGGTGAAAGCCTAGTACCCTATCCACTAGACCACCGAGGCGGCTTCTCACTGTAAATCCCCCCAAGTTTCACAATATTAAATAGGTCTTTTCCTCAGTGTGTAGGTACAAATTAAAATGTTTTTTTTAGTTAAACAAGGCGTTTATCCATAAACTAACAACTGTATTGTAAATACAATATTTTTTTTATTTTTTCATTACATTATCTATTTACATTCTTATGTAAAATTCACTTTTATTATTTTTCATATTCCTTCTTGTGTTGATTAATTTAATTTTTTTAAGTAAATTTTTCTTTTCTGTATTGTAAATTTATTTTCTTAACTTTTGTGCCATATGTCCGGGTTATGTTGTAAAGTTTCCTTCCTCCATATCTTAAATTCACATTTTAAAAAATTTCCAGCAAGATAATTTGTTCCTGTAATTTACTTAATAAATTGAAAATGCTTTATAATTTTCTTGCTTCGTCATGTTAATTTTTCTTCAAAACGTTTTTATATTTTTTCAGTTTTCCCATCATATATAAAAATCGTATTTTTCGTGTTGTAAATATCACTTTATTTAGTGATTTAAACGTTTTTTCTATGTTTCAAATTCATATTTATTCTATTCTGTAGACCTTTTCCTCTTTTTAAAAAAAACTAAAATTCCTGTCTTTTTTGAATTAATCTATTTCTATGTTAGATTTTATTCTGTATTGTGAATTTACTTTTTATATTACAAATTACCAGCTCTCTGTTACCAATACAAAATAAATTCCTGCCTTCTGTATTGTAAATTACCTTTCCAGTAACATTGTTCAGCAAATTTTGAGAAGGAAATTCTCTTTTCAAATTTGCAGAAAGTTTAAATGTTGCAAATTTCCTTCGTATTTCGAGATTTCCCATAAGTTGGAGAATTCCCCTCTGTATCTTACACACTAACCGCACGAGGATTTAGACGTCCCTCGCGGTAACCGAGTCTAACACACTTACACTTACAACACTACACTTAGGCCTACTACTTTCAGACTTTACATTCACATTTATATTAATGGAGACGATAATAGTCTCAATGTGATTTTCGCCTTAAAATAACAAAAACAAAATGTATCTTACACAAGTTGTTCTATAGATTGTACCGGCTATATATCGGGCGATTACACTATCAAGTCACCATAAAGAAGTCTTCGACAAACGTCTTGCAAATAAACACTAGCTCCAGTAACGTTTGTCGGACAATGCAAGTTTAGCCACGTTGATTTTAACTATAATGGAGAACATTTCCTAAAGACATAAAACATATCTCATTTTTTTTAACATATCTTTTTGTACTGGGCTTTCACACCGAGGACCCGGGTTCGATTCCCGGCCAGAGCTTGGCATTTTGATACGCTATAAATCATCACATCGTCTGCATTAGCCCAAGTGTGCACAATAGTCGGACGTTAAACACCGAAAAAAAATTGTACGCAGCGGAAATCTTAATTTGTGAAAAACTGTTAATTGTGCAAAATCAATTTTAAATCATTTTCACATTCGTATGATTCACCAAAAATCATGCAAAACACTGGAAAATCGTCAAAATTTCACAAAATTGTTTCATCAGATTTCGTTTATACTTTTGGTCATAGTGAAGATTCGGTCATAATCGCTATAGCCAGTTATGAAGAAATTCGATTTTTAACTTATCATAATAAAAGGCTTCAGAAATACCGACTTTTGATAAAGTGTTATAAACAAAATTTAAATGGTCTAGAATATACACAAGTTTTCCGTTTTTAATTGAAATTTGTAATTTTTTTAGCCGTGTACATAGTCACACGCATCCGGAATAACACATATCCACTTGAATAGAATATTTAGAGTTCAGAAGACCTGAAAACACATTCACCCATAAAATCGATTCTTACAGAGAAAGTAAAACAGTTTATTTATTTATTTTAGATTATGTATATTACAAGTGAAATTGTATTCCTACAATGCTCTTTCACTATTTTTTAAAAATCTATTACCATATATCACTTACTGCACTGATCTGAATTTGTTCTTAATTTTGTCTACTAACCAACTTCCAAGATTACAAAAATAGTTTGGTTTTATCAATAAAATTATTCTCATAAACACTTTCAAGAAGAAAGCTAAAATAAATCATGCAAATACCAACATTACAAATATAAAAATACCCAGAACATTAGATCTGCATTAATGAATGTACAACGTGGCGCGAAGGAGAGATGGCGTCATGGCTCGTTTGTTCTATAACAGTGATCGGCAAACTTGTCATCCAAAAGAGCCAGATATAAACAATACAAAATTGAAGTTCATTCATAGAGCCATTTTTTGAAACTTAAGCTTTGCTTTAGTAGAGATTTTTATGGAAATAATTAGAATTAAAAGTACACTCTCGAGCTTGCCTTTGCTAAATATGTATTAGTTTAACTAACGGTACATTAAATATAACTTGGTGCCATACTAACGCATGTGTAAAGATTAATATTTATTTTAAAATGTAACAAGTTAAATAATATAAAATGTATCGTTAAAACATCGAATACTAAACTAACTTGAACAATGACCTTGAAAATCCTTGAAAAGTAAGAGTAAGTGAGATTTCTATATTATTTTTAATTTTAGGCACAATTCCAACTTGTCATCATTAAGGCGATTTTTTTATTAGTCTTGATAAAGTTCATGCTTAAACATGATTGTTCGCATAAATATGTAGACCCAAATAAGGAAAGAACAATAAACGCTAGTTTCTTCAGTTGGTCATATAAGTCAGGAATACTTTTTTTTGTTATTTTAAGGCGAAAAGCACATAGAGGCTATTATCGCCTCCTTAAATGTAAGTGTGAGTGTAGTGTTAAAGACGTAAGTGTAGTGTTGTAAGTGTAAGTGTTTGTTAGACTCTAGTCTAAATCCTCTCAATAGGTGCAGCTAGTCTGCACCCCCCTTGCGTGGGTCAGGAATACTATTCCAGGTGTTAAAAATCAACATATTTTCCCTCTTCTGATCTTCCGAAGCAAACCATTTGTGCTGAAGCTTGATTCAATTTATTTTTCTCATGATTCCCGTTTACTTTCTTGAAAATTAAAATTACTTCTGAGTAAAACAATTAACTCAGAAAGGTATTGTGAACTATTAAGAAAGTTAAGGCGCACGGTACAAAACTTAACGAAAAGGTTTTGTTTTTTTCACGCAACACATTTCCAATTGTGCCCGAGGGCTCTTGGATGATTTTGAATGGGAGGTGTTCCATCATCCATCCCCGCAGGGGGTGCAGACTAGCTGCACCTATTGAGAGGATTTAGACGTCCCTCGCAGTAGCCGAGTCTAACACACTAAGCTTACTACTTTAACACTTTACACTCACACTTACATTTAGGGAGGCGATAATAGCCTCAATGTGCTTTCTGGCTTTAAAAAAAAATCTATAATCCACCATATAGCTCAGATTTGGCGCCTAGCGGCTACCACCTCTTCCCAGCGATGAAGACACTTCGACGGAGATAATGATACACACGTTTGCAAGCGACTATCCGTGCTATTGTTGCGTCCTAGAAATGTGCCTGTAGGCTTATGTTTCAAAACGTTTACTCGTCTCTTACAAGGCAAGTTAATAAATAATAATCTGTGCCTGCTTAGCCGCCTCGGTGGCTTAGTGGATAGTATACTAGGCTTTCACCCCGAGGACCCGGGTTCGATTCCCGGCAAGGACTTGGCATTTTCATACGCTATTAATCATCCCGTCGTTTGCATTAGCCCAAGTGTGCACAATAGTCGGACGTTAAACATAAAAAAAAACAATAACAACAAATTCCATGCCGGTGTCACAGGCAAACTTTACCCCCAGGCAAAGTGTACCCCCCACGGTACAAAACGCCTAGGCGAATTGTACCCCCGGTAAGAAAAACCTAGGCACAGTGTACCCTCTTTGATGTTTTAATATGCCGATATATAGTAGATACCTTGGGGGGTAAGAAAAACCTAGGCACAGTGTACCCTCTTTGATGTTTTAATATGCCGATATATAGTAGATACCTTGGGGGGTAAGAAAAACCTAGGCACAGTGTACCCTCTTTGATGTTTTAATATGCCGATATATAGTAGATACCTTGGGGGGTAAGAAAAACCTAGGCACCGTGTACCCCTTTGACGTTTTCATATGCCGACAAATAGTAGATCTCATGGGGGGTAAGAAAAACCTAGGCACAGTTTACCCCCCCCTTTGACATTTTAATATGCCGATATGTAGTAGATCTCGGGGGGTAAGAATAACCTAGGCACAGTGTACCCCCGGTACTCTAAACCTGATTTTCAAGGTTTTTTTACCCCCGGTACATAAGGACTAGCGTTTTGTACCGGGGGTACACTATGCCTAGGCTTTTCTTACCGGGGGTACAAATCGCCTAGGCTTTTTGTACCGGGGGGGTACACTTTGCCTGGGGGTAAGAAAAACCTGTTACACCGGCACTAAACATTTCGGGGAAGAGCCGCAGCCAAGGAGTCAAAGAGCCGCGGTTTGCCGATCACTGTTCTATAAGAAGCATCTTAAATGTTGCTTCTATTTGGGAAAGAGTATTTATAATTATAAGTTGTAGTTTTAGTAAGACTGATGTTTGAAATTGTAATAATTTTAATTAAGTAAAATCTTTAGTTACATTTTTTACTTTCTTATTGTAAAGACAATTTACAAATCGTGAACAAATTCAGTCTTGAAATTTTTATAGCTTTCATAGTTTGCAAGTCCGTTGAATCCAAAAAAGTGGTTTTGGTTGGGATAAAGGTCTGTCCGAGAGGGCAATAATTACAGATTCTGAACTATAGAAGGCGACATAATTCCAGCTGTCTCTCTCTCTCTCTCTCTCTCTCTCTCTCTCTCTCTCTCTCTCTCTCTCTCTCTCTCTCTATCTATCTATCTATCTATCTATCTATCTATCTATCTATCTCTCTCTCTCTCCCTGTTGTGTGTGTGTGTGTGTGTGAAGTTAGGTAAAAAAATATAAATAAAACTGTTATTGTAATGATTATGTGTAAGGAAAACGTAAATATCCCGTATTTAAAATTTTGAATAAAAAATATGCTACAGATGTTTTAATAGCGAATTTCCATTGATAAGCCAAAATAAACCATTGGAGCTGCTATCACTGTAAGAAATAAATCCCTCAAAAAGTGATCTTAAGATCACAATCATTTCAAACTTTCATTATCAATCCAATTGTTCATTTTCTAATTAAAATTCATGTTAATAATTTTCATATTTTAATATTTTCAATACTTCATTTTGAAATGGAAATGTACAAAAAAGTGACTGTTATACAATGTCTACCCTTTTGTGTGCTTGCCAGTACTTATCGATGGAACTTAAACTGTTATCGCATGTTAATGACGTTGATCAAATTTGCTAAGATGTAATCATAAAGTGCATAGACAAAATAAATGGATCGCTATAGTCTCAATACGTTCGGTTAGAAAAATATTGAAAAACCATGAAATATTCAGCATATTTTCTCGAAATCATTTCGACAATTTCTTGTAAAACTTTAGTCATATGTGAAACCTTATGCCATTGAAAAAAGACAAAAATTTACCTAGTTGTAGAGGTTGTATTGTTTTCTTCGATTTACTCTTGAAGAGTAATTTTTGAATTTCGAAATTTGGTACAATTACTTGGGTTAAGACTCTTCACGTGTGACCAAGACTTTAACAAAATGTGATGCAACGAAAAGACTATTTGGGGTTTTTCGGCTTGATTGTTGTGTGGAAATAATTGAATACAAGAAATTTTGTGTAATAATGATGCAACATTTATTTATATTTTCTCTTGCAGCTTCATCTCCCCGCGATAAAATCCTGAAGGCACCACGCGTGTTCTGCTGCTCGACGCGGTCACAGATGTTACAGTCAAGAGGTACGACATGCTGGCCCAGATGAAATACTTTCTGCTCACGCTGGACGCCAGTCTTGTGGACAAGGATACCTTTCGTGGTTACATAGTCATCTTCGATATTTCTTCACTTACTACTGGACATGTTCTTAAGATTAGTCCCAGTGGGGTACAGAAGACCAGCACTCACCTGCAGTTACCGTCTTAGTAGTAATTTTGCTTACATTGAGTAGTGATTTTACTTATTGCTTCCAGTAAGTAAACTATCAATGTAATTATTATTGCGGCAACTTATGAATCAAAACGGACCAAAATTATTGGAAACACTGGACCAAATGGAAATAATTTTCATACCAAATAAAGGAAGCTAGTGGCCCCGTGCAACCATTCGCAGTTAATGGGACAAAGAAACGAATAATGTAACAACAATGTACAGCAAATGCTTAACAGTATTATTTCACTGCTTACTAATAGCATAATCTTTTACTTTCAGTAATTTACATATTACAAATTTAAATATTACAACTGGCCTAGATTGTTTTACCGATTCTAAATTTAAAACTAATTCTGTCAATAATTATATTTACGTCATAGACACAGTAATAATTAAAATATTACTAGATAATGTTTTTTTAGTAATCAGCTGTTTTGGTGCACACATAATTATATCTGTCACCTTTGCCTGCATCGTGCTGCACTCAAGCGGCAACATAGTTATCAAAGTAATTTGATTGATGTAAAGAAAGCACGCCGCCGCCGAGTGCGAAATTTCATATTGATCAGTAAGTTTCGTAAATCAGTGAATGGTTCTTGGTGCTATCATAAGGTTATTAGCAACTTCAATAACTGTAAATTTGGCGGGAAACTCTGTACCACTGGGTGAAATGTTTTAAAACATTTAAATTTTAATGGATTCGTATTGAAAAAAGAGGTTATCAACACACAGACACACACACACACACACACACTCAAACACACAAATACATACATATATATATATATATATAAATATATATATATATATATATATATAATTATTAATTTTGGTCTGATTTAATTCATAAGTTGTCGCAATAATCGATTTTAATAACAACTTGGAATTTAATTGAGCAAATCCATCCAACTGTTTTAACAGTAGGTTACGGTAATACATCGTAATAGGTTAAAACGTACTACATATAAAAAAATTAAACGTCATGTCCAACAAATTATTTATTAATGGTGTACCTTTTTTTCAGAAGCTCATACTAAGAAACTTAGAAATTTAAAGGACCTATTTGCATCAGAAGAAGCTGCATTCAAAACACTGAAAGTAGGGCACTGATGAACTTGACAGAACTTCTGGCGGTCAAGAATATATTTTGTATAGATCGTGTGAAACGAGGTGAAGCTTGAAATGGCGGGAACAAGTTTTAGACTGTTTAAAAACGAAATAAGTAAATGGGACATCACGTTCACGACGACGTGCGTCAATGATGCGTGCTGAACTGCCGGTAAGGTGGGGTGTGTCACCAGTGACGCACTCTCCTCTTTAAAACAAGCGGTTTGTGCTTCGAGTGACACACTTCATATGGGCTTATTTATAATGACGCACTTGTTTGAAGCGTAGAATTGTGTTGTACGACCATTTTAAAGTATGCTAGAGTAACCTTAGTCGGATTAGATTTTGGTCTATTGTATTTTTTGTTCTTTACCCTGGCACACCTTACAGGTAATTTAAAAGGATAACGAATTTTAATTCAATAGAAATGTTAGAAGCATAATTTTAATTTTTAATCTTAATTTTAAGTTGAAATAAAGTAATATGATATTTTGGCCCACTGATTTTTTTTTCTTTATCTTCGTGACCTTTATTGGTAAACTAAAATGAAAACACATTCAAAATAATAACAACTATTTATTGGCAGTTATAACACTAAGACATCAAAGAAGAAATCATAAAACTAATGGAGTCCTTTTTTTGAAACTTTACGCGAGTACGGATCAATAACAGTGTGCCACAAGTGACGCACTACGCCTATTATAGCAATTGTTTACAAACAGGCATCGTGTGCCACCAGTGACGCACGTGCATAACCTCTAAAATATAGGGAATACAGTTTTTCCTGTTAAATTTCACCTAAAATGACATATAGACACATATTCTAACAATTTTACCAACAAAAATTGTACGCCTACAATTGAGATTTCATGTTAATTCACAAAATGTTAAGACATGTAAAAACGGCCGTCGTAGTGAACACGATAACTGGAAACAAAGGTGTAAACATTCTGCAGGCAGCACACTAGTTTTCGTTGATAAATGATCTTTTACAAAACCGAAAAACCTGTATCGTTAATTATCGGAGAAGGAAGATTGGACTCTGTTTTTGAAAGTGTCAATCACGTTCTTGATTGACGTCGGTGAAAAGGAGGGCTCCAATCTGTGTGCTGTCCAAAAATAAAGAGGACATAATTGTTTCTACTTGCTTAAGTAGATCCTATTATGTTTTGGACAAAATAATAATTATGTTTAAGTTATGTATCAGTAAAGTTTTAAATGTTGAACTTCACTAATAAAAAGCAGATAAAGTTAAACGAAGTATGTTATTAGAGTATATTTTTATGGTTTCTTAATCTTTCAATTTATTGCTTACAAACTTACGAGTTACATGACTTAAACCATTAAGTAAATACAAATTTAATATAAGGTCAAAAATGTTTTCATTATTGTAACATAGCCACCGGACCGCATATTCAAATAATTAGGATTATGACCTATTCTTCCCATCAGTGGTTTATCCACTCACCTCGTAAAGGCTACCGCGGTTTCGAAACTCTATCATTTCATCTTCAGGCCGTTATACAAAATGTTAAATCCCTCTGTCAAGGTCGTCACAAAGTCAAACAAAACATTAAAAACATACGTCACAAACACTGAGCACAATTACACGATTAAAATACGTACGATGAAATTTGGTTTGGCCAAACGATACGTGCAACTCGTACGTCGTTATATTCCGGACTGCCATTACAAAAAAATGTTTTGGTTTTTTGTAAAGTATCAATAAAATATGCCTTTTCAAAATACATTCAATTAGAAAAACGTCAACAAAAAAGTCTTTTTCATTCAAAATTTTTAAAACAATATCATCACACTATTGAAAAGCAATTATTTCTAAAAGCACTGTTTTTTTAAATAGTTATTAATTTCATTTTGTTTAAAAATCAGTAACATGTTTTACGATATAAACAAATTACTTTTCAAATCGAGCAAGAACAATTAACGTAGTGAGAACGTTGTAGAGAGAGAACAATTAAATTACACAGTGAGACTTTAATAAAACAATATTTTCCTCCGCTTTAGCTACGTGAGAAACGAACTCAAGTATTTCCAATTAAATAATACTTCAAAAGCTGAAGTAATATGAAACGAAAACAAGTCGCGGTTTTCCAAGCAATCATGAAGAAAATAAAATAGTTTCTTTAATTAATGATATACTTAAGTGTGATGGGGAATAAATAAAATGTTTAAATGAAAGCTGATCTTTAAAATTGCATTATAAATGTTACTTTTTCCAAGAATAACTAAATAATGAAAACCTTTATCAATGTCCTGAAAAAGCACATTTAAAGATTGCTAGACACTGTTAAAGCGACAATTTAAGTAGCATTAAACATAGAAAGACGTATTTATAAAAGAAGTTCAACAGAATAAAATTACATTTATGCATCGTATGTTTGAAATAAAAATTGAAGAATTGTTTAATGTCGGAATAATAATGAAACAAATCTATTTTACACATTTTTTTGAAAATCTGATTTCCATATCGTAATCATCATCAAAATCTGCACAAATTAAAATTTTATAAATTTCAGAAAGTTTGATTTTTTTTTATTTTAAGGCTAAAAGCACATTGAGGCTATAATCGCCTCCCTAAATGTAAGTGTGAGTGTAAAGTGTTAAAGTCGTAAGTGTTTGTTAGACTCTGGTACCGCGAGGGGCGTCTAAATCCTCTCAATAGGTGCACCCTCCTGCGGGGTGAAAGAAAATTCGAAAATTAATCCTGTCTTTCATTTAAAAAATTTAAAATTCTAATATACGAGATATTTTATCACCAATTAAGATTGCTAAATTTAATTGGTAGAATCAATATTACTGAGTACCTAACTTTTTCAAGGAAATATATTACAAAAATCAATTCTAATAATGCAAACACTGTACAATCAATTTAGACTAAAAATCGAAAGCAATTTCAGTGGCAAAATTAATTATGAATGTATTACATGATACGAAGGGTCCACGCCAAAATCGCAATATTTATTCTGTAATAATTATTCTACATTTTTACACAAATGTGAAAAGCATTAGGAAGAGCAAATTAAGAATTTGTGAACTGTTATCGACTCTATAGTTTCACATCTAGTATGCCCCGCAGGGGGTGCAGGCTAGCTGCTCCTATTGAGAAGATTTAGACGTCCCTCGCTGTACCCGAGTCTAACAAACACTTACACTTACAACATTACATTTACGACTTTAACACTTTACACTTTACACTCACACTTACATTTAGGGAGGCGATAAAAGCTTCAATGTGATTTTTGCCTTAATATAATTTTTAAAAATCATATATAGTATGAAACAAAGAAGTATTACTCTCGTTTGTGAAATCCATTTAACGCTTTTTTTCTACAGGTTAATTATATCTGCTGTTTCGGAAATTCTAAAAAAATGTCCTCTAACTGGATTTTCTAACATTTGTCACGGTTATGCTCCTACAACGTAAAACGAATTTGTTAAAAAATTCTATTTATCTGTCGAAAAGAATGTGTCGTGTAAATAAATCAATTATTGCACTAATTTTGTCACAAATAACAACGATTGTGAGAAAAGTACGCATACTTCCTTAAAGATTTGAATTACGGTGGAGGCAGCTTGAGTGAGCTGCAGATGGGCTTAGTGACTTTAACGTACCATCTAGCTCATACTGTGATCAGTTCAAGAGATACACACATCTATAGTTTTGCTTAACGTCCGTACTTTTTGTCAGAGTAATGACGACGAGGGACCAGCGTTAACGGTAAGGGTTAAGCAACGGAAGTAACTGCAGATCGAACTAAGAACCTTGAGACAGTTAAGAGACACAGCAGACTGAGCCGTGCTTTATCCACGTCAGCCACCGACACACACACACACACACACACACACACACACACACACACACACACACACACACACACACACACACACACACACACACACACACACACACACACACACACACACACACACACACACACACACACACACACTTTCTCTCTCTCACAAGCGCGCGCACACACACACACACACACACACACAAACACAAATGTACGAAGGTCAGGGTTTTTTTGAAATCCCAATATTACCTTTAATTCTGAATATTAACATATCACTATACTTTTAACCAATTATGATACACGGTTCCTAAAAAATTACAGCAAACATTTGGTTTTATTTTGGTTATTCCTGAAGTCTAATTTTCGGAGAAAAATCACCTATTGGTTTTGTTTGTGTATTAAAGAAAATATTTTAGTAAAACTTGATGATAACAGTTAAAAAGGTTTTAAGAAAATTATTATTTATCAAGTTTTTCTAACGAAAACGTTCAACAAAAATGTTTTTAATGAACCCAAAATGAACAATCAACAGAGTAAATATAAATTTTAAATTTCATTGAAATCGTTCAATTTAGCGAATATGCACAGGTTTATGCAAGCAGACATCCAAGAAGAACCAATGTTTTGATTCTGTGAACCAGTAATATGAATTAAAAGTAAAACATACTTTTTAAATTCGTCGTGTATGTGGATGATAATTTAAAATGGTAAAGTTGGATTAATTGGATTAGTTTCTAAAGGGATAAATTCATTGCAGGGTTTATATAAATAAAAAATTGATCACACAGTGATTTTTATAGGTCAATACTTGATTTTTGTAACCCCCTAACACTTGTAAACTTGAGTTATAAAGTATTTGGAAATTTTTTATGTATAGAAAATTTTTACTGTTGTTATTATATACACTTACAAAATCAACAGTATAGATATATGCCTTTTTGTATATTATGTATATTATTACACTAAAGTTTTTAACATTTTTCACTTGTAACTACTGTGCATTTAAAATTTACTACAACTCTGTTATGCGAAACAGTGTTTTGGCCCTTTTAAATGAAAGCACACTGATGATCCAAGTCGAAATACATAGTTCTTCAGGTAGGCTCGAGTAAGAAGCATGAATATTTGTACACAAATAGTTTTTAATTATTTTATAGTATACATATATTTAGACATACATATATTTAGACATACATATATTTAGACATACATATATTTAGACATACATATATGAATCATACTTAAGAGTGTAAGGGGGCTGATAAAATATTGTTGCATATTTTTTTATTTTCTAAAATAATAAGAAAATACACAGGAATAAATAATAAGTAAATTTTTTCGGTTAAGAAAATATATTTTTCTGAAATAAAATGGCTGCTAGGCCTAAATAGATAACCACACTTTAAATGAAAGCACACTGATGATCCAAGTCGAAATACATAGTTCTTTAGGTAGGCTCGAGTAAGAAGCATGAATATTTGTACACAAATAGTTTTTAATTATTTTATAGTATACATATATTTAGACATACATATATTTAGACATACATATATTTAGACATACATATATTTAGACATACATATATTTAGACATACATATATGAATCATACTTAAGAGTGTAAGGGGGCTGATAAAATATTGTTGCATATTTTTTTATTTTCTAAAATAATAAGAAAATACACAGGAATAAATATTAAGTAAATTTTTTCGGTTAAAAAAATATATTTTTCTGAAATAAAATGGCTGCTAGGCCTAAATAGATAACCAAACATTTTTGGACTAATGTGTCGCAGTAAAATTTAGGCTACATTGATTTTGATTCTGAAAACCATAACCTGAAGTTTTGGAACGACTTTTGTAAACACCCTGTATTCATTATGTTACCGTAGTTTAGTTTTTTTTATGAACATAGTTATAGTTAACTGCAAATTTTGTTTCAGGTGTCCTTCTTCTCCACCAGCCCTGAGCTCAGTAACAAACAAAGATTCGAATACTTATCGCGGACCATCAACATGTCAAGGTGGAGGTAGTCCGTATGCTAGTCCTATGTTTCCATTATTTACGAAGAATCCAAGAATAAAGGTAAGTCCTTCTAACATTACCAAAAACCTGTCAAAAGCTTTTTTTTAATTTTATTAGGTAACCAGCTGAATATTTCCTAGCTTTTTTCGGTATGTAATTTTACAATATTCTTTACATATTTGACCTCTGAAACCTTTTAGTGATCAATAATTTGAAAATATGTTTTATTAATTTATAATGTTTTATTTTTAAAAAAAGGGCGTTTACTATTAATTATTCAATTCTTACTATTGGATCATACTTTCTCTATGTATATTTATATACATGTTTATTTATATATCTTGTCCAAATTTTCAATCGTTAATAAAGTACTTTCTATTCATTCCCTTAAGTTCAAATATTTTTTTAAACTTGTAGTGGATGACAGTTGGTGTTAATACATTTTTGTCAAATATTAATATCGCATATTTGTACAGACTATACGATAGGATTTCCTTAGGTAATTCCTACTATTATTCACCCACTCAAGTTAAAATACATTTCTTTAAACTTGTAATGGATGACACTTGATGTTAATACAGTTTTTTTGTCAAATATTAATATCGAATATTTGTACAGGCTATACCATAGGATTTGATTTAAATAACACTTACGTTCTATCCTATGTTGGTTTTAGGAATCGCAGCACGCAGCTGTCTCGCTGACATGATGGAAGCGCATGACCTAAGTAGGAATTGTCTTTTTTTTATATTACTTGTTTTTATTATAGCGTAAGCTCTTTTATCACGAATCGGGGGGGATCTTACTGATAGAGTAATAGTTATAAATTTTTTAAATAGAATAGAATAGATTTATATAAAAAATTATTTTTAAAGTTTGTTTTTTATACGATAAGTTTTTTAAAATATTTCAAATTTTAGGATATTGCCTTCCAGTGTTTAACTTTCTTAAGATCGTATTCGATATTAATGTCCTAATTTTTTTAAATACCCCAATTCATCACACTTAATTTAGTTTTTACTTTAATTAACACTTTAAAAAAAATCTGTAAAGTTAAACAGAATAAAATATTTGCAACTAACTAATCACAGCTAGAATCAGGAGTTTGTTTACACTATATACGTTAATGTTTGTGCTTTGTGTTCCTTAAAGTGCAAACACGAAAAGAACGATTAATTTTTAACTATTCTATGACTATAGTGGTTCTTTTAACTGTGGTGGTTTTGGTGACGATACGAGGATCTGTTTAAGTGCGTCAGACTGACGTCAGGTAATTAAGTCCTGGGGCGGAGGCAGTAGAGCAGATATTGTTTGAAATATGTTCTGAAGGTTTTGCTGCTGAAGTACAAAGCAATAGGGTTGACGCACGAATTCATGAAACTGAAGCAGAACGCCATGATTCGGAAGAAATGCCAGTAGATATCGTAATCGTCTTCGGCCGTAGGATGAAAGTGAAACCATAACATAAATATGTGATAAGGTAAAAAACATAAAGCGAAGATAGCGATAAAAACTAGTGCCATATTCGCTACTTTCGTCCGCGATTCTGCTTGGTTAGATCGTTCTCCGTCGTTTTCTCCTGGAATATTTCTTGCGCTTAGGATTAAATACCCAGCCATTTTTTTATAAAACACCCCGATTAAGCATAACGGCAGAGCGTAGTAAATTACAAATTTTAACAGAACCATGCTCTGCTTATAGCCCGGTCCTAATTCCTCTGGAAACGGCGAACAAAATTTGACAGTATTGTTGTTTTCCAAATAAGCAGATTCGACGTCGGAGAATATTAAAGTTGGTATTGTCGAAATAAAAGACACGATCCATATCGCCACATTTATTACAACCGTTTTTCCTAACGGTTCCGTCGATACGTGTCTTCTGATCGGGTTTGCGATGGCGTAATACCTAGTAGCGCTCAGGGCGGTCAGGGTGAACACAGACACTCCGATGGAGACGTCCTTCGTAACTTCTGACAGTTTGCAGATCAGTTTCCCCCAAGGCCACGACTCGAAGGTGTATATGATAGAAGTAAAGGGAACACAGGTGACGATAACCAGCAAGTCTCCGAGAGCGAGGTTAAAGATGTAAATATTGGGATTGGTTCTCACCGTTTTCTCTTTGGCGAAAATGCAAATCACGGTACCGTTACCGAGCACTCCTACTAGGAATATGACGGCGAAGACTATTGGCACTATGTAGGTCTCTGGCCGCTCGGAGTAGGGGGCGTAAGAGCCTATTGTGTCGTTTTGCTTTCCGCCGAGGTCAATGCTCTTGTCGTCCATATCTGAAACATATTAAGTTTTTTTAAATTGTTGTTTATATCTTATTGAAATAAAATTTTTAATTAAAAGTATATTTTTAAACTAGTCAAATATTTTACAACTAAATCATACATGTATTTTCAAAACTTCTGATGTAAAAATTATATTTTCATTATTGTCATTCAGAGTTAATAATTATATTATTATTACTTTCAGAGTCCGGAATGTAACGTAAGCCGCCTCGGTGGCCTAGTTGATAGCGTACTAGGCTTTCTCCCCGAGGACCCGGCTTCGATTCCCGGCCAGGGCTTGGCATTTTCATACGCTGTAAATTATCTCATCGTCTGCATTAGCTCAAGTGTGCACAATAGTCGGACGTTAAACACCAAAAAAAAAAAAAAAAAAAAAAAAAAAAAAATGTAACGACATACGAGTCGCGCGTGTCGCTTGGCCAAGCCGAATTTCATGATGAATATTTTAAACTTGTAATTGTGCTCAGTGTTTGTGATTTATGTTTTAATGTTTTGTTTGGCTTTGTGACGACCTCGACAGAGGAATTAACATTTTGTATCACGGCCTGAAGATGAAACGACAGTTTCGAAACCGCGGTAGCCTTTACGAGGTGATTGGATAGACTACTGACGGGAAAAATAGGTCATAATCCTAATTACTTAAAAATTATATCTATTATTCTGCAGTTAATGCGTACGTTTCGACAGAAATAGTTCAAGAACTGTTATAAGAAATTTACGTATGTTATTTCCAAAAAAATATTTAAATCGATTTAATTCAAAGTGCAATATGTACCAATTTTGTATTCATTTATTCATAATTATAATTTATGTAAATATAACGTACACCATATAGAGCAACGTTGACGTTCAAATAAACATTGGAAATTGGATTTTTAACAAAACGCTTATTACTGGCCGAAAAAGAAAATAAATTTCTACAATTAGAAAAAAATATTAAGTTGAACACATTTATTGAAGCGGACCATATGTTGAAACGTATCGCGTGTGTGTTTTTGCGTGCGTGTTCTAATGTTCGTAGAACTTGGACAAGTCATTAGTCAGTTACATCGTTCAACCTTTTTTAAATGACAGGCATTCAAAATTTTAAAAATTCGTAATCTTTACTATTTTATACTTTTTAAAAAATCTGAATCACTCGATCTTAATATTCGTTAAAATCTGCATAACCTGGCAGATTTTGAAATTTCACAGAAAACGCTAAAACAAATGCTGTACAAAATAAAAATGTAATGCATTTTATTGAGATAAAGGGTTTTTTTTAATGAAAACGTTTTTGGCAGGCCTAAGCGTTGTTTACTTCAGCACTAGTTTTTATATATTTTTGTTGTTGTTATTTTAAGGCGAAAAGCACATTGAGGCTATTATCGCCTCCCTAAATGTAAGTGTGAGTGTAAAGTGTTAAAGTAGTAAGTGTAGTGTTGTAAGTGTAAATGTTTGTTAGACTCGGGTACCGCGAGGGACGTCTAAATCCTCTCAATAGGAGCAGCTAGTCTGCACCCCCCTGCGGGGATTAGTTTTTATAGTTACTGCTTCTAAAATTCATGTCTTAAAGTTAACGGCCCATACATTTGCTATAAAAATTACATTTGTATGAGGGAAAGCTGTAAAATCACTACAGCACGAATAAGATGTAAAAAAGCCTCGTTTGCCGCATAACAATTATTAGTACAGTTTAAGTAAATTGAAGTCTATCAGTGAGCTAATACTTGTAGTGCACTCATAGCTTAGAACTATTAATTGCTTATGAAAATTAGGAGCGTGAATTCAAAATCCGCAAATGACCATATTTTTTTACATTTAATATTAATCTGTTTAAAAAGATAAACGTAAATTGAACAATAAATATTTAAATTATAATTAACGCCATTATACTACAAACCCGAACCTTTTGTAACGAAATTGTTTAAAGCGTTTAAAGTTAAATTCATCTTGCACATTATATTAAAACACCGTTGTACTACGTGCCCAGCCCGGTCCTTACAGGTTTTAGGCCTACAGCGTTGAGTATATTTTTTTATATATGGTAAATTTATTTACGATGTTGTGCATTTATTTAATTTCTTTAATATCATAAGTGCATAATTTCAATTTTGCAATAAGTTTAATTATAAAATAGCACCAATAAAAACCAGAAACGAGCACTGTTTACATAATTGCTTAAAATTTTCACTTCTATCGACCAGTCCTCTGAATGCCACATTTTTTCGTAAAACACAATAATATTAAAATATATTTTGGTCGAATGAATTGTTGTTTGATCTTTTGGTCATATGAGCTCTTACCTTTTACAACACAGATATTGAATAAACTAAACTATTACCGTATCAGGTAATCATTTGTCTTGTCTTATCATAATAAGAGTATACATTAAGAAAATAATCTATTTTGGACAGAAATTTCTAAACAACAATATAATTATAGCATTAGCTTTCTTCTTTCCACGATAAATATTCATCACATCGTTCAAAAATACTTACATATATTTAGTGCGAAGTAAACTACAACCAAGTTTTCATACTGAACAACTAATACGTCATGAGATTTCATTACTTTTTTAAATTAGCTCAATTCATACATTCTTATTGTAACATATTCATTGTAACCGGACAACATATTCAAATAATTAAGATTATGACCTATTCTTCCCGTCAGTGGTCTATCCACTCACCTCGTAAAGGCTACCGCGGTTTCGAAACTCTATCGTTTCATCTTCAGGCCGTTATACAAAATGTTAAATCCCTCTGTCGAGGTCGTCACAAAGTCAAACAAAACATTAAAACATAAATCACAAACACTGAGCACAATTACACGTTTAAAATACTCATCATGAAATTCGGCTTGGCCAAGCTACACACGCGACTCGTAAGTCGTTACATTCCGGACTGCAATCTTGTTTGACTTTGTGAGAATCTCGACAGAGGGATTTAACATTTTGTATAACGGCCTGAAGATGAAACGATAGAGTTTCGAAACCGCGGTAGCCTTTATGAGGTGAGTTGATAGACCACTGACGGGAAGAATAGGTCATAATCCTATTAATTCATATATTTTCATTTTATTACTGATTAACCACGTAAACGTGTTAAATAGGTAATGGAATAAAATAAATGGAATATTCAGTAGAAATTATCTAATTTCAGTGAAAATAATGCAATAAATATGAAGGCGTCTCTCGGGGGAACCTGTAACCTCTAGAGAGCGCGTCCCCAGGTGGCGGTAAGGGGAAGGCCCTAACAGGTCGGCGTTCCGTCGATCTGGCGGGTAGGTGGGAAATAAAATACCACCCGCGAACCAAACAGGTGGGGCAGATGGGGCTCCTTAGCCTTGGAGAAGGCAACCCATATAGGAGAAGGATACTCTGATATAAAACCCTGGCCCTTCAGGTTGAAGGTTGAGCCATCGGGCCAACTCCTCGATGCTCGGAAAAAAAATAAAATGTTAAAAAACCTAACCTAAGCCTCGGATAAAAAGGAGACGACAGAAGCTACGGAAACGGATAATGTGTTTCGGGACATGGCATGTTCAAGGCCTATCAAATAAGATAAATGATGTAATCTTAGAAATTAAAAATCTAAATGTAGACATTGCTGTAATTACAGAAACAAAGAAAAAGGGAAAAGGATCGGAAAATTTAGGAGTGTATGACCATTTTTATAGCGGAGTATCCAAAGACCAGAGAGCACAACAAGGAGTATCTATCCTAATCCGAAAAAGCCTAAGAAAATTTATAAGTAGCCTACCTGGGAAGCGATCAGTCAACGCATTATTAAAATGAACTTAACATTACGAGGGTATAAAGTAACAATATTGGGAGTGTATGGTGTGGACGAGAATTCATTGCTGAATGTAAAAGAAGAGTTTTATGAAAGATTAAACGATGAAATAGTGAAAATAGGCACATCCCGAGAAATAATTATCCTTGGAGACCTGAACTCCAGGATAGGGAAGAAATTAAATAATGAAGTAGTAGGCCAGTTTGGAGAGGACACTGTCAATGATAATGGTACTCGACTAATCACAGTGTGCGAACAAAATGAGTTACAAATAATGAATGGATTCTACCAACATCGGGGAATACGTAAGTATACGTGGACACAGACAACACGAGATCTGAAGTCAATTATTGATTATAGCATTATGAAGCAAAACTCGAGATTAAAGGTGCAAGACGTGCGAGTATGCAGAGGTGCAACGTGTGGTAGCGATCATTACTTTCTGCGAACAAAAATACTCTTCCCTCAAAAAGGCAACTATGAGAAAGAACAGAAAGAGGAAAGTCACAGACCAACCAACCAGTCAAGATATAACATAGACAGTTTAGATCAGGAGAGTACAAGAACACTGTTCCAAAATCGCTTAGATGAAAAGTTATCTAGAAATGAGTGATAGCACTGAGCAACAGTATGAATATATTAAGACATGCATGCATGCAGAGGCAATGAAAGCTTTGGGTACATGTGATGTAAATAAACAACGACGGTACCCGTATTGGTGGGATAAGGATATCGAAAAAGATATACAACAAAGAGATATAAATACCAAAGATTCTTAACTAGCAAAACAAATGATGACAAAATAGCTTACAAAAAGGCTCAAGTAAGTGTACGGAAGAAAATTACTCAAAAGAAAAATGAAGCCTGGGAAAAAACTGTACAAAAATAAACACGTATCTGGGAGGGAAGAAGAAGTACAGAAAGTTGGCGACTCCTAAAAAACTTACGTCAAAACCAAAACAAAGACATGATCTCAACTATAAGCATGCAAAAATGGGAAACGCACTTCAAAAATTTGTTAACAGAAGGTGGAGCGGAATTTATGGAAAGAAATTCTGAAGATCATGAAAACCCAGTTAATATAATAGCCTCGCCTTTAAGAATAAGTGTGACAGAGGTAAAGAATGTGTGCAAGTCGCTCAGAAATGGAAAGGCGCCTGGACCAGGGGAGATTCCGGCTGAACTACTTAAGTGCGGAACAGATAAATTATATGAGCAACTCAAGCGGCTTTTTCAAGAATGTATAAATGGTGCTGAGGTACCGGAAGAATGGAGAACTTCAATTGTGTCAACAATTCATAAGAAGGGCGACAGACAAGTATGTGAAAATTACAGAGGGCTGTCAGTTACTAGCACAGTTAGCAGAATTTATGGGAAAATCTTAAAGCAGAAGGTAGAGGAGGAATACAAGGATCTCGAAGCTGAGGAGCAAGCAGGGTTCAGAGCGGGGAGGTCAACAGTAGACCATTTGTACACTGTCACTCAAGTAATAGAAAAGAAAACAGCAGTGAACCATGAGATCCACCTATTGTATGTGGACTTGCAAAAAGCTTACGATAGCGCCCCACATTGTAAATTGTGGGAATACTTAACCAAAACAAATGTAAATATTAACTTAATAAAAGCAGCGAAAAGGCTATATGAAAATGCGATAGCCAAGATAAAAATAAAAGGACAAGTGTCACAAGGATTTAAAACGAATAAGGGTCTTAAGCAGGGATGTTGCCTCTCCCCAACATTGTTTAAACTTTACTTAGAACAGGCCCTGAAAGGATGGAAAAACAAATGTAAAGGTATGGGCATTCCTCTACAAGACGACAGCACTCTTTATACGCTATGTTTTGCGGACGACCAGATTGTCCTCGCACAAGATCATGAGGACCTCGGATATATGGCTCGCAAATTAATAGAGGAATACAGTAAGTGGGGACTTGAAGTGAATCTGGGGAAAACGGAGTGCATGTGCATTGGTGGACGGCAGCATGACATAATTTTAGAAGATGGACGGAGGATACAGCATTCTCAAAATTATACGTACTTAGGACTTAAAATGTCACAAGATGGTACATTAGATGAAGGAATTAAAGAACGAATAGTATTTGGAAGGAGAGCTGTATCTATGCTGAACGGGGTGTT
>CM040190.1:16277660-16290160 GCA_022606455.1 Callitettix versicolor
CGATAACTTTCAAGCAGAAATGTTTGTTAATGATCAAATAACATTAGTTGTCTTTATAACGCTACTTAATACGAGTAAACTTTGTCGAAAAAATTCAGAATTTGTTGAGAAAGTTTTTTCTATAAAATGCAAAATTTTAGGGGTTGTATATTTAATTACATAAGTAGTAGGCAAAATGTTTAGAAACGACTGGTTACAAAGTATGAACGTAATTGGAAAAGTACGTTTTAAACTAAAACCAATTATGTGCATACAACACTTTGTGTTGTGCAGCAACACTTAATTGAGCGGTGCGTCCTAATTGAAGGTTGTTTGAAGAACTAATTCGATCACTACTAGGACACAAACAGTATTAAAAACACTAATTACTGGAGAGAACGACCGACTTGAGTAAAATTTGGTGTCTTATTTCCCATATCTCGACACCATTTTTTTTATATTTCATTCAACGTTTTTTCATAAATTCGAGTTTTTTCATAATCTGCGTAAAAAATGTTGATCAAATTTTGCTCACAGAAAATGATTTAAATACATAGTAAAAAATAATTTTAATATTCCAAAAAAATTGTTTCCAGAGCAATAAAACATTGGTTTATTTTCTCAACGTTTGCTCATTAGATTCTTTTTATGTTTCGATCAGATGAATGTGTTTATAACTCGATTCAGTGTAGGAAATTCTGCATAAACGAGTTTTCCGATTACGAATTAAATGAAAAAAATAAAAAAATCTCCGTCTGTCGGTATACGTTGGATGATTTCAATTTTCTCAAACTTTATAAAAAACGTCGTGTTTTTTTTTAATATTTTTATTGACTACTTTTTATCGCGGGGTATGGGTGTATGTTTTGCATGAAAAAAAAATTAGGTTTGCCGTCAAGGAACGCTCTAAACACAAGAGTTTATTACTTGCATATTTTGCAACTAGTATGGGTCCGCACTTTCAGTGGAAAGGAGGAGAAAACAGAGATACCATAAGCATCCTTGTTTCCCGATTAAAAAAATTGTGTTAACTAAAGCAGAATTAGTATTTTTCTACTTAAAATGTACATACTGAAGTTCTAAGTTCTTAAAATGTCTATGTGCATTGTTTTATCGATGTAATGATTTTTTTTAAAGTTTGGTGTATTTTAACAAATAAATTTAAAACTAGGTTTGTTTATCTGTAAGCTTCTACAAAGCTCAAGTCTAGAATTAATATACTGAATTCGTGTTGAGGCAGCCAATTAAAATGTATGCGATACTGTTGTGACTAGAATAGGTTTTTTCGCGGTTTTGCCAAAGTGTGTTAATAACAAGCTATTGTGAAAAATCTCGAAATGTAGTTAAAAATTATGATGTTATTTAAAGTTCACCGCTTGAGACCCATTAGTAATAAAAAAATAAAATGAAAATTAGTGCAACCATAAAAAAGATGAACCTATTTATGTGTTTTATGATTTTTTGTTTTGTTTAGTGATTAATAAAATGTATTTTTGGAGTGAAATGTATTTATGGTCGCGTTTGACAAAACATGCCTATAAACATTTGCTTTCGTGTTATGCTTGAATCCTTAATGAGTACCTCTCAACATATATCTTGTATATTGGAAGTGACTACTTCCAAACAGCTGATTTCGCACAATAGCGTCAATATCATTTATATTGAGGTTATGTTTATTGTTCTTGTTAATTTTAAAAATGAGTATTTTCTAAACTTGTGTAGTTAAATTTTTTAATGTAAATACCTTACACTAATTTTTGAATACCAGAATCACAAATATTATATATATATATATATATATATATATATATATATATATATATATATATAAGCCGCCTCGGTGGCCTAGTGGATAGCGTACTAGGCTTTCACCCCGAGGACCCGGGTTCGATTCCCGGCGAGGGCATTTTTATTATTATTAGTAGTATAACTGCGATGTATAACTGTCAAAAGTAGGTTTATAAACTGATTATTTATTAAAGTTAGTTATATAACCTAAGACACTCAAATTCATAAACTATGTCAGTTTCAGTTAATTTCTAAGTTGTGTACACACACGAGAAATTTAATACGAAAATAATTTTCAAGAGTTGCCCGTTCCTGTATGGATCTAAATTTTTATAAACATAATTAAATCATAATATTAAACAAGTATACAGCCAGGCATACAGAAGTAGTCACTTCTGTTGGCCAGTTCCGCATTGTCCAAGTTTTTTTTTAATATGAAAAATGTTATACGAACTTAAATTATTTAATCATAATTTTATAAAACAATATTTTATCAAAAAATTCTTAACCAGATTTTCGGGGATAATAACTGATTTGAGAATGCTTGTGTGATGTGATTTCAGCTTCTATGTTTTTAACATGAAAAAATTAGATTTTTTGTTTATTTTCTTAAACATTATTAAATCCAGGTCTATCGCATTCGAAAATTACGATTTCAACTCTTTAATTTCGAATACGTTTTGACTGCAACATTCGTTCTTTCAGCAATCTGTCGTTTTTATTCTAATTCGTAATCATTTACTACGACTATTCTTAGTTTGGGATACGGAAGGATATTGTTCCTTAAGAAGACTGATTTTTGCAAACAGCTGGAATCGATTTTACAGTGTATCGAACTTGTCAAAGCTACAAAAATATAAAAACATTCCTGATTTAATATTAGCGTGCTAAATTTTTGTTCAAGTAATTTTAATACTTAATGGTGTTAATTTTTGAAAATTAGTTTTAATTGTTTAGGTCGAATTAATTTTATTAAGATTAAAACATTTTATATTTTTAGTGCTCCATAGAGTGGGAAAGCATTAAAAAACGTTTTAAAAATATGTTAACGATTTGTAGAACACATAAAAGATTGGCTGTATGCAGTCCTAAAATTTCTTTAAGCTTCACATTGGAAGATCAGCTATTATGCACCATTCCGTAAAACACCGTGACAATATTAACACTTATCACAAAACTAAATATTAAATAATTAAATTGAACTTGGTAAGTAGTATAACGGCGTTTAAAATAATTTAAACATATTTATCCACAATTACTTACATATAATAAAAGTATAGGGCCTAAAACTCACTGTTATACATTTGAATAGGCTACTAAATAATTAGGTTGCACTGAGTAAGAAGTACGATGGCGTTTAAAATAATTTAAAAATGTATTATTTACATCAATCAATATATAATAAAACATGTCACTGTTATACAATTAACACTTTAGTTCTAAATATTTGTGTTGAACTGGAAAGGTAGTATGATGGCGTTTCAAATAATTTAAACATTTATTATTCACACCCACCAATATATAATAAACGTATAAAACGTTACTGTTATTCACTTAACACTTTGAATACTAAATAATTACGTTTGAACTGGGTAAGTAGTATGATGGTGTTTAAAATAATTTAAACATTTATTATTCACACCTACCAATATTTAATAAAAGTATAAAACGTCACTGTTATACAATTAACACTTGAATATTAAATAATTACGTTGAACTAGGTAAGTAGTATGATGGTGTTTAAAATAATTTAAACATTTATTATTCACACCTACCAATATTTAATAAACGTATAAAACGTCACTGTTATACAATTAACACTTGAATATTAAATAATTACGTTGAACTGGGTAAGTAGTATGATGGTGTTTAAAATAATTAAAATATTTATTATTCACACCTACCAATATATAATAAACGTATAAAACGTAACTGTTATACAATTAACACTGGAATATTAAATAATTACGTTGAACTGGGTATGTAGTATGATGGTGTTTAAAATAATTTAAACATTTATTATTCACACCTACCAATATTTAATAAACGTATAAAACGTCACTGTTATACAATTAACACTTGAATATTAAATAATTACGTTGAACTGGGTAAGTAGTATGATGGTGTTTAAAATAATTCAAACATTTATTATTCACACCTACCAATATTTAATAAACGTATAAAACGTCACTGTTATACAATTAACACTGGAATATTAAATAATTACGTTGAACTGGGTAAGTAGTATGATGGTGTTTAAAATAATTTAAACATTTATTATTCACACCTACCAATATTTAATAAACGTATAAAACGTCACTGTTATACAATTAACACTTGAATATTAAATAATTACGTTGAACTGGGTAAGTAGTATGATGTGGTTTAAAATAATTTAAACATTTATTATTCACACCTACCAATATTTAATAAACGTATAAAACGTCACTGTTATACAATTAACACTTGAATATTAAATAATTACGTTGAACTGGGTAAGTAGTATGATGTGGTTTAAAATAATTTAAACATTTATTATTCACACCTACCAATATTTAATAAACGTATAAAACGTCACTGTTATACAATTAACACTTGAATATTAAATAATTACGTTGAACTGGGTAAGTAGTATGATGGTGTTTAAAATAATTTAAACATTTATTATTCACACCTACCAATATTTAATAAACGTATAAAACGTCACTGTTATACAATTAACACTTGAATATTAAATAATTACGTTGAACTGGGTAAGTAGTATGATGGTGTTTAAAATAATTTAAACATTTATTATTCACACCTACCAATATTTAATAAACGTATAAAACGTCACTGTTATACAATTAACACTTGAATATTAAATAATTACGTTGAACTGGGTAAGTAGTATGATGTGGTTTAAAATAATTTAAACATTTATTATTCACACCTACCAATATTTAATAAACGTATAAAACGTCACTGTTATACAATTAACACTTGAATATTAAATAATTACGTTGAACTGGGTAAGTAGTATGATGGTGTTTAAAATAATTTAAACATTTATTATTCACACCTACCAATATTTAATAAACGTATAAAACGTCACTGTTATACAATTAACACTTGAATATTAAATAATTACGTTGAACTGGGTAAGTAGTATGATGGTGTTTAAAATAATTTAAACATTTATTATTCACACCTACCAATATTTAATAAACGTATAAAACGTCACTGTTATACAATTAACACTTGAATATTAAATAATTACGTTGAACTGGGTAAGTAGTATGATGTGGTTTAAAATAATTTAAACATTTATTATTCACACCTACCAATATTTAATAAACGTATAAAACGTCACTGTTATACAATTAACACTTGAATATTAAATAATTACGTTGAACTGGGTAAGTAGTATGATGTGGTTTAAAATAATTTAAACATTTATTATTCACACCTACCAATATTTAATAAACGTATAAAACGTCACTGTTATACAACTAACACTTGAATACTAAATAATTAGGGTTTAGGTTGAACTGGATACGTAGTATGATGGTGTTTAAAATAATTTAAATATTTATTATTCACACCTACCAATATTTAATAAACGTATAAAACGTCACTGTTATACAATTAACACTTGAATATTAAATAATTACGTTGAACTGGGTATGTAGTATGATGGTGTTTTAAAATAATTTAAACATTTATTATTCACACCTACCAATATATAATAAACTTATAAAACGTCACTGTTATACAATTAACACTTGAATATTAAATAATTACGTTGAACTGGGTAAGTAGTATGATGGTGTTTAAAATAATTTAAACATTTATTATTCACACCTACCAATATATAATAAACGTATAAAACGTCACTGTTATACAATTAACACTTGAATATTAAATAATTACGTTGAACTGGGTAAGTAGTAAGATGGTGTTTAAAATAATTTAAACATTTATTATTCACACCTACCAATATTTAATAAACGAATAAAACGTCACTGTTATACAATTAACACTTGAATATTAAATAATTACGTTGAACTGGGTAAGTAGTATGATGTGGTTTAAAATAATTTAAACATTTATTATTCACACCTACCAATATTTAATAAACGTATAAAACGTCACTGTTATACAATTAACACTTGAATATTAAATAATTACGTTGAACTGGGTAAGTAGTATGATGGTGTTTAAAATAATTTAAACATTTATTATTCACACCTACCAATATTTAATAAACGTATAAAACGTCACTGTTATACAATTAACACTTGAATATTAAATAATTACGTTGAACTGGGTATGTAGTATGATGGTGTTTAAAATAATTTAAACATTTATTATTCACACCTACCAATATATAATAAACGTATAAAACGTCACTGTTATACAATTAACACTTGAATATTAAATAATTACGTTGAACTGGGTAAGTAGTAAGATGGTGTTTAAAATAATTTAAACATTTATTATTCACACCTACCAATATTTAATAAACGTATAAAACGTCACTGTTATACAATTAACACTTGAATATTAAATAATTACGTTGAACTGGGTAAGTAGTATGATGTGGTTTAAAAATAATTTAAACATTTATTATTCACACCTACCAATATTTAATAAACGTATAAAACGTCACTGTTATACAATTAACACTTGAATATTAAATAATTACGTTGAACTGGGTAAGTAGTATGATGTGGTTTAAAATAATTTAAACATTTATTATTCACACCTACCAATATTTAATAAACGTATAAAACGTCACTGTTATACAACTAACACTTGAATACTAAATAATTAGGTTTGAACTGGATACGTAGTATGATGGTGTTTAAAATAATTTAAATATTTATTATTCACACCTACCAATATTTAATAAACGTATAAAACGTCACTGTTATACAATTAACACTTGAATATTAAATAATTACGTTGAACTGGGTATGTAGTATGATGGTGTTTAAAATAATTTAAACATTTATTATTCACACCTACCAATATATAATAAACTTATAAAACGTCACTGTTATACAATTAACACTTGAATATTAAATAATTACGTTGAACTGGGTAAGTAGTATGATGGTGTTTAAAATAATTTAAACATTTATTATTCACACCTACCAATATATAATAAACGTATAAAACGTCACTGTTATACAATTAACACTTGAATATTAAATAATTACGTTGAACTGGGTAAGTAGTAAGATGGTGTTTAAAATAATTTAAACATTTATTATTCACACCTACCAATATTTAATAAACGAATAAAACGTCACTGTTATACAATTAACACTTGAATATTAAATAATTACGTTGAACTGGGTAAGTAGTATGATGTGGTTTAAAATAATTTAAACATTTATTATTCACACCTACCAATATTTAATAAACGTATAAAACGTCACTGTTATACAATTAACACTTGAATATTAAATAATTACGTTGAACTGGGTAAGTAGTATGATGGTGTTTAAAATAATTTAAACATTTATTATTCACACCTACCAATATTTAATAAACGTATAAAACGTCACTGTTATACAATTAACACTTGAATATTAAATAATTACGTTGAACTGGGTATGTAGTATGATGGTGTTTAAAATAATTTAAACATTTATTATTCACACCTACCAATATATAATAAACGTATAAAACGTCACTGTTATACAATTAACACTTGAATATTAAATAATTACGTTGAACTGGGTATGTAGTATGATGGTGTTTAAAATAATTTAAACATTTATTATTCACACCTACCAATATATAATAAACGTATAAAACGTCACTGTTATACAATTAACACTTGAATATTAAATAATTACGTTGAACTGGGTATGTAGTATGATGGTGTTTAAAATAATTTAAACATTTATTATTCACACCTACCAATATATAATAAACGTATAAAACGTCACTGTTATACAATTAACACTTGAATATTAAATAATTACGTTGAACTGGGTAAGTAGTAAGATGGTGTTTAAAATAATTTAAATATTTATTATTCACACCTACCAATATATAATAAACGTATAAAACGTCACTGTTATACAACTAACACTTGAATACTAAATAATTAGGTTTGAACTGGATACGTAGTATGATGGTGTTTAAAATAATTTAAATATTTATTATTCACACCTACCAATATATAATAAACGTATAAAACGTCACTGTTATACAATTAACACTTGAATATTAAATAATTACGTTGAACTGGGTAAGTAGTATGATGGTGTTTAAAATAATTTAAACATTTATTATTCACACCTACCAATATTTAATAAACGTATAAAACGTCACTGTTATACAATTAACACTTGAATACTAAATAATTACGTTGAACTGGGTAAGTAGTATGATGGTGTTTAAAATAATTTAAATATTTATTATTCACACCTACCAATATATAATAAACTTATAAAACGTCACTGTTATACAATTAACACTTGAATATTAAATAATTACGTTGAACTGGGTAAGTAGTATGATGGTGTTTAAAATAATTTAAATATTTATTATTCACACCTACCAATATATAATAAACTTATAAAACGTCACTGTTATACAATTAACACTGGAATATTAAATAATTACGTTGAACTGGGTAATTAGTATGATGGCGTGTAAAATAATTTAAACATTTATTATTCACACCTACCAATATATAATAAACTTATAAAACGTCACTGTTATACAATTAACACTTGAATATTAAATAATTACGTTGAACTGGGTAAGTAGTATGATGGTGTTTAAAATAATTTAAACATTTATTATTCACACCTACCAATATTTAATAAACGTATAAAACGTCACTGTTATACAATTAACACTTGAATACTAAATAATTACGTTGAACTGGGTAAGTAGTATGATGGTGTTTAAAATAATTTAAATATTTATTATTCACACCTACCAATATATAATAAACTTATAAAACGTCACTGTTATACAATTAACACTTGAATACTAAATAATTACGTTGAACTGGGTAAGTAGTATGATGGTGTTTAAAATAATTTAAATATTTATTATTCACACCTACCAATATATAATAAACTTATAAAACGTCACTGTTATACAATTAACACTGGAATATTAAATAATTACGTTGAACTGGGTAAGTAGTATGATGGCGTGTAAAATAATTTAAACATTTATTATTCACACCTACCAATATATAATAAACTTATAAAACGTCACTGTTATACAATTAACACTGGAATATTAAATAATTACGTTGAACTGTGTAATTAGTATGATGGTGTTTAAAATAATTTAAACATTTATTATTCACACCTACCAATATATAATAAACTTATAAAACGTCACTGTTATACAATTAACACTGGAATATTAAATAATTACGTTGAACTGTGTAATTAGTATGATGGTGTTTAAAATAATTTAAACATTTATTATTCACACCTACCAATATATAATAAACTTATAAAACGTCACTGTTATACAATTAACACTGGAATATTAAATAATTACGTTGAACTGTGTAATTAGTATGATGGTGTTTAAAATAATTTAAACATTTATTATTCACACCTACCAATATATAATAAACGTATAAAACGTCACTGTTATACAATTAACACTTGAATACAAAATAATTAAGTTGGACTGGGTAAGTAGTATAATGGCGTTTTTTCAAACAGGAATACGTCTATGTTCATGTCAGGTACTTAAACCATGATCGTAAAAATTTCAGTTCAACCGTTATTTAAAGCTTGATTGAATAACAAAAACACAAAACTTTCAGAAATATAATATTATTAAGGTTTATATACGCGCTTGTAATTATAAATTTGAAAAACATGTTCTAAATGGATGTCTAAATTTAATAAGCAGATAAATGAATAAAAAATATCGATATTATTACAAACAAATTAAATGCATCGTTAAAAGTTAAAAACAATTTTTCTTGCAGTTACTGGAAAAAATATTTTTATTTCTGTTGAGATATAAATTTCAAAGCAATTTTTATATTTTCATAAATAAAAACCGTTTAAACATAAATTTATGAGAACTTTACACTCACCGTACGATGGTGTACTGCACCAAAGGAAGTGATGGACGTTCAACAGGTGAAGAGGTGAACTGATTTCGCATCTGCGTATTCGACATTCTGCCCTGACGAAATGTCTAAACTATTATTTCCGTAAATATTGATAATAGATACGTTATGTTTTGTTTATTTAACTAATAACAAAAATAATTACAAACAAAGAACTAATAAAGTAATAAATTACAATTTATTATAGATTAATTTAAAAGGCATATTACTTACGAAAAAACACAGAAATATTTCTTAGTGAAATTAAAATACGTTTATAAATTCAAATTTTAAATTAATATTAATTTTTTAAATTTTATTGTATTAAATTATTTAAAAGATGCAACAGTATTTAAAGCTAATAATATTTTATGAACGTAAACTCTAAAAGTGCACGTGTTAACTCAGAGAGTTATTGACAGAATTGAAGCTTTTGTTAGTGATATATTTGTTGAAAATATAAATTAGTTTGAAAATACTAGGTGTGTTTAGAAAGTAACGAGCATTTTAATTTTTTGAACAAAATATTTATTTATTCTTCTACATTGATGTTGTCGCCTACAAAATAGTCCCCATTGGAGATTATGCACTTGTACCAGCGCTTCTTCCAATCCTCGAAACACTTCTCAAATTCGATCTTTGAGATAGCCCTTAGTTCTTTCTGCGATGCGCTTTTAATGTCATCTACGGCTGTAAAACGACGGCCCTTTAGGTTCTCTTTATTTTTGGAAATAGGAAAAAGTCACACGGAGCCATGTCTGGCGAATATGGAGGATGGGGCATCGTTACAGTACTGTTTTTGGTCAAAAATTCACGAACAAGCAATGAAATGTGAGCTGGTGTATTATCGTGGTGCAAAAGCCATGAATTGTTTTTTCACAGATCCGGACGTTTTTTTCGGATTGTTTCATGCAAACGGCGTTGAACTTGTAGGTAGTACTCATTCACCGTTTCACCTAGTGGCAGGAATTCATGATGCACTATGCCATTAATATCGAAGAATACAGTGAGCATAACCTTCAAGTTCGACCGCACTTTTCGAGCCTTTTTCGGTCTTGGCGAGCCAGAATGCCTTCACTGGGATGATTGAGCCTTAGTTTCGACTTCATATCCGTAAACCTATGTTTCGTCACCTGTTATAATACGCTTCAGTAATTCTGCATCGTCGTTGACTTCATTTAGTGACTCCTGAGCAACTTCCATTCGCCGCTGTTTTTGTTCAAAATTCAACAATTTTGTAACGAATTTTGCTACCACGCGTTTCATACACAAAACACTGGAAACAATGTCATGACATGATCCAATCGATATGACATCATCAGCGATCTCTCTAATTGTGATTCGGCGATTTTTCATAACCATTTCTTACACTTTTTCCACGTTTTCATCGGTTGTTGATGTGCTGGGGCGTCCAGAGCGTTCGTCATCTTCAACGTCTTCACGGTCTTCTTGGAAACCCTTACCACTCGTAAACTCTTGCTTTACTCATAGCAGACTCACCATAGGCCTTTGTTAACATTTCACACACTTTGTTACACTTTATTCTATTTTTTACGCAAAATTTGACACAAATTCTTTGATCCATTTCTTTTAACAAACGATAATCGCCGAGCTCATAAAAAACACGTCTAACCTTAGTGGCTGTCACAGACAAAGTCAACAATGAAAACAGCTGAAAGTTTTATCATACTTCAAGGGCATGAATATCAACATAATAAAAAAATGTTTAACAATCGGACTCTCCAAGCCTGCGAAATTTAAAAATTCTCGTTACTTTCAGAACACACCTCGTATGTTTATAAATATTTTGTTCTGTAAATAAATAAATACGTAAATCTTGCATAGATATTATTTAATATAATTACAGTAAAAGATCGGTTGTTTAATATTAATTCATAACGAGCAGCTGATTTGAACAACTGATAGGCTGAAGTAAGTTGTATTTTAAACTATAAATATTAACAACGATGTATTATAAACGGTTAAAACGTGCACGTCTTTTTCAAATAGGGAAAAATTCGAAAACCAAAGCAACAAAAAATTGTCTTATAAAACGCGTGTACTGTGATCGAAAAGGAGGAAGAAACAGAAAGAGACCATAGTAGACAGAAGAAATTCGTTTGATCATTCGTTCCATATTTCCGTTCTTTACAATTTTTTTCTATTCACTCCCCTCGCGAAAGCTAACATTAAAAGCTTTGATTCAATAATTAATTACGCTTGCAATCAAATAACTTACACATTTTATAAATTTGAAATTACGTTTTCTTTTATCTAAATGCAGAAACCTCTAAAAAAACAAGATCTACTACGCAGCCGAACAATTGTTAAGTAACGCTGAAGCGTGATGGAGGTAACAGTATTCACTTTGTAATTGAGGGTTAAACCCTAATTGTATTTATAGTCAGATAAATTAAGTGAACAAACTTGATAATACCTAAGGTGGAGATAATACCTAAGGTGGAGATAATACCTAAGGTGGAGACAATACCTAAGGTGGAGACAATACCTAAGGTGGAGACAATACCTAAGGTGGAGACAATGCCTAAGGTGGAGATAATAATTAAATAAACAAGATAACATCTTACCCCACTCTCGGCAGCAGTACTCCACCATCAGACCAGTGGATATAAGCAGC
>CM040190.1:16295160-16372660 GCA_022606455.1 Callitettix versicolor
GTATTGTTTTTATAAATAATAATAATAATGTCAACAATAAAGTCGTATTGGCATTCTACTTTTAAAGAACGTTAATGGTAAACTCAGTTGGTCTTAAAGGTATAAAAAATGCCTTCAATTGATAAAAAAACGTAATCCACTTAGGCCTAATACAAAATATATAAACTAAAACTAAAAATTAAGATAAACAGATTGAATATTTAATTTTTCCAACATTTAAAGCATGTATTTCATAACCAAGAACATAATTATTTTCCTTCTTTGTCATGCTCGATTTAGTCACCTACGTTTTGAAACTAATTCATTCTTGCACCGTATTCCTTTCTTTCTCTGCTTGTCTCTGGAATCCATTCTGTACTTCCTCTCAGTAAAGTCAACGGTTTATGGTGCGTAACGTTATCTTTTTTAAATGACCGCTCTTTTGAAATAAATCTTTGTTATGTTGCACGTAAACCGTTATAGTCAAGACGGGTATAGAAAAAATTAATTAAGTAAGTAATACCAAAGTTTATTACACACAGCACGCACGCGAGCGCGCGCACACACATACACACACACACACACACACACACACACACACACACACACACACACACACACACACACACACACACACACACACACACACACACACACACACACACACACACACACACACACACACACACACACACACACACATACTTGCATATAATGCTTTTTCCTGGATTTTTTTTTTTTTTTTTTTTTTTTTTGTTTAACGTCCGACTATTGTGCACACTTGGGCTAATGCAGACGGTGGGATGATTTATAGCGTGTGAAAATGCCAAGCCCTCGCCGGGAATCGAACCCGGTTCCTCGGGGTGAAAGCCTAGTACGCTAACCACTAGACCACCGAGGCGGAAAAAAGTATTCTTTATGCAGTATTTTTTATAGTAGTTCATAAAGGTGAAAGATTTATACGAAACGAATGGAAACCAAGTGTATTTAGTGGCTGAGATGGTTAGGGCACCTGCTGCTGGTACTGCGTATCAGCACCTCAAAGTGTTCGAGACTGACGTTACTGCCGTAAGTTTTAAGTCCAATCTCTCATCGACATTATTCTGGCACATGTTAAACAAATACACTTAAATAAATAAATTAATGATACGTTGAACACTGTACATTTAACTAAACTTTATCACATTCAATTAAATAATATAGAAAAGTTAAGAAAGTTACTTTTCAATAAATAGATCCAAACAATGGTTTTTAAAATTTTAGTGTGAAAATTTGCTTTTATGGTTTCATTAATTTAGGAATCGACACGCATTATCAATATCTCAGATCTAATTGTCAAATTAAAGAAACAATTACGATTTGTTGGAGAAAACCGTCTAAGATTATTAGGTAAATTATAATTTTTGTTATTCCCTTTTAAACAATTTAAAAAGTAAAACATTCAAATTAAAAATGTCTAATTAATTATCGACTGCTTGGAACAAACTTTTTAAAATTGCTAACCACGCCTTTTCAGAATCTATTACCATTTTTTAATAAAAAAAACCTTTCCTACATGTTATCTAATCATGTATTGTCACCGTGACTCGTACTTTACAAAATGGAACAATTGAAACAATACAAAATAAATCGAGCGATCCATTTCATTTGTCTTTCGGTTTTCTACAGCACAGTGAACGCAAATAACAAAAACGATTTAACTAATCGATTTCACGCAGATCTGTTTCATCTGTAGGATATATAATTTTGATATAGAAAAATGTGCGACAGTTCTATAGTGTATCCGACAATGTTACTCCTCTTTGCTTTCGTCACGGTCACTTTGCACATTTTGGTGGCCTCCTTGCCAGTAGACGAATCTGCTGGTCCAAGAGCTTTGGTGAGTACGCTATCCAAGAAGGCAGCTGTTGCTAATATTGGCTTTCTCAGGGTCAGTTATATTAGTTACAAAAGCTTAGTTATCGGTGTTCTGGACTTATTGTCAAAACAGTTTGTCGGATTTTGTTCGTTTCGATAATTTGACGAGATTGACACTCGATGTATCGAATTGGAAACAAAAGAAATTTACAATTCTAGCATAAATCGGAAAAGCTAATCACGACGCAGTCGGTATTTGTTTCTGAATTTTCTTTGAAAAATTAGCTGTAGGAGCTGATCTCATGTTAAAAAACAGACCCCGGACCTGAGCACTGATTTTGACTTCTAGTTCTTTTTTTTGAAACATCTTTAACAAAGTTAATCATAAGTTTATTTTAACAATTTTACCATTTTTAATTGTGGACGAACTTGATTGAAAATTTAGCACAAAAATCGATTCTGTAATGACATTTGTTTATTCCAACAAATCACGCAAACCATTTCAAAATGGAGCCATTTCTTAAATATTTAAATAGTCACGCAGCTGTCTCGTTGATCTGACGGAAACATATTTCCAAAATTAACTACGTCTTACTCACTTTTTGAAACTCTGATTTCACCAGAACTGAATCAACTACTCGCTTTGAAAATACGAAAGTATTGCATCAAATTCAATGTTTTAACTTCAAATGATATTGAACATTGAAAATTTTAGTTTATGCAGTTTTTAACGTTAATTTCGATGGTGAAATCAGAAAATGTTTAAGAAAAATATAAATTTTTAAAATTAAAAATTCAGTCGTTTAGAAACTGTTGACTAATATCGCTGGTTATTCAACCTATTATCCCATTATTTATAGGATACATTAGGTAAATAAGGTTCTCTCTAAGGCCTATTTTAGTGAACGAAACAAGTACATCATAAAACGTACAGGAAAAAATAATTTAATTTAATTTACTGGATCTATTTGCTTGAACAGTAAAATTGGAGGACTAGCGACCGGAAATCCCTGGAATAAAACCTGCTCACGCAAAATCAGTTAATAACATTTTCTAAACGTAAATAAATCTTACATAATTTCAATAATAACAAATATTTAATGTGTTTAATAATTAATATGTCTAAAGTTATAAACAGATTAAAACATAAATACGATCGTAAAACTTAAAAAGAACACGAGGCGGTTTGTGTCGATATGTTGAGAAAAGTGTATTTCATTAAGTTATAAATAATTTATTTAATTCAATTATATTAAATTTCCTCAGCAATAAACATTAACTTTAAGTGTCCTGCGTAAAGTAATCGATAGTTTCAGTAGTGTTCATATCATGGACAAAGTACAACATATATCACAGAACCGTTTCGATAATCAAATAATAATAATAATAAATTTGTTAATATTCAAGACCAATCCGGCAAAATGTCTGCTTCAAAATTAATTAGTAATCATAATTAATTTGAATAAGTCCTTTCAAAAGGTACTTGTTGATCGATGTGGCTAAAACACTGGTTAATCTGCTGCGATTCTGAAGTGCACACTTCAAGGTTCTTGTTCGAGCCCCGAAGTTACTCCCGTTGTTTTATCCTTACCGTTAACGCTGACCCCGTCGTCACCAAGTATAAACGTTTGGAAGTAAAAAACACTGGAACGTTTTTATAGATAGTCATAGCTGACATTTGGTGTGCAGACCATAGCACAATGGGAACACATACGAGGTGTGTTCAGAAAGTAACGAGAATTTTTAAATTTCGCGAGCTTCGAGAGTCCGATTGTCAAACATTTTTTTAATTATGTTGTTATACATACGCTTGAAGTATGATAAAATATTCACCTGTTTTCATTGTTGACTTTGTCTGTGACAGCCACTAAGGTTAGACGTGTTTTTATGAGCTCGGCGATTTTCGTTTGTTAAAAGAAATGGATCGAAGAATTTGTATCAAATTTTACGTAAAAAATGGAATAAAGTGTAACAAAGTGTATGAAATGTTAACAAAGGCCTATGGTGAGTCTTCTATGAGTAAAGCAAGAGTTTACGAGTGGTATAAGCGTTTCTAAGAAGGCCGTGAAGACGTTGAGGATGACGAACGCCCTGAACGCCCCAGCACATCAACAACCGATGAAAACGTAGAAAAGTTAAAGAAATGGTTATGAACAATCGCCGAATCACAATTAGAGAGGTCGCTGATGATGTTGGCATATCGATTGGATCATGTCGTGGCATTGTTTCCAATGTTTTGTGTATGAAACGCGTGGCAGCAAAATTCGTTCCAAAATTGTTGAATTTTGAACAAAAACAGCGGCGAATGGAAGTTGCTCAGGAGTCACTAAATGAAGTCAACGACGATGCAGAATTACTGAAACGTATTATAACAGGTGACGAAACATAGGTTTACGGATATGACGTCGAAACTAAGGCTCAATCATCCCAGTGGAATTATTCTGGCTCACCAAGACCGAAAAAGGCTCGACAAGTGCGGTCGAACATGAAGGTTATGCTCACTGTGTTCTTCGATATTAATGGCATAGTGCATCATGAATTCCTGCCACCAGGTGAAACGGTCAATAAGGAGTACTACCTACAAGTTCAACGCCGTTTGCGTGAAGCAATCCGAAAAAAACGCCCGGATCTGTGGAAAAAAATTCATGGCTTTTGCACCACGACAATGCACCAGTAGCATTGCTTGTTCATGAATGTTTTACCAAAAACAGTACTGTAACGATGCTCCAACCTCCATATTCGCCAGACATGGCTCCGTGTGACTTTTTCCTATTTCCAAAAATAAAGAGAACCTTAAAGGGTCGTCGTTTTACAGCTGTAGATGACATTAAAAGCGCATCGCTGAAAGAACTACAGGCTATCTCGAAGATCGAGTTTGAGAAGTGTTTCGAGGATTGGAAGAATCGCTGGCACTAGTGCATAATCTCCAATGGGGACTATTTTGAAGGCGACAACATCAATGTAGAAGAATAAATAAATATTTTGTTCAAAAAATTAAAATTCTCTTTACTTTCTGAACACCTCTTATGTCATTCCTCAAATATGACAAGAGTGCTAAAAATAGGACTGTTAATAAAAGCGGTAATTGATGGAGAATTAGTGCAAGGTTAGGAACTTGAAATTTGGTAGACAGTAACAATGTATGACAAAACTTAGAAAAATATTTTAACGTCACAATTTGACTAATATGTTCAGTTTTAGTATATATATTGTGTCATTACCTAAAGACATAAACGTTACGTTTATAACCACGAAAAGCTATTAATATTTTGAATTTATTATAAGCTACTAAAAACAGTTAATTGTGAAACATGTATTAAATCTACGCTAGTTCTTATAATAACGTTTACACATTTTGTTTTAGCTATACAACATCCCTTACAGTTCAAAACGTTTCTCTCAACATGGCGTATTGTCTGTTTCACTAAACATAAGTGCGTAGGTTTCGTCACGATTTAATATATACTTTTTTTGTTATATTAAGGCGAAAAGCACATTGAGGCTATTATCGTCTCCCTAAATGTAAGCGTGAGCGTAAAGTGTTAAAGTCGTAAGTGTAGTGTTGTAAGTGTAAGTGTGTGTTAGACTCGGGTACAACGAGGGACGTCTAGATTCTCTCAATAGTGCAGCTAATCTGCACCCCCTGCGGGGAAGACGCAATATATTCTCAACAAACTGCAGCAGAGTATAGAAAATAAAACACTGTTTTTTTTTCATTTAATAAAACGTTCTTATCATATGCTCTTGATAATAAAATATGCATTCTGTGCTGAACACCGCATTATTGAAAGAATTCGTGTTTAATATTTAATATTCCCATCAAATATGCTTGCATCTAATCTTGCCGACGAAATTTAAGGTTAAGTATGAGTCAGCAAATGCCAAAGATGTGATATTTTTCTTGCAATACTTTACAAATATACCAATGACTCGAGATCTCTTTGACTTGGATAGAAGGATGAAAACATCATTTTAATAGATGAATTTATAAATAATTACACAAACCAAAAATACACATACAGTTTTTATTAGGTTTTTGGTAATTGCCGGCTTCTGAAAGCGTTAATATATG
Organism: Callitettix versicolor; assembly: GCA_022606455.1. Classification (NCBI taxonomy): domain Eukaryota; kingdom Metazoa; phylum Arthropoda; class Insecta; order Hemiptera; family Cercopidae; genus Callitettix; species Callitettix versicolor. The sequence continues at coordinate 16,301,069 of CM040190.1, forward strand.
TGATGATTGTAGGAATCTAAACAACGTATCCATCCTAATTTTATGCAAAAATATCTCAATTTTATTAAGATTTGAGTTTGTCCTCTTTTGTATGTTTTTGTATGTATATATATATTTGGTATGTTTGATTTCTGGTTAGTGCTGGCTCTTGCAACATTAATATATACATAGAGAATAAGAATATATATATATATATATATGTGTGTGTGTGTGTGTGTGTGTGTGTGTGTGTGTGTGTGTGTGTGTGTGTGTGTGTGTGTGTGTGTGTGTGTGTGTGTGTGTGTGTGTGTGTGTGTGTGTGTGTGTGTGTGTGTGTGTGTGTGTGTGTGTGTGTGTGTGTGTGTGTGTGTGTGTGTGTGTGTGTGTGTGTGTGTGTGTGTGTGTGTGTGTGTGTGTGTGTGTGTGTGTGTGTGTGTGTGTGTGTAGCCAAATACATCATCAATCCACTATCTCATCATTGTTTTTCAAAAACCAAGGAACTAATCACAATAAAACTTGACACTCAGCTACCTCTAAGGAAGGTCTCAACGATCTTTTTATCACCTTCATACTCACTTAAGCAGAAATAATTTGGAAAAAATAAATAAATTTGGAAAACATTTGTCAAAAATATTTAACAAGTATTATTCATCGTGATTTATTTATTTTTTAAAATATAAAAACATTTTGAGAAAAGTTTGAAAATAAGGTTAATTGATTTGATGGTTCAAAATAACATTACTTCTGAAATACAAATTCGATTTTTTAAGAACATTTGTACAAAAGATGTTTTAGCCTAGATCTCTAAGCCGCATCGGTGATCTAGTTGATAGCGTACTGGGCGTTCACCCTGAGGGCCTAGGTTCGATTTCCGGCCAGGGTTTGGCATTTTCATACGCTATAAATCATACCATCGTCTGTATTAGCCAAGTGTGCACAATAGTCGGACTTCAAAAAAAAAAAAAAAATAGATCTCTAACGTCTTAGTATAGGACTCAAGCTTCTGTACTTGGTCATTAATAACTTCAGACACAATCTGACAACGTATTCATGTAAGATACTACGCATGTAAATTTGTACGTTCACAAAGATATTATTTTGTACTAAATAGTTTAGTGTCATTTTAACGTCATTAGAGATGGAAGGATTATGTAGCGGACTTAATTAAGTTAGCTAATTTATGTAGCGGACTTAATTATGTTAGCTAATTTATGTAGCGGACTTAATTAAGTTAACTAATTTATGTAGCGGACTTAATTATGTTAGCTAATTTATGTAGCGGACTTAATTAAGTTAGCTAATTTATGTAGCGGACTTAATTATGTTAGCTTATTTATGTAGCGGACTTAATTATGTTAGCTAATTTATGTAGCGGACTTAATTATGTTAGCTAATTTATGTAGCGGACTTAATTAAGTTAGCTAATTTATGTAGCGGACTTAATTAAGTTAACTAATTTATGTAGCGGACTTAATTATGTTAGCTAATTTATGTAGCGGACTTAATTAAGTTAGCTAATTTATGTAGCGGACTTAATTAAGTTAACTAATTTATGTAGCGGACTTAATTATGTTAGCTAATTTATGTAGCGGACTTAATTAAGTTAACTAATTTATGTAGCGGACTTAATTATGTTAGCTAATTTATGTAGCGGACTTAATTAAGTTAACTAATTTATGTAGCGGACTTAATTATGTTAGCTAATTTATGTAGCGGACTTAATTAAGTTAGCTAATTTATGTAGCGGACTTAATTATGTTAGCTAATTTATGTAGCGGACTTAATTAAGTTAGCTAATTTATGTAGCGGACTTAATTATGTTAGCTTATTTATGTAGCGGACTTAATTAAGTTAGCTAATTTACGTAGCGGACTTAATTAAGTTAGCTAATTTCCATTCACTTGGAGTTATATAATCAAGGGAATAGTAAAATTTTTAAAATGATATACCGTCTATGGTCTAACAGCTTGGGTCAGGGGTAATTCTAATGTAGAAAACCCATTAATAAAAATTGAGGAAAACATAATGAATAAAGAATGGCAAAGGAAAAAATTATGGATGAGCATTGTGAGGTTTGTACATTTTTGAACAAAAAACAAATATTCAAATTAGAATTGGCTAATAAGAATTGCAAAACTGCTGACATATTGTCTGTTGTTATAACCAATACAGCTTGTCGGACGGCAGTTTGAATAAAAGCTTTGGGAAAAGTAGTTCGGTATAGTCTAGCATTAATAATGTTTACATTTAGAATAAGTAATTAATTTTTTACATTGACGTGTACGTTTTACTTATTTTAATGTTATGCTTAAAAAAAATATGTGTTTTAGTAATTATAGTCTACATAAATAGGCTTAAAGTTCAGTAAGTTTATACTTGTATTGCGAATATGTATGTTACACCGTCATTGCCTATACGCGAATTATACTTGCCGCGCACTACAAAGGCTCATACAAAATAATGCTCAACACAGATTAAGTTCCTTTCTATCTTAGAATATATACATATATATATATATATATATATATATATATATATATATATATATATGAGTAATTTTAAAAGTAATTTAAGTATTATAATGTCTAAATCAGATACCTATTCAAAAACGTTTAAAATTACAAGTTATCAAAACTTTATCCATATTTCTGTATGAATAGGAAAATTTGCCCGCACGGTTCAATGTTCGTTCATTGATAAGTTTTGTTGCTTTTTCGAAATTCACTGCCATCACGTCAACAAGACGAATGTGCGAGTAATTGCCAGTTTTTCGAATACATTGATACATCTAATTTCTTTGTCAGGAACGCACAAGAAGGCTGTAATAATTCTGGGACTAACAAACTAAAATTACTATTTTTCAGAACCAGAAGTTTTTCTCTAAAAATTTAAGTGAGCCCGATTATATGGACAAATTGAAGAGTAAGGGGGATTTTCCCAAAAATGCACCGGCAAACGCTAATAAATTAGAGAAAAAAGGACGGCAACCGCACGGACACAGTGAGGATGTTGACTATAAGTACGCGAACGACAAGAATCAATACAACAACAACAACCGCAACAACAATTACATGTACGTCAAACATTGAGGACGCCTCGCTGTAATTTGTAAATAAAATACAGAACGAGAGCGAACAACAGTATATATATATATATATATATATATATATATATATATATATATATATATATATATATATATATATTAACATCAGAAACAATAAACATTATTTTGTTTTATTTTGTAACCTGAGAAACAATAAAAATGTTTATTCTAGTTAAAATATAAGTTGAAAAAACTACAAACAAACTTCTTACATTTAATTTTACCAACAAATACAGTTTTGAAATCAACAACAGAAAACTAGCTCAACAGATTTTGCCCATATTTGTTCTTTTTTCTCTTTCTGCTTATAGAGAGAAAGCATATGCTTATATAGAGAAAGGAGAGAGTATATGCTTATATTTCTGTTTCTGCTTCGACTCAACTTTCCGGCATTTATTTTGTGTGTTTGCTTTGTAGTTTTAGAAAACGCATTGTCCAATTGTTTCGAAACGCGGTACAAAGGCACCTTGTAGAAAGCCTGAACATTTGTAAACTTTTTGCTCATTCCCTTCCGTTTCAAGATGGCAGGCACTGATTTAACAGTGATAGTGTAGTTGCTCGTTATTTCCTGTAATACTGGCTGAACGGAAAGACCTATCCAAATTCCGACCGCACCATGGAGAAAGAACATAACGTTTTCAAAAAAATATGGGTTTGTAACAGTGTTTCTAAATATTACGATTACACGTTAAATTAGCGTAAAAGGTTACGAGCACGTCATTGATTCTCGTGTGAGCGTTCTGTGCATTGAATACAGAGTAAACAGCTCGCTGTATTGTTCTTTAAACTAAAAAACAGAAGTATTATAATATTTTATATAAACAATCGGCAATCAATCTATGGCAATACAAAGATTTTGCATTTCAATAGATGTCAGTTTTTGTTACGCTTTGTCCTTGTCAAGCTTGATTATCTCTTTGTAATCGTAACGTTGATCTCGTCCTATGTTGTCTATAACAGCAGCATAGGATTGTCCACTCGTGTGTTTCTATAATCTTTATAGACTAAAACATTATACACGATTTCTTTTTTTCTGATACGTCATAAAGGACAACATTTTAAAGAAATTATTTTATTAGTCAAAATTTAGTTCAAACTTGGTTAATTTTTTAAGTGTTTTTTCCGCGTGAAAAACAATTTTACATTTGTCTTATGTTTTATGTATCGTTGCCAAAACAATAAAACAAACATTCTAAAAATTAGTTAAAAACTATTTAACATGTTTTCTTCAAAATGCTTGCAATTTGAGACGAAGCAGGTAGGATATTTTCGCATATAACTTGGTCAAACGGCCGCGGCGCTCAAAGGATTTTGTAGAACGTTCCTTTGAAGGACTTTGTCTTTGAGTTGCCTACAACTGATTATTTTAGGAATAAATTATGTACGCTCTAACTAGCGGATATTTTACAAAGTAATTGTTCGTCTTGTTATAATCACCCTACGTTTAACACTTGTCTTTGATTATGTCATGTTATCAAACAGTAATAAACGGTCGAATTTAATAAACGTCTTAAATCAATGTTTATAAAAAAACATTACACCATATATTATTTTTATTATTTATCAGGAAAATTTGGTTTCGGTGCTTCACGCAAAACATTGAAAAATAACTTACTTTCTCAAAATCGTTTCAGCCAGATTATACACAAATTTTCCTTTAAATTCAAAAAGTGGGATTTGCGTTCATATTTTCCTTCTGTGCGGTTTTTGCATTTCAGAAGAACGAATGAATTAACCGATTTTATAGAAACTTTTCAAACGTAGATCAGATTTGCTCATGTTTCGAGACATTTATTAAATTTAAAAAAATCTTTTGAAGTTCTATTTTGGTTGGATTTTTTACAAATCGTTTTGTAAATATTTCGATCTAATTTTTACTAAAATTTAGTACATAATAACTTAAATAAAATGAATGGGTGTCAGTTTGAGATATACAGGAATTCTCGCCCTAGCGGCATTGAAGGGAACTGTAATTTTTGTCACTACAAAGAGATTTCCACTATAGAGAGAGCTTAATCAAAACCTGTATAAAATGTGTTTTAATTTTGTAAAAAGTGTTATACATTATTTTTATTTTGAAGTATCGATTTCAGAGTTTATTGAAATAAAATTATATGACGTCAATATTTACTAAATAATACAATATTTATTAAACAATATTTATTAAATACAATATTTATTAAATAATAATCTATGAATAAAGTACCGCAGTTATGAGAAAAATACATTGTTTTTCCGAAGCTACTGCAGAACCGCTTCGTCAATTCCTTCAACTTTTAATCCATAATTTCTTGAAAAACTAAAACTAAACTAAACTTAGCCGCCTCGGTGGCCTAGTTGATAGCGTACTAGGCTTTCACCCCGAGGACCCGGGTTCGATTCCCGGCCAGGGTTTGGCATTTTCATACGATATAAATCATCCGATCGTCTGCATTAGCCCAAGTGTGCACAATAGTCTGACGTTAAACAAAAACAAAAAAAAATCCTTCAAATTCTGACTTTCGAATTTTCTTGAAGCCATTCCCTTCATTATAGACCTTCTTTATTTTACTTTTGTTTTTAAATATCATGCAAAAAGGAGAATTAAGTAAATTATAAATTCAGGAAACATCTACTTCCTTCACACCTTTCTCTAACTGAAGCAAAAATCTAACCTTTACAACTCAACGATAAAATTTTCCGTTTAGACACCAATACACAGTATTGTAAAAGTATAAAAAATAATGCACTAATTTTAAAATTTACTATTCACAAAACATCGATTCAGTTGAAGCACTACGCACTGCTTTTAAAGCACTCAAATGAAGTGTTGACATACTGATCAATAGGGTAGAAAAATAGAAAGTGTCTACGTGTTCGCCGCTATGGAAAGGTTCTTAGAATTTTGTCGGCCTCAATAGAGAAAGTTAAATTACATATTTTTACACTAGGAATTGGAAGGAACAAACGTGTTTTACAGTTAAAAAGATATTCTCATTAGGGAGATTTTACTGTAATGAAAAAAACTTTAAAAAATCTTAATAATTAATTTCTAAAAATTGAATTATAACATTTGTGATATATAAAAAGAAATTACGTTTTGAGAGTAAATCGACAAAGCATACAAGCACGACGGCGGTCAGAGTTTGTTTGTTTTTTTATTATTCTTTCATTTATTCACGAACCGTAACTTTCTTTTATTTCAAATTTGCAACACTGATTGCGTTAAGAATATTTACACATTCATTATCACCCAAATTGAGCAAAACGTGAGAACCAGATTTGAGGAATTTGCAAGTTTTACCATATTGCTCTCGTTCGGGATTTTTTGGAAAATTGAAAACTATACATTCATTTTGGGTACTTAAGAACTACATTTGAGCAAAATTTTATTAAATATTTATGTTTAGCACGCTACGTTTTTTAGACAAAATAATATATTTTGATAATAGTTTAACACATTTTTTTCAATTCATAACTTTTTTGTCTTAAATAATTTGTAAGAGCCGTTGTCACCCTCGAAATCAGCGTTTTTAAAAATGCTAATTTAGCATTTTTAATTTTCAAAATCCGTTGAAATCAAGGATTCAGTTTGACGATGATCAGAGACCATTTTTGTATTTTCAGTGCAATTTGTAAATTTAAAACGCATTTGCCTATAGCCTATAATCAGATTTTCTAATGGAGCTTATGATGAAATCATATTTTTTAAAAAGTAATATAACAACACTTACTTTAGGAAATTCAGCGAGACAGCTGCGTGCAGCGATTACATTGTTACAATCAATTTCTCATGGTCGATTAGTGAGTTAACGAGCCGGAAATTATTTCGAGGTACTTGAGTGTCAGTCAGCCAAGTAACTTGGGTAATCTTCAAAGATCCAAAGTCCTTTGAAGAACTTTGGATTGCATAGAGTTAATTACTTCAGAGGTAGCTGTGACCATGCTACCTGACTGATTTTTGTAAAATAATTGCTAGCAATATCGCGTTCACTTGAAGCTATAATTCTCCCTTTTATAAAACACTTACCGTTGTTAAGAATTTCCATTGGGAAAATGAGTTATTGCAGCACCATCCATGTTATGTACGTGAAATATAAGAATGTGTGTGTGTGTGTGTGTGTGTGTGTATATATATATATATATATATATATATATATATATATATATATATATATATATATGTATATATATATATATGTGTGTGTGTGTGTGTGTGTGTGTGTTTTTTGCAATGCCAAAAAAAAGGGAGGGAAATCATTTATACACTTCCTGGGGTGGGGTACCGCACTACCCAAGAGCGTAGGACTCAAACTAAGTTCAAACTCAAGCTCAAACTCAAGTTAAGACATATTGTTACCCACTAAAAACCACCAAAAGCAGTCATCTGCTGTAAATCCCCCCCACACGGAACCGCCGCTAGACATTACTTCGTGGGAAGGTGGACTGGCTAACCGCCTACTCTTCTACTGCGTTGGCTATCCTTTCTCGATCCTCAACCCTCAACCTCTTCATGACCACTACAGTGAATCCCACAACGGCCTTCCAGTTGACCTCTGAAGCCATCATTGTCGCAACCAGACTACTGAAGCCATCATTGTCGCAACCAGATTTTCCGGTGTAATGCTGCCTCGCAGATATGTTTGCAGCCTCATCCTTTCCTCGTCGAATCTCCGACACCGGAAAAACACATGCTCCGCATCTTCCTCCACTGCTGGAAGACAGAGGAAACAAGCCGAGTCTGTTTCCAGCCTCCAACAACAAGTAAGCATTCATTAGTTGTTCCGTAACAAGTAAGCTCGGAAGCAACTGTGCCCAGTGAGAATCTGTGTAAGATAGAAATCCACCTACCCATGATCAATGTTGCACCAATCCTGGATGTTACCTATGAGTTGGTATGTCCATCGTCCATTTGTTGATTCGTCCCACTGTCGCTGCCATGTCTCCAGTGTCCGATTTCCTCCTCTGTAATTGCCATTGTATGACTATACCGCGGCTCAGCACTTCTCTTGCGCCAGTAGAGCCTCGCTCTTTCATCAGCCATCAGCTCCATTGGGGGTTCGCCCGCCACTACGCATACAACGTCGTAGGAAACTGTTCGGTAACCACTCACGACACGCAGCAAAGCACGGCGGTACACCGTATTAACCTTACGCGCATAGCTTGCGTCCGTCATATCCTGGCTCCAAATCGGTGCTCCGTAAAGTATCACTGAGTAGCACACACAAATAAAGTAAAGGTATTTGTGTGTGTGTGTGTGTGTGTGGTGTAATGTGTGTGTGTGTGTGTGTGTGTGTGTGTGTGTGTGTGTGTGTGTGTGTGTGTACACGCGCGCTAAAAAAAGTGCTACCTTACGTTCGCACAATTTCAGATGAGTTGATTGAAACTTGGCACAAAAATCAAAATTCTGGTAATCGCTTGAACGCATTAATCACCAAAATTCGTTAAAAAGTTTAAAATTTTTAAAATTCATAACTTTTTTGCCTTAAATTCTTTTTGAAAGTTTGATTTCGCCATTGTAATTAGCGTTAAAATCTTCATAAATTATCTTTTTTGAGTTTTCAGAATCCATTAAAAGGAATGTAATTTATAACAAATAATTGTATTTTCAATACAATTTGAAATACAATACAAATTATATTATTTGTATTTTCAATACAAAGGGTATTATTTGTATTTTTAATACAATTTACATGCTAATCTATGTAGATTTCAATTTGAGCATTGTAAACAGTGTAAGATAAAAAGGAATAAGTCGTTTTCATTAAGTCAGCTAGACAGCTGCAAGCTGCTTATTTATATTATTTAAAAGAAAAATATACAGTTTGTGCGTACAAAAAAACTGTTACGTTTGATAAGAACGGCAACTGACTCGTTACAGACTATCGATTGATTGTGGGGAAAAAACTGTTACGTTCGATAAGAACGGCAACTGACTCGTTACAGACTATCGATTGATTGGGGGAAAAAACTCGCGTTTCCAAAAATCGTAAACAAAAAATTTCTATTTCCTTGTTTTAAAATAAAGCGACCAGTTACAACTTGTCGAAACGTTTCCACTGGCAATAAATTATGACACCAGTCGTCAGGTTACGTTTACATCATGTCTGAATAGGGTACAAATTGCAAGTAAATATGGCGCACTAGACAGCTCCTTATCGTCAGTCGTATTAGGCGGGGTAGGCTGGGGATGTTCTTTAGAATAAATCAAAATGGATAGCATTCACTGTTTAGAAGTACGCACTTATATTGGCGCTTTCTTTGACATTCATTTTCTTAAGTTGTAAATTTGTGTTTCGAAATTATTATTTGCCCAGACGTCAGTTGTGATTGTTGCGAGATAGATCTTTTCCACAATTAAAAATTTCTTTACATTCTTTTCATTCTACTTTCCAAATTCAAAATTTGTGGTAGTTACATTTATTTTGAAATTATTTAATATGTGTGCCCGAAAAATATTTTACTTTATTTTTTAAATTTGTTTATTATAATTAATACTTTTGTATATTATTATTTTGTATAATAATAATAATAATATTATTAATAATAATTATTATTATTATTATTATTATTATTATTATTATTATTATTATTATCATTATTATTGGAAAATGAGTTATTGGAGTGGTTATCGTTGTACAACCTAATCCCGGGATTTTTAAATGAGCGTTGATTCTGACATTTAGACCAATTTTTGACGGGCCGTTAAAATTTATGTATGCTTGAGTGCGTATGTTTTAGCACTTTCAAATCCTTTACAAATTCTGAACCGATTTCATTCAATCTTAGCCCGAAAATCGATATTGGTAATAGCTGGAACACGTTTGTTGCCCAATTTTTAAAAAATATTCAAAATCGCGAACATTTTAAATCTTTAAAATCCATAACTTTTTTCTTGCAACTTTTTGAAAATATGTTTTCACCAAAAAAATCAGCTTTAGAAACTAAATACAGCTGTAATTGACGCTTTTATCTTTCGAAAGCCACTGAAATTAATAAATAAAATTTGACGGTGGACAGGGTTCATTGTCATATTTTCGGTGTAGAAAGATAGTTTGAAATGATAATATATGCAGATTTTAATGCTGATAATGGTGGTGAAATTATAGTCATAAAAGAATGCGTAAGATATAGAAAAATACTTTTGAAAATTGGCTTGAGTCATTTTAAAGAGAGGAGAGAAAGAGAGTGTGAGAGAGAGAAGAGCGGCAGAGAGAGGAGAGTAAGAAGAGAGGGGGAGGGAGTTGCTTGCTGCGATTGTTTTTATAATTATCAAGGAATAGGCTATACTCATATTAATCCTTATATTTGTATTTCGCCTATCGTTGTTGCCACAACTGAACACAACTGTAAAGCTTCTACGCACAATGAAGCAGTAAAAACTAGATTGCTTTGCACATGTTTCGACTTCTGCAGCTAATCTTACAGTGGGAAATTGAAGGATGCAGACTACCAGGAAGAAGACACGAACTTCTTGGCTGAAAAATGAAAGAGTGGAACGGAAAGCACCAAATCGAAATCCTTATTCCCAGCCTTCGTCTCCAGAAGAAGAGTGCACCTAAAGTAGAATATTTAATAGAGTTTTAACTGGGCACGATTTCATCAGCCTCTGGAATGCTCCAGATACCATCTTTAGAAATTTTCATCAATGCAGATCTTAGTTTCTGGTATGTTTTCAACTCCTTCTATATTTAATGAGAGACTTCAGTCCCCAGGCCCTTAAATATCTAAAGGGTTTATCTGGCTCCTTATGAAATTGTTCTCTTTATAGCTATTGATGGACTTCTATTTTTCTTCTACAGTTTTCAAAGAATCCTTTAACTTTTATTGTATTTTTAGCATTTCAAATTTTTCTCTTATATTTGTTAAGGTATAGTGGCGCATTTCATACTTGATGGGAGACTTCAATTATTCTATAGGCCCTAAAATATCTAAAGGGTTTCTTTAGCTCCTTATAGAAAGTTGTCCTTATAGAAAGCTCTCTATATAGTTCGATCTAATTGCTATTTATGGACTACTTCTACTGTTATTTTTATAGTTTTCAAAGAATCCTTTAGCTCTTACTGTATTTTTAGGAGATCTATATGTCTCTATTATAGTTGTTAAAGGTATAAAGTGATACGTTCTATAGTTGGTGATAGATTTCAATTATTTCTATAAGCCCTTAAATACCTAATGGATTTCTCTAGCTGATAATCCTTAAAGGGGTTTTTCAAATAACCCCTGTATATTCGTGCAATCAGTAATTAATTTCTATCAGTTTACCAGTACCTCTATCGTCTATACGATATGTCACAAAACGATAAAACTTGTAACTTTAATTAATGCTACAACAAACACTTAATAAATTTTGTAAAAATTGTTCATAACATTTTTCACACTCAATTGTTTCGCTTTAAAATCCGGTTAGGGACCACCAAAATATGAGTCTAAGTTTTCAGAATAGGTACATCACATTTTCCTCAAATGGATGTTATTTGTGAAAAAATAATTATTCAAGTCAGTGTACCGGTTTGAAATAAAAGAAAATTACGTTCTCAGAATTTATCAGAAAACAGAACATACCCAAAAGAGGTTAGGTATTTTTTTTTTTTAGATTTTTCCCGAGAATAGTAACTTCCTTTTATTTAAGATTTTTGCACTCTTAAGTTATAAATTTTTATTTACGATCAAAATTTGTGCAAAATATGATGGATAGATTTTGAAAAATTAAACACATTTGAATGGTTTTAAAGTTACCCCAGAATCTGATTTTTCGCGAATATAACGACAAATGCGTTTCAATTTAATACACTTATGATCTACATTAAAAAAAATTGATGATAATCGTTCCAACATATTTTGAGAAAATACGATTGTTAATAGTTTTTTGACTATAAATATGCTGATATGTACAAGCGTACCAGACATAAAAGCCAAATTTCCAAAAAATATGTGTTATTTTCTTTAGCTATAATAAACACTTTTCGACACAAGTGAAAACTCTGCGAAATAAAATAAGCTCTTTGCATAGTGAGTGAATATTTGTAATAAGTTTTCTATTGTGTTTTAAACGATTTTTTATTTATAATAATATTAATTGTTTTTTTAATTGAAATCTATGATTTTCAGGACTTAAATAAAACGAATCATGTTTATAAAAAAACATTTATTTACATATAAACAAAAATATTTACATTTTTTGGTAATTTTAAAGGTTTGCTCGGTTGGAGGGAATTCGTGGTCAGGCTTCAGCTCGCTAAAGTCCACGTAGACTTGTTGTCGATGCTTCTGGTCCAAGTAGGCGACAATGTCGGCGAAGCTAGGCCTGTCGTCAGCAGAGTACGACCAGCACACTGTCATCAAAGAGTATCTGGAACAGATAAACACAAATGTTTTCACAAAAACTACTAGTAGTTCAAATAACATTAGTCCTCAAAGTGTCTGGCCACCGCTCCATGAGAGCGCTCTAACGCGCTAATAACATTTCCCGCCAATTTTAACCAATAATATTAATACATAGGGAAAATGTTACTGGACCAACTTTATCGTGAATTGTTTCTATGAAGCGTTCAAATTTGTGATAGGTATTGCCGTTGATTCAGTGTTACACGAAATAGCCAGCAACTATATGTGTTATAGTTAAATCAGAGGCGGCCTTCATGAAATGGAAGTTAATGGGAAAATTTTTACATTAAGTCCTTCTGGCTTTACACAAGGTCCCTTTGTGCCAAATTTTAAAACAATCGGCAGTGCTTTCGACCAAAACTGCTCACACTCGTCATCGTTACATTAGAGCTCATCATTATGAACTAAAGTGAATGGGAGACATTCATACACACGTTCTTCGGGCTTTCTACAAGGTACCCCCGTAACAAATTGCAAAATAACCGACTGGCATTGGCGTTGGTGTTTGGCCAAAACTACGTAATAAACACACAGACCAAATGACGAAGATCAATTTGAAAAATGAATTCGCTTCGCTCGATCAACAAATTATTGATTGATATCGTAAGACTTATCTACCCTGAGTTAACCAACGTCATGTCATGAATAACAAAATTTAAAAAATTGATATTATTGTTAACAAGAAAACGTTTTCGGTCCGCCTCACTTGCGAACGCTGCGTGAGGTAACACTTTGAACCACGTCAATAAATATTAGTCACTTTTTTATATACACTATATATTTACACTCAAGAAATATTTTGTAGTTAGAGTGTATTTGAAATGAAAATATTATTACTATTTTTTAAACAAAAACCATAAATAAGTGATCATATATATTATTTCTTAAGTCAATATCACTTTTTCTCGGCACTTGCTATTGGTACAGGTAGCCTATAAATTAGGTATTTTTAGAATAATTTTTTTAACCGGCTTCTGACATTGAAAATCTATGTTGCGCTAAAACTTACTTGTTTGTGGAAAATTTTAACATAAAAGACAGTTTAACTGTCATAGGCAAAACGGCATCATGGATGCGCATGCGCGGCATCACAAATTACAAAATATTTTGTTACGTAGCTAACTTATTAACAATGAATAGACAAACCCACAACAAATGTCTCTTTTTTCAATAACGTACTTAGAACAATTTCAATATTCACTTAAAAGTCATTAAACTTTTAATGACAGTGCCCCATCCATGCCCGTCGTACAAGCTAGGACAAGCATTTCGAATACCAAACATATGTTTTGGACATTGTTTTCACACAAATATATTTGTGATTTCTGGACATCATAGAATACAAAGTACAATTAAAATTTCAAAATACATTTAAAGGTTATCAAGCATACCTTTTTAATTGACTATAAGACAGTCGCCTATTACAATTTCGAATGCTATCACTATAAACAAGTCTCAGGCAAATTTCTTTACTCACGGACAATTGTATGTATCCTTTTCAAGAGTAACTAAATCAGCTAACATTTTTGTATCCATTAAAGAAAATGAAATACAAAAATACAAGAAGATTACATCTTTACATCAAATATCGTTTACGACGAGGTTCTGTAATGCCCCGTAAAAATGTATATTAAAAACAATTATCTGTATTGAAATGTATATACTAAAATGACTCATAAATTTGTGATTATCATTTTTAACCGATCGCTTTTCGATTTATTTTTCAAACCTGTTTTCCTTTTTTTTTTTTACCGTCCACACCCATCGACTAACCTTATTCAAAAGGCTGTGTTAAAATTTGCATAGCGCGAAATTTTGCAATGGCCTCCTGGTTATGTTTATTGTTAACTGCCGTAACTTACCTAACATTCGGCACGACTATCTGAAGGAAAACATTTAAATTTATTTTTATATTTTTACTTTGTATTCGTATATTTAATACAATAAATTCGACTTGAACTAATTTTATTGCACGTACCAGAGTATCACTGAGATAAAATATTTTTTGTTTAGTACTGTCTTATCTAATCTATAATTAACCTAAACAATAACCATTGCAGATGCATTATTTTCTTCACATACTTACTAATGTATTTATTCCTATTATTGTTATTTGTTTTTGCATATATTATTCTAAATTTTCTAGTGTTTCTTAAGCGTTAAACTGTTTGTGTCTGGTATACAGATTTTGGTTATTGTCTTTTCATTTCTTTCTATGGAAGCAGAAGTATTATTTACTTCTTTTTATTTCATCATTACATTATTTAATTTTATGTTGTTTATTATTTTTGTATTATGTTATTATTTATTTTATTTTTACTATTTTATTATTATTTTGATGTGGAATTGGCTAATGCTGAGTTCTATATGGTGAAGGTGATGGGAAAGTTTCCACCAGATGAAGATGCTGGGTAAAGGGTAACCCAGGACACCATGGGAGCACTGTGGTCTGAGGGTGTACATGAACAGGATAGGAATGTAATACGGAGAAACTGTGTTTAGGTTCTGCAAGAGGAAAAGAAACATCAGACTACATAATCTATGATTGTGAAGTTCTTGCAAGCAGGAGGGAAAGTGTTTTGCTTAAAGGACTCTGAAGACCTACAGCAGAATAAGTAAGTGGTCTGCTGAAACTCATTGAGGGCAGCAGTCAGCTGGACTAGAATCAAACAGGCTTAGTTGCTCAATATGTCCTTTAATCGATGCGCCAATTAAACGCCTTAATTTCTTATATTAAATCTAATCAATTATTTGTTTACAGAGTTGCAATTTATTTTTTATATTTTTTTAACTATCCTTTTCTTATAACAGAAAATAAGTTTTGTAATACTGTTCGAGTTTCAAAATTGTTTTCAATAAAATTTGATCTCCATTCCTTATAATTATGTAACTTACAATTCAGGAGAAAAATTGTCCGGTTTTTCCAAACGTTTTCCTTGTAGAAGGAAGTTCAGCAGGTCGTAGTCAGCTACCGTGGGATACGGGAAGCCGCCTGGACATGAAACCAAAATAACAAATGTTACCTCAAAGTTCACTTTGCGACTTTACATTTACTTAATCAAAAACATAACTTTTGGCATGTCTAATCCCTTACAAATACTTTAAGTTTAAATATGCCTACATAATTCAAAACAAAACATTACAAAAGTTGTAAAGGATGTTATAAAAATAGACGACAAAATAACTGAAGTTGATCAACAAAGGGGAAACAACGGAAATGCAGAGTACGAACTACTTTTTTCCTTTGTGGGGATTAACAGTCGCTTTGTGGCCCCCGACACGTCGGATTAAAAGCTTTTTATGTATCCCTATCACTTTACCTTAAACCGACTCCAGTGCCCTTAACGAGCTCCTGAATCTTGTGCAAGGTGTCCTGGTTGAACTCCTGATCTGGTTGCTGAGGTCCAAAGAGTCTTCTTCTTTTGGCCTCCAGGACCTCGCAATCAAGAATTATACGTGTGCTGCAGTTTCAACACCTCGCCCGCACAAACGACACTCAGG
The DNA here is from genome assembly GCA_022606455.1 of Callitettix versicolor. Lineage (NCBI taxonomy): Eukaryota > Metazoa > Arthropoda > Insecta > Hemiptera > Cercopidae > Callitettix > Callitettix versicolor. Next base: position 16,317,021 of record CM040190.1, read on the forward strand.
CTAGATTTGTAACAATCCCACCTTATATAGATGGTTCCGGATGTGGCCGTGTCCGGTGATCATGGCAACGACCTGTCTCAGTGACCTCCTGTTAAAATAAATAAGTATCCTTGTCAGTACAGGGTCTGGTCCCGAGAGAAGGCGTTTCCCCAATCTTTGGCCAGGGAATTGTCGCCATAGTTTGATGTGTTCATCCCTAGCCTTCCTTACTGCTCCTCTCGCAGTTGTGCGACTAATGCTGCACGCGGGCTCTGGTCCCACTAGTCTATAAGCAGCTCCTCTCTTGGCCATCATATCTGCTCTCTCATTTCCCTCAATCCCGCAATGCCCAGGTACCCATCCTAATTGCACCATATTAGCATTTGACAGGATGCATAGGAAGCGGAGGGAATCCCATACCAATTTATATGTGATTTCTACAGAGCTGAGAGCCTGTAATGCCATCTGGCTGTCAGTAAGTATTAGAATGTCCTTCCTCTAATACTCGATGAACACATGCCGAGATTACACAGATCTCAGCTTGGAACACTGTGCAATACCTTCATAGGCTAGCAGTGAATGCTGCCTCAGTGGTTTCGCATTATCCTCCGTATCCAGACTGTTGATCATGTAGTGACCAGACAATCTGACTTGGACGTACCGGTCGCTTGCCACTTCCCAGTCCTCTTGTGAATGGAAAAGAACTGTGAGATGTCGAGTAAAGACATACTGAGTGCGGATGCTATCAGGTAGCATGTCCAACACTGAGCCTACGAACTACTTAATACAGCACCACTCATAAAATAAAGTACCACTTCCAAACGTACTAATATGAAGTACCGAAGTATTACTCCCAACAGTAGCCTACTTACCCAAAGTACCAATCTCCCACAGAACAATTCCGAAAGCCCAAACATCGCTCTTGCTGGAATACAGGCTGTCCCTCATCGCCTCAACAGACAACCACCGCAAAGGAACCTTCTTCTTTTTCGTGTTAACGTAAATGCCTGACCGTGAGAGCCCAAAGTCTGATATTTTTAAAGTCTTCTTCCCGTCTATTAGGATATTTCTCGCTGCAAGATCTCTGTAAAATTAAATTACAATCAACATCGCAGTGTCTAGTACAGCAACAAATTTATCTTTAAATTTCTTTATATAAACTTGTTTATCTCACTTCCCTACATGAAAAATGAAAGGAAGATAATTTCATTCAGTAATTTGAACTCGAGTAGATTCTAAACGAGAAGTAAATTGTCTTCATTTTATACATGACTACGCTGATTTCCAATTGTTAATATAGTAAAGGTGTAAAGGGAATGAGTTCCATAGATATTCATTTTTTTACCAAAAACTTAGCTTACACCTGAACTGTATTGATGTTCTCAAAACTCCTTTGAAAGGCATCAATTATGACACGTCCTCTATTTTATAAAAAAGAAGTAATTTACTTAAATGTCTTGCAATGTATGCGTGCCACAGATATTTAAAATTATTAACAAAAGGGACAGCAATAAAAAACAGAAATAAAAAATATTAAAAAAGAAAATCAATCGTTCAGAAAAACAAAATAAGAAAATAAACAATTGTATGAAAGAGTTATAAAACACGTAGTCACAAATTAAAATAAAGAATAATATAACTTCCAAAATGTGGAGTTAAAACAAAAGCTTTAAACTAAAAAAATGTATTATTGAATCAAAAACTAAAAACATGTGTTATGTTTTCACTTCGTTTTTATTTTAATTACGATCATTTGTTCAAAAACACGACAAGTGATTTTTATTTTTAATTCAATTACAGATTTTTTTATTTTTTTCAAAGTTATAAATACATATATTGCATTTTACTGAATATTTTTTTACAATAATTAAATTAAAGATTCATTTCATATATTTACATCGGACAAACTTCTTCACAGTTTCCGTAGTGTAGTGGTTACTACTAGCGCCTCACATGCGCAAGGTCTCTGGTTCGATCTCGGGTGGAAATACAGAAAATTTTAATTATAATTAATTGAATATGAGACTTGCGAAACTCAAAATATACTTATATAAATTTATATGAATATAAATGTTTGCACTGGCATCAGGCAAAATCCAACATCATATCCAGCCCTAAAAATGACACATACATGTTTAAAAAAAATATTGAAAAGGAACTAGAAAACTAGGACATATCATAACCGAAAAATTTCATTAAGAATAAATCAAGGAAACATACAATTTTAATGAGAGAGCGAAAACCATATAAGCATGAAGTTAAACAAAGAACACCATAATTTATTAAATAACATTAAAACACAATTTTCAAAGAAATATAAGACAAAAAATGTGTGCTTCGTGACTCATTTAAAAGACCTTCATTACTTAAACTTTCATTCGGTCTCGTTTTTAGAGGTTTTATCGGTTTTTATCTTTCTAAAATCGATATAAACCTTCTGCAACAAAGTGAAATCGACTCTTATAGCTAACAATTACACAAACAAATGCTGCATAACATCTGCAATACAATACTTGTATTTTCTATTATTATTATTATTATTAAACCTCGCAGGGGTGCAAAATAGCTGCACGTATTGAGAGGATTTAGACGTCCCTCGTGGTACCCGAGTCTAACACACACTTACACTTACAACACTACACTTACGACTTTAACACTTTACACTCACACTTACATTTATGGAGGCGATAATAGCCTCAATGTGCTTTTCGCCTTAAAATAACCCAAAAAATATTATTACTAAAATTTATAAATAATAATATTTCACATATTTTATTCATTTTAAACTTTTAATTTTACCATTTTTTTTATTAAATATTTATTATATTCTCGCCTTTTAGTATACGAAATAAGTAGTTTATCTATGGACAAAATCGCTTGATTTTGTAATACATATAATTACTACCGACATCTCTGTGATAACCAGCTGTTTCAACCACCAACTGTTTTATGAATTCTTCACTGTTTCCTCCCGTTACTCTCAACTCGATTTTACTGGACCACAAAATTTGCAATACCGGCGTACAAAAGTAATACTCACTTCGAAAATATTGTAGATGGCATAACGTTCGTTCCGAAAGAAGGCTTTTCCATTACAAAGGTGATGAAATGTTAAGAAAAACTAAAACAATGTAATTTCGCAACTGTCTCGCTTATGTGATCAAATCGAATTTCTAACGTCATTTTTATACAACCGTTTAGAAATCTTATTATACCATTAAAATATGTAAAAATTGACATTTTAAAACTCCAAATTACATTAAGAATACGTAAATGAACTCTGACAGCTGTTAAATTCACTTACATGAATTTGAAAATTTTATTATTGTAACATAGCCACCGGACCACATATTCAAATAATTAGGATCTTCCCGTCAATGGTCTATCCACTCACCTCATAAAGGCTGAGGCAGTCCGGAATGTAACGACGTACGAGTCGCGTGTGTAGCTTGGCCAAGTCGAATTTCATAATGAATATTTTAAACGTGTAATTGTGCTTAGTGTTTGTTATGTGTGTATTAATGTTTTGTTTGACTTTGTAACGACCACGACAGAGGGATTTAACATTTTGTATAACGGCCTGAAGATGAAACGATAGAGTTTCGAAACCACGGTAGCCTTTATGAGGTGAGTGGATAGACCACTGACGGGAAGAATAGATCATAATCTTAATCATTAAAACTTTTAAATGCTAATTTTATATATATATATATATATATATATATATATATATATATATATATATATATATATATATATATATATATATATATATATATATATATATATATATACTTATTTTAACATTGTATATTATAATGGACGAACATGACTGATAACTGGCTTACCTATGTGTGATGTGCTTGCCTTCTAAAAACGCCATTCCGCGCGCTATCTGTATGGCAAAACTTTGTAACTCTCTGGGATCCAGGACATATTCCAGCTGTTGTACGAAATTGTTGCAAAATGAATTCTGTTTGTTTGGAGGCCAATCGCCTGAAAAAATAAATTAGCACTTAGTGTTCTATAATAAACAGTCCGATATAGCCAATGCACAGAGTAGACGGGAAAACACTAAAATATCACCAGTTCATGCAATTGGTTTATAGGCTTTAGAAATGTTAGGAGAGTATTTGCAAAAATGAGCTAATGAAGTAAGACTAAAGCCATAATCTTGAAATGAGTACCGATCCTGACCTTTAGATCACACTTTGAAGGGTTGTTAAAATTTTATACATATATATATATGGATATGTGTGTGTGTGTGTGTCTTTAAAAATTCATAACATTTTCGCTTATATTTTTTTTTTAAATCAGGTTTCACCATCGTAATCAGCGTTAAAACTGCATAAACCAGGTTTTCGAATTTTAAAAATTCCGTTAAAATTTTAAAAAATTAATTTGACGGCGGTCAGATTTCACTTTTTGAAATTGTCGATGTAATTTTAAAGTTTAAAATCTCAAAATAAACATATTTAAATGCCGATTATTAAGGTGAAAACCGATAGAGGCAGCTGAAGTGAGCAATCCCACCGTGCTTCTAGCTCATATCACTCTTATTCATCCACTCAAGACACACACACACACACACACACACACACACACACACACACACACACACACACACACACACACACACACACACACACACACACACACACACACACACACACACACACACACACACACACACACACACACACACGCGCGCACGCACGCACGCACGCACACACACTTTAATGTTTCAACAGATTGTTTGAACAAAACCTAAAATACTTATTAGACAATATCAGTCAAGAGCCGTGAGGCTAACTATAACATAGTTTAGTTAATTTTTCCTAAAAAAAGAACGTTTTTCTGAGTTTATGTTTATGACTCTTACAAAAGCTGATGTAGTGGCAAGTAATTATATGTTATAAATAGCCACAGGCTAAGTAAAGTTGCTTAAGTTATAAGTTACAAAACTAAGGACTTCTTCACAAAAACCCACTTTACGTCGCTCCCGTTTATATGTACAGCCACGGCGCTGCAGTCTGTGCCACCGATCACAGCTGATGTCAAAGCAAGGTTTTAAATGGTAAATTTCACACAGAAAAGTAGCAACGCCACTCCAATGCTGCTAACGAGCGTTTGACTTACCAGTGAAAAAATTTGGTTATGTTGTCTTTAATTTATTGAGTGATTTTTGTACTGAAATCGAAGGAGTGTGAAAATGATAAAATTTGAGAAATATATATTCCAGATTTTACAACTGGCGTAGAGAAGAACTGGTCTGTTAAATGTGACCTTCAAAATAACGATTGCAACAACGAAAATAATAAAAGGAATGCAGGTAGCTGAAATTGGGATTTTTTTAAACAATACACTCAAAATTTTCACCTTCTATTTTGGTTTCTTCATAATAATAAAAGAAATATTGTGAAGAGCCAAATAACACTTTTTTACTGTAATGCACTGAATTGTACTGTTAATCCTTGATAAGGGGAGGTAGCGTAATCAGTTACATCCGTTTACAGATTGTTATCAACTCCTGTCTATCAGACAGTTTCCGTTTGTTAGACTCTTGTTCTGGATCCGCCGAGTGCTGACGAAACGGTTCAAGCAGTTAAACAGGAGCTCGGCGTTTAACTCTCCTAGTCTTCATAGTTTGATGGTTTTCCTTTAGCCACCGGATGACTTCACTCCCTTAGCCTTAAGGATGGGATTAATCCTTTCACCCCTGCCGTCGCGAAATGACTTTTGTGATTGACCTTCTTGACTAAACTACGACCTATTTCTTTCTCTCCTCCGTTTTTATTCTAACTCCTGTATAAAATACCTCTGTGTTTATTATAACTGGTAGTATGTCAGTTTTTCTATATATATACATTTTTTTTGAGGTTTTGATAAAAGTTGCAACGCATAGCTTATCGGTAATGGCGGTTTTCATGTGTGAAGTGCTACGTTATTTGGGCACTAGGCCTAGATCACCTACTATAACTTAACACCAGCTCCACTTAGTTATTAACTAACTACCCCATATCGTTCCCACTTCGTTCCACCTACCCCATATCGCGAATTGGCCTCATCTGCCCTCGATCCTAAAGTCGAGCGCCCCTCAGGGCCAAAAGTTAAGCGCTCACCTAATAATTACAGCACACGCTCTTGAATACAACATAGTAGAGATGGGTAAGAAAACTCCAAACTGTTAAAACTAACTGTTATTCTATTTACGAAAAACAAACTGCTTTGTCAAACGGAAACTAACAGTTTGAATTGGACTGTATCGTTATTTGTTAAACAAGGAATAACAGTTTGGACCTCCCCAACACCTAAGTTATATTCGAACTTTGCCGCAAGTGCTAAAACATTTTTCTTGCTATTTTCCTGTTAAACTGTTGACAACAGTACAAACACCTTTTCTTTAACTTGCTATTTGCTATACTTTTTCCCTCTATTTCTTGTTGGAACTTAGTGAAGTAAGAACTGTTTGGGTGTTGTCAAAGTTTATCTCTATTTTTCAAACGAGTTGTTTGAAAGTTTTAAATGTAAAATTTGTTGTTCAAACATTTTTTTAAACTGTAAAAACAGCCATAATTGTGTTTTATATTAGTTTTTCTCCGTAGTCTACTTTGTGTTTAGAAATTTAAAAATATTTAGTGGACAATTTTGAAAGTTTTCTTTTACTTTTTTTATGTTTTTAGAATTAAGTGCATAGTTTTTAATTATTTATTGGATGTGTGGACTTTTTAAAATTCACAATATCTACTCTTGTATATATCTTGATTAATTTTCGGTTATTTTAGGTTAATAACCAATCATTAAACTGTAATAACCTAATGTTAATAACCTATAATTTTGTAACTATATAGAGCCAATTTTATTTAAACATGTTTGGCCTATTTTCTTATTACTATATTTTACTTATTAACGTTACTTTTTTCAGTGTTGAAAAACGAAAACCTACTTTCTCCCAAATAAAAATATGACAGTAACATCTCACATTCTGTAAATACATAACCAAATTTTATTTAAACGTATTTTTTATATTTATTATCAATCATCAATATTTTTTAATCAACTAAAAATATTCTAAATTGTTTGCATTTCAGTAAATATGCAAAGGCTATTTAATTTTTAAGTAAAAAAAAATAATGCTTCTATTAGAAATTCATTGCATTTTGTAAATATAAAATGGTATACATATATATTACGTTTTGAGAGTGTAATGTAATTATTACTTCATTTAATTATTTTTTTCTAAATGTTTTACACCCAAAAACAGTTAAGGACATGGTGGTAATGGGAATGAAAAAGTAGTCTTAGATTATTTGTGCTTATGTTTTAGCTGCTAATACAACTTCGAGTTTCATTTTTCTAAACCTGTTTTTTCAAACTGTTTTTCCAAACAGTTATTTTTTTCCAACAAACAGTTCTTTGATATTTTTTAAAAATAGCAGAAGTTCCCATCCGTACAACATAGCGGTCATCGCTTAGGCCCGTAGAGCGTAGATAGTCTGCGCTGGTAGCTCAAGGGATAGTCATGCGCGAGGAGTCGAAACGTTGTCCTATCAAGTAGGGGTGGGGGTAAGCATGCTCGTTGCGCAGTGTTCATTTTTCGGCTATGCTCTTTTATAAAATTACATGCTAATAATCTTATACCTATTATCATAACTAATTCCGTACAGGAGCTGACTATAAACTTACTGCCGGACACAGATGGTCGTCCACTGGCACTGGAGAGGATCATGGAGACAGTGAGACCGGTGTCTGGGGTGATGTAGGAAGAATCTGTGGTTCTGCAAGTATATACATCATGATGAGAGTATATCTGGGAGTTTTATAAGCGAGAAATTTATAAAATAAACTTTGTACATTGCACTCGTTTAATTGCATCAACTATTCAGCAGTTCGGAAGCTATCGACAAAATATTTCTAGTAATCAGATTTTGATCAAATTTTTGTAATGAAAAATTACAACTTAAGCCATTGTAAAAAAATTGAAATTTTAAAAATTACTAATCGTTACAAAAACCGGAAAAGGCTCGACGGCGATCAGTGTTTATTATTATTATTTTATTTTTTATCGGTTTATTCTGAACTGTAATTTTTTTTACACTATAAATCTTACCTACGTTATAAACCTTTAACTTCGTGTGACAAAAATTTGTACTAAATCTAATGAACCAATTTCGAGAAAATAGGCAGTATTTTATAGTTTTTCCTATGGTACATAAGCAAAATTTCTTCAAATTCGCTTAAGGAGATTTTGATAAATTCAATGTTTAAGTTTTTTTGGCAAAGAATAGTTTCGAAGTTTTGTTGTTTTTTTAAAAAAAAATCGTAGGATGATTACGAGAAATTGGGAAAACTAGAATTTTATACTAAGTTTCATCATTATATGGCATTGATTAGTTTAGTCTGCAGCTGTTTGCACACTCGCGCGCGCGCGCAAAGTAAAACCGACTTTCTTTAGTCTCAGATCGATTTCGATTTGTTAACGTTCTCCAAAAGTTCATTGCTTCTAAGTATGTTACGCTACATCTTATATTATCATAACCTATACTCTATAGAAGAATCATGTAATATCTGTATTTATTTATGTATGGATTGTATTCTTATACATTATATACGTCGATAATACGGTTTCTTTCTACAAAAATAGATATAATCTCTTACTAAAGGATTATTATTTGATATTTCAACTTCATATGTTGGCTTAATTATTCTTTTTATTATATGGTCCATTATACGTAAGGTAGAATTTCGAGCGAGTTTGTCCTTTATTCATTATCTTCATTTATTCTTCGTCCCCATCTTTAAATTCTACTTGTGATCTAACTCTATCATAATAATGCTTTTGCTTTGTTGATAGTCCTTCATAACTTTAGGCATGTTTTCCCTTAAAGTTAAAAATCTTTCACTTCCCATATTTGTCTTAAATTAACAGTTACTTCTATGGTTTATATACTATAACATCTACTGTAGTTTTATGGTTTAATCTAGGATTGTATTAAAAGCTAATGCATTTAGTAGGGACATGTATCTTTCAAAAGTTGGCAGCGCTCTTCAGGTGTTCGAAGTAATGCTTTGTATTTTGAAAAACATTATTAAATTACTACGGTACGTGTAGACTGTAGACATTATTTGTTATGATTTCAGGCGAACTGTTATTGCTACCTAAGTTTACCTGTTACTTTTAGTTGTGATTCACTGTTATTGTTAATTTTAGCTGCTGTCTAATGGCTATATAATTTGAAGTTTACAGTCACAATTAACCAATAAAATCTGGTTTAAATTTCAATAAAGAAAATAACCACTTTTGCTATAAAAAATATTCTAAGTATTAATTTTGTTAAATATTTATAATTTATAACCGAGGACCCTGCTGTTGATGTGAGGCTGTAACTGAAGTGATTGAGGAAAGTGCTACAAAACACAACACTAATTTGATTTTTTTTTTAACGTCATACTATTGTGCGCACTTGGGCTAATGCAGACGATGGGATGATTTATAGCGTATGAAAACGCCAAGCCCTGGCCGGGAATCGAACCCGGATCCTCGGGGTGAAAGCCCAGTACGCTATCAACTAAGCCACCGAGGCGGCATCACTAATTTGAATCAAGTCGTACCTTTGAACAAGGATGTTTCGTTTGATTCAGAAAGCATGAAAATAACAATAAACTGTTAACAAAACTGAAATGTTATAGGGAAGTTAACGCAAATTACATTAGAGCACAATATATAAAGTTACGCAGAGATTATAAAAAAATGTGATTAAATAAAAAGTGAACATACTGGAAATCTTGCGTAGATAGTTTCAAAGGTTTAAAAGATTCGGGGCTTTTGGAATTTGGTGCTTCGTTTAAAAAAAAAGAACATCCTCCCAAGAGTGAGTGTACCTTTGTCAGAGTGGATGGAGTATTTCAGGAGTCTGTTCAATCGAAGGTTTATAACAGAATATGCACTACACATTACACAGAGCCATTCATAGAAAATGAATTCCTGGATGCACAATTTTCTATAACTGCTGGTACATTATCGTAAGAGCGGAGCTTATTTATTTAAAAAAAGTACTCCCAAAAGACAGCTTCGCGGGTGTGCACTTTGTGTAACAGACAAGAGAAACAAGGCCTTGTGCATTTTATAAGAGTCTAAAATGTTTTGAAACAAATAATATCAACTTACTTGCGAAAAAGTGAGGTTAGTTTGACAGATGTTATGGAGTAAAAACTGGATTTTGCTAAGCAAATACTGTAGGGAAGCTTAGCATCAATTAATCAAAGAATGTAATTATTAACCTTATTTCGATTGTTTTTCTGTATCGAAATTTTTAAATTTTAGTTTGGTTTTATCAATGTTCTTCTCGTTTGAGTTTCTACCTTAAGAAAGTCAACAACTCCTCAGGCGGCTTTTCGGCCATGAGAATTGTGCTTTGTTTAATAAGTAATATTTACACTAATGCTATTTGGAATGATAATATTATTTCTTTTATGTAGAAATTCTTGTATTATTTTTGCCAAATAAAGCACTTATTCCGTTCTATTTACAATCTAGATTGTTTTAGTGATTAGTAGCTTACATTATCTAAATCTAAGTAGGAATTTTGAAATTTAAAAACATTAATAAATAAGAAACTGAGGAAAAAGATTAACGAGGTGTTCAGAAAGTAACGAGAATTTTTAAATTTTCCGAGCTTGGAGTATCCGATTGTCAAACATTTTTTTTATTATGTTGGTATACATGCCCTAGAAGTATGATAAGACTTTCAGCTGTTTTCATTATTGACTTTGTCTGTGACAGCCACTAAGATTAGACGTGTTTTTATGAGCTCGGCGATTTTAGTTTGTCAAAAGAAATGGATCAAAGTATTTGTATCAAATATTGCGTAAAAAATGGAATAAAGTGTAACAAAGTGTGTGAAATGTTAACAAAGGCCTATGGTGAGTCTGCTATGAGTAAAGCAAGAGTTTACGAGTGGTACAAGCGTTTCCAAACAGGCCGTGAAGACGTTGAAGATGACGAACGCCCTGGACACCCCAGCACATCAACAACCGATGAAAACGGGGAAAAAGTGAAAGAAATGGTTATGAACAATCGCCGAATCACAATTAGAGAGGTCACTGATGAAGTTGGCATATCGATTGGATCATGTCATGACATTGTTTCCAATGTTTTGTGTATGAAACGCGTGGCAGCAAAATTCGTTCCAAAGTTGTTGAATTTGGAACAAAAACAGCGGCGAATGGAAGTTTCTCAGGAGTCAACGACGGTGCAGAATTACTGAAACGTATTACAACAGGTGACGAAGCATGGTTTTACAGATATGACGTCGAAACTAAGGCTCAATCATCACAGTTGAGGCATTCTGGCTCGCCAAGACCGAAAAAGGCTCGACAAGTAAGGTCAAACGTGAAGTTTATGCTCACTGTGTTCTTCGATATTCTGGCATAGTACAACCAGGTGAAACGGTCAATAAGGAGTACTACCTAAAATTTCAACGACGTTTGCGTGAAGCAATCCGAAAAAACGCCCGGATCTGTGGAAAAACAATTCATGGCTTTTGCACTACGATAATGCACCAGCTCACACTTCATTGCTTGTTCGTGAATTTTTGGTCAAAAACAGTACTGTAACGATGCCCCAGCCTCCATATTCGCCAGACATGGCTCCGTGTGACTTTTTCCTATTTTCAAAAATAAAGAGAACCTTAAAGGGCCGTCGTTTTACAGCCGTAGATGACATTAAAAGCGCATCGCTGAAAGAACTAAAGGTTATCTCAAAGATCGAGTTTGAGAAGTGTTTTGAGGATTGGAAGAAGCGCTGGCACAAGTGCATAATCTCCAATGGGGACTATTTTGAAGGCGACAACATCAATGTAGAAGAATAAATAAATATTTTGTTCAAAAAATTAAAATTCTCGTTACTTTCTGAATACACCTCGTATTGTAAGAACTCGCGAAAATCAATAACAAAAATTATATTTAGTTGGAAACGTAGTGGAAATGTTAGTTTACTCTAAATGTCCACCTGAATGACCCAAACTGTCCATCGCTATTAAATCTTGCAAAACTGATCGTTCAAGTTTCGTGAATAAAAAAAAACTTACTACCAGTTTACAAAACCCCGTTCGTGATTGCGTGCAAGCGCAGCGAGTACGTACGAGTTATATAACTAACAAAGAAGAAAAAGAAAACGATTTTCCAATGAACTCACGTTTCTTCGGAATACTTTCTCGACCTCCTCTTGACACTGTACTCCACCCTGAAGCCTCCGCAAGTATTGTAATAGATCCCCACATGGTACGTACTCCATGATCATGCAGTAGGGTTGTTTCAACGTACAACATCCGAGCATTGTGACTATGTTTGCGTGACGTCCTACACGTTTCATCATGGCGATTTCCGCTTGGAATTCTTCTAATTCGTCAGTGGTTACTCGATCTGAAATAAAAATTGTTGAATTGTAATCTTGACGCTTGCAGATTGCAAAGTTTGGGTTATTTTTGAGTAATTACATTTTAATTTTACATTGTTGAAGTATTTTTATAAGTGTTTATTTCTATCGAAAATTAATAGTACACAAACTTTCTCGTTTTCAATTATTTCCTCAAGCAACCCTTTAGTTTGTTAGCTGTTTGACACTGCATTTACTGCCGTAAGCTTTACTTTTTTCATTATTGCAACATAGCCAACGGACGACAAATGTAAGTAATTAGGATTATGACCTATTCTTCCCGTCAGTGGTCTACCCACTCACCTCATAAAGGCTACCGTGGTTTCGAAACTATATTGTTCCATCTTCAGGCCGTGATACAAAATGTTAAATCCCTCTGTCGAGGTCTTCACAGTCAAACAAAACATTAAAAACATATGTCATAATCACCTAACACAATTACAGGATTAAAATATGTACGGTGAAATTCGGCTTGGCCAAACGACTGTTATTCGTTAGAGTTCGGAATGTAACGACGTACGAGTCGCGCGTGTCGTTTGGCCAAGCCGAATTTCATCGTACATATTTTAATCGTGTAATTGTGTTCAGTGTTTGTGACGTATGTTTTTAATGTTTTGTTTGATTTTGTGACGACCTCGGCAGAGGGATTTAACATTTTGTATCACGGCCTGAAGATGGAACAATAGAGTTTCGAAACCGCGGTAGCCTTTACGAGGTGAGTAGGTAGATTTTTTTTAACGTCCGACTATTGTGCACAAGAGCTAATTCAGACGATAGGATGATTTATAGCGTATGAAAATGCCAAGCCCTGACCGGGAATCGAACCCGGGTCCTCGGGGTGAAGGCCCAGTACGCTATCAACTAAGCGGAAGAATCACTGACGGGAAGAATAGGTCATAATCCCAATTACTTACTTTTTTCCATTATCACCGATATCACCGATGACGTTAACCTTGCATTCATTAATCTAATGATGACGAGACAGTAACTCCAGTCTAGAAACGATTCTTTAACCACCCCCTAAATTCACTTCATGATCAGGAAGTGGTCAGAGAGGCACATTAAATTTTATAGTCTTACGTTGAGTAAAGTCCGACTTACTCTTCAGCTTCTTGACCGCCACAGTCATCGCGCCAGGAACTCCGGCTATAGCTTCCGCTTCCGCCAGAAATACCCTACCGAAAGCTCCTTTCCCTATCTCTTTGCCGAACGTCAGTCTGCTGTAGCCTATCTCGTAAGAGTCTGCTTCTCCTTTAGCTCGAGCATCCTGCAATCAATTCACAAACCTAACACATGTGTATTAAAACAACACGCGACTGTCTCGCATACGCGATGAAAGTTGATTTCCAACGATAATTTTTTTTTTTAAATTATCAACAGAATTTAAAACTTTAGTTTATGCAGGTTATAACGCTGATTACTATAGGAAAATACGATTTCCAAAAGAGTTTGAGAAGAAAAATAGTTTGTATTTACTTTTCAATACTTGGAATGACCGTCTTATTGAACGGTTGAACTGATTTTGCTTGGTAATGAATCTGTCCAGCTATTATCATAACTTTCTTTTTTGCCAGTTTTAAACTAATTGGACCCAAATAGCGAACGTTAGAGTGCAAATACACACACACACACACACACACACACACACACACACACACACACACACACACACACACACACACACACACACACACACACACAGTAATACATTCAATGGCTTATATATACTGACCTGTTTACATCCGTTCAACACAATTGTTTCGAGAAAAAACATTGTTCCGACGTTTCGCCAAAACGGTATCTGGCATTTTCGAGATTTTTCTCGCTCCAATTCTGAATTTGAACTAAAGAAGATTTTACCGGCCAGCTCATTTTATAACCTCCTTAGGCTCATCTACGCCTACAGGTAGAACTGACAGATCACCTGTCGTCACTACTGATCTTCAGTTGGTTGAAAATTTCGGAAGAGGACGCTAATGCTGTGATTGGTTTAAAGGATTCAAGACGTAAACGTACACGAAACATGTGGTGCAAAGACTGGTTTCACGTGCAAATCTACTTAACGAATTATGGTTTGCTCCAAAGAATTGGCATAATTATTAATTTTGAATGAAGAAACTTATTTTATTCTCCTTAGAAAAGTTGGGCCTTTGATTGAGAAAAATGATACAATTTCGAGACCATCCATTTCCGCTCATGAAAGACTGTGAGGTACCTTGCTAGTGCTAGTGGAAGGTCATACGCTGATATGATTTTTTCAACTGTAATCTCGGCTCAAGCTCTAAGTAAGCAAGATTATACCCGAGACGTGTCGCGCGATTTATGAAGTTCTACACGAAGGACTCGTGAAGTTAAATGGAAATAAGTACCATGAACGTAATACGTCATTTGTTATGACAGTAGCAAAGTATACAAAAACGTTTAGCAAAAATTAAAAAAGATATTTTGAACAATAAACAATAAAAAAATTAATAAATTTACATGTTTTAACTAAGCTGATCATTGTTTGAGGAAAAGTTTGATTTTATATATATATATATATATATATATATATATATATATATATATATATATATATATATTAAGCAAAAGCACATTGAGGCTACTATCGTCTCCCTAAATGTAAGATTATATATATATATATATTAAGGCGAAAAGCACATTGAGGCTATTATCGTCTCCGTAAATGTAAGTGTAAGTGTAAAGTGTTAAATTTGTAAGTGTAGTATTGTAAGTGTAAGTGGGTGTTAGACTAGCGCAACGCGAGGGATGTCTAAATCCTCTCAATAGGTGCAGCTAGGCTGCACCCCCTTGCGGGGGGAAAAGTTTGAAAAGAAAGAGGCTGTTGATCTTACATCGGACGTCCTGGAGAGGAATGGGTTTTGGTAATTAGACGAGGGCTGTGAAGGAAATGTCCCAGGACTGACAGGTGATGCGGGTGTGGAAAATGAATGATCGATGCGATCATGCACGTGAGACTGTATATTAGTACCCACAACAATAGGACCCACTCGAAAGAGTGTATCCGGGACCAAAGTGTAATTAAAGAAATTTTAAAAACATCTTCGACTCTATAAGCAGGCGAACTGCGTTACAATATATATATATATATATATATATATATATATATATATATATATATATATATATATACACACACACACACACACACACACACACACACACACACACACACACACACACACACACACACACACACACACACATACACACACTATATATATATATATATATATATATATATATATATATATATATATATATATATATATATATATATATACGAACCACTTAACATTAAGAGAATTAGTAAGAAAACTTAAATAGTTGGTTTACATACAAACATTGAAAATTCAATGAGATTTTATAGTTAGAGAATATTAACCTATAATTGTACTCACTTCGATTTCTTTTTCCACATACAGGACGTTCCTCTCCTGATGCGACGGGAAACTGGATTTTGAAGACCTGTTGCTGGACATTTAAAAAACTAAATTAATAACGAATTACGATTAAAGATATTACACTAGACTTGTTACGCAATTTTATTCAATATCAGTTCATCATATTTGATGAAAATTTGCTTGTAGAAGGTAGCAAGTTTTATATATGAGAAATCGATTATTTATGATTCAAGGTTGAACTGGAAAAAACAACAAAGTCGCCGGCGGACAGGGTTAATTTTTATTTTACTCTCAAATCGCAAAATTAATTATATTTATTTAAAATTATCTCTTTTCACTTGCGTTGTTCACTTTTATACTCAACGCGCTGTCCGAATATTGAATATGATTAATACGTTTTTCACCCCGCAGTGGGGTGAGACTAGCTGCACCTATTGAGAGGATTTAGGCGTCCTTCGCGGTACCCGAGTCTAAAAAACACTTACACTTACAAAACTACAATTAAGACTTTCACACTTTACACTCACACTTACATTTAGGGAGGCGATAATAGTCTCAGTGTACTTTTCGCTTTAAAATAACAAAAACAATGCGTTTTTCAGTCTTCGATAGCTATTGGGGCGTATTTTTTGCGGAGACGCAGGCCTGTACGTTTTTCTTCCGTTATTTTTTTTTAAGGCGAAAAGCACATTGAGGCTATTAACACCTCCCTAAATGTAAGTGTGAGTGTAAAGTGTTAAAGTCGTAAGTGTAGTGTGTAAGTGTGTGTGTTAAACTCGGGCATCGTGAGGGACGTCTAAATCCTCTCAATAGGTGCAGCTAGTCTGCACGCCCCTGCGGGGATTTTTTCTCCAGTTATTTATGGACTGCTTAAAATATGTTTTATTAAAATCGTAATAGGTGGATTTGAGAAAATTCAATTTTGAATAGTTTAAGCCCCAAGATTATATAGCAAAAAAAAAAAAATTCTCAGTAAAAAGAACCAAATTTTAAACATTGTAACAGTCGATACTGACCGACTAAAGATAATTTTTTCAAAAATGAAGTAATCTCTGTCACTGTTTGTATTGGTACTGATACTATATTACTGTCTTATTTCTGAATTGAAATTTTACACAACTGATATTAAAGAAAATCGAAACTTATAGATCATATACAAATATAAATCATCAATCTTGTACAATAAATCCAACTGTTAACGCTCTAATAATTGTGAAGGCTGCTCTGGACATGCAGTAAAACGGTCTTTAATATATTAAATATTTATTATGAGCATGTCCATATACAATGTGCAATAAAATATTTAATTGTAAGAACTCTAAAACATAATTTTATGGGACGGGTATGTAGTAAGATGTTAATTAATTTATTGATTTATATATGCATTAATATTAAAAGTAAAAAAATGAAGGTCATTAGCGGGTTTTGTACTCTCGGTTAATAGTTTCCGAAATGGCAAATTGTTAAAATTCTTTTTTTTTCTTTTCACTAACAGGGACGACCGTTGAAGAGAAAGTTTGAAAGAAGCCAATCAGAAGTGAGCGAAAACGTATGATTTTGAAGAGCCAATCAGAAGCTAGCACGACAGGTTTAATGTTCACGTGTTGAATAGAGGAGGAGTACGAGATGGAAATAAAAATTATAAATAGGATGGGCCATAATATTGGTGACCAGTATAGATATAGTTTTTGAAGATGGAGGTTCTCCGAAACGCGTCAACGAAAGTAGAATTGACGAAACTAGGGAAGGCAGATCATTATACTGAACACAGTGACAAATTGTTACTTTAAATGTTGTTCATTTAAACAGAAACACAGACACGATCCGCTCACTGGTAGGTTACGTATTATTCCCGAGTTTCTCCTCTCGTACAAAAAGTGTTAAGCTCGCCTAAGACGTCTTCCATTTAAAAATACCAAAATTAAGTCTTTTTTAAATTTAATAAATACGTTTTTCCGACTTACCGTTCAGGCGCTAGAGGTTTTTCACCGACTGAATGTAATTTTGGCAATGAAATAACACGTTGTGTTTCTCGCCGCAGTCACTCAGACGAAGAGTAAATTGTTGGCGCCGTTTTTGCATTCATTAAACTGGACTGTACATAGGGTTTGGCGAAGTATGTAATTGGGTTAGACTATTCACTCTGTGACGTAATGGACTTGTCATAACTTGCAAAAACAATCATTTACATGTAAATGTTAAAACGGCACACTCACTGCCATGGGTTTTATGACTTCAGTCTTCAGCTTAAGGATATGTAATATCCTACCTGCTTTTCGATATCCTTTGTAAAATCTTCACCGCAAGTCTAAATCATCATACCATCTTTGCACAACCTAATCATTTCTTTCAGCATACATTTTTTGCTTTTAGTGGTTTATACATTATTTATGTTATTTGTATTTAATTTATAATTTGTGAATTTGTGTATACTGTTAAGTATTATTACAAAAAATGTGGACAGTGTGTTGAATATGTTCGTTGTCAGGACCTCGGATTTTAAAAATTGTTTTACGCGAATTTTCTATTGGGGTAATAAGTTTTTCCAAAAGCTTTTGTAGTACTAATCAAAGGGACTTGAAATGAGCGCCGTTCGGATCTCTAGATCAATTTGAGGAGTTTTTCATAAATTTTACTTACCGTGCGCGCGCGCGGTTGTGTGTGTGTTTTAGTACGCTCATGTTGACAATTTTAGTCCGATTTGATCAAAACGTGGCACAAACATCGACTTTGGTAATAGCCTAGACAAGTTCGTAAATCAGAACAATTCTTCAATCAGTTTTAAAACGGAGGCTTTTAACATTTTTTTTTTTTTAAATTCATGACTTTTTCTTGAATTTCATTGATGATTTTTCCATCGTAATCAGGGTTAAAAACGGCACAAATTGTTGAATTTTTAATATCCTTTGGAATTAATTTAACGGAGGTCGGACTTGCTTTTCGTATTTTCAATGTAATTTAAAATTTGAGAAATGCTAATATAAAGATTTTTAATTCTGATTATGATAATGCGAGATAAACATTTTAAAAAAGCGAAAGATGAAAAAACTTTTCGAAATACACTTCCATCACGTCAGCGAGACAGCTGCGTGCCACGATTATTTTCTTGACTGTGTATGTACGTGATTTTAAAATCAGTTTTTAATAATTTTCTTTTAATTTTATTATTGTGAACAACGCGCGACATTTTAAGAATAATATAAACATACCGCATTCAAATACATTTTTTTAAACGAAAGTTGGTAATTTAAAACGCTAATTTAAGTAGCATTTAACGTCGATTGCTATGGTGAAAAATGATTTTCAAAACAATTTTTTTAATATATGAAATGACCAAAATTTTGAAAATGTTGAATGAGTTTTGCAGTGCAACACACTAGATTTGTCCAAGAAATTACAAAAACCAATTTCTTTTCTACTTTTGTACCAAATCTGGAGGTATTAGTTAGCATTCTTTTAAAGGTATCTATTCATGCCATCATAGCCGCTCTAATAGGTCTTTATTCAGTGAAAATTCGCTAAATTTATACTTTAGAAAACGTTATGAAATTTTAGAAATTTTTGTAAATTCTCTTCATTCACTTCACCAAGTGTCTGCAATTGTATAAAAGAAAAATAATTAATTTTCCTTTTTAAGAAACTAATATCAAGTAAGACTTATGTATCACCTTACGAACAATATTTTACTTATTAAAATACGTTATTATTTGATTTGTAACGGTAGACTGAGATGATTAAAAAGCCATAAATGAAAACAAAATATTGAACAACAAGAACAAAACAATGAAACAGTAAATATAAGGAAAATATATAATCACACAATCAGAACATATTACGAAACAAAACGGTTAAGAAAGTACTTTTTTAATGTTTTTCTTACGACTAAATGATGACGGGGTCTGGAGGTAACGACAAGGGAAAACTCAAGGACACTCAGACGCGCCTACATCGCCTACAGTTTAGCTAGTACTGTATTTAGTTACCTGGTTATAGCCAGTACTGTATTTAGTTACCTGGTTATAGCTAGTACTGTATTTAGTTACCTGGTTATATTAACAGGCTTATAGGCGCCTTTGTATAAACCGTTGTGTTGAATAGTGGTCATGCCAATTTCGTGACTCAAGTTCCTTTTCTTAAGACAGGACAGCATCCGTTGTCCCAGGATAGAGAAGGCGACACACATGGCCAGGATGAAGGACACGCTTGGTAGCATAACCATCCAGAACATCTGTAGACAAAAAATGTTCTGCCATAAACACCAATTGTATCACTTCTGTAAAACTAGTCATGTTTTTGGTATTATTCAGAAACGACGCAGTTACCAAAAATAAAGCATTTTTCAGGAAACATTAAAATTCTAAATACCTTTGGTCACGCTGTTCTAAAGTTTTACTATGTTTTTTTGTAAAACATATTTTTTTAATAATCTGACTGACTGATTAAAGCACAACCAAAACTAAAACAGCTAGAGACTAGACATTTTAAGGTTAGATTTATTTTGTAATGTATAGGCGCACTAAGATAGATATGTTTTTTAAACTCATATTTGGGGGAACAGTTCACCCTTTCAAAGTTACTTTTCTTTCATGAAATTTATCTGTTTCATGTCAGCAGTTGATTAAAAACAAAATTATATAATAGGTAACAATATTGGTTAACAGTTTAAATAATTAAATTTAAATAAACATATATTTCATGGGGTTGCCCCGCAAAGTGGGCAGGGATTTCACCTAGTTTCTAGAAATAAAGGATATGTTAGCACTGTTACACTTCGCACAGAGTAGTGCTGTAATTTATCACTTTAGAAGTAAACCTTGTAACATTAGAACCGCGAATATATTACTATAGTTTTATTTCAAATAGAGCTAATCGCATATTTCATTAGGCCAATTTACTAAAAAACAAAAGTAAAAGGAAGAGAGAGTATGCAAAGAATATACTAAAATCAGTTGATGTACTAAAATCAGCTTATATACTAAAATCAGCTTGATATACTAAAATCAGTTGATATACTAAAATCAGCTTGATATAATAAAATCAGCTGATATACTAAAATCAGCTTGATATACTAAAATCAGCTGAAATACTAAAATCAGCTGATATACTAAAATCAGCTTGATATACTAAAATCAGCTGAATATTAAAACAAAAGGTTGAGACGAACGAATTAGTCTGATAGATGCCGCTATATGTTTATTACTTTTGTATTTTTTATTTTTAGTTTTTGTTTAAAAATCTAATTTCTCCAGGAAATCATTTGGTTCTTTAACGAACTATATTATTCCACTATTCAGGTCCATTTTACAGAACATTTTTATATTACAAACATAGATAAATGGAAATTTATCGTTTAATAGTTTATAATTATGTAGCATTACGTATAAACGCATTTAGATAAATTAAAAGTGAGATGAAAAATTGCTCACTTATCCTGAAAATTTTTTACAACTGTTTTGCCTAATTTCAAAATCTAAGTATAGATGTTTTTTTAAGTCATTTCGCCAAAACTTTCCAATTTGGAAGTTATAAACAAAAATAACGAAACGACTCTACCATAAATATTTTTCATCAGAATTTTTTCAAGTCAGTAAAAGAATTTCAAAAGAAAAACATTTATGTTAAATTGTCATTTTTATCTTCTGATTTTTCGATTTTATATAAATTTTCAAAAAGGACTTTTAGTGATAATATAATTGAGTGAGAAAATATTGGCCATAAAATTTACTCTGTTTTGTTGGTACCACTTCTCTGCGTTTACTTTACTATCGCGCGCGAAATTTGTATAATTTCTAAAACAAACACTTCTTACCTCGGTTTTGGAAAAGGTCCCCAGGGTTTGCTCAACCGGATCCGAAACTGAAATACAAACAAAAGATAACGGACGATAAAACTTTCTACTTTAGGAAATACATTCATCTTATTTTTTAGAACAATACTGTCATAACACAACAATGGTACAATGGATTATGTGTTCAATAGGGTCTAAATAACATACATTACGTGCACACATTTTCCCAAAAAGGAAACTTGGTTCTTACCTTATAAAAGAAATCTTATATTGTTTTCTAAAATTTTCCTGCGGTTAATAAAATTTCGCTCACATTCTATTCACGTATAAATACTTAGAAATGCATTTAAATACCTAATTTACTTGGAAACATATCGGTTTGTTGGAAGCTAAAACGAATCTATGATTTACGCTCAAATTTACGAGCACTTAATTTGTTGATGTTAGTTAAAGTTTAGTATATTCGTAACCCAGTCAGTTTATAAATTAAAAAATAACTAAATTTAGGGTTTGAGATTAGGTTAAGAATTAAAAAAACTATATAAACCCAAACTGTTTTTTTCGATTTACAAATATTGTTTATTTTATGTTTAATATGTAACCATGTATATATATACATATATTGTAAAAATATGTTTTGACACTTCTGCAAAAGTCATGATTTTAACTATTTTTTTCATTTATTAACCCGCAGAAGATTAAATTTATTATTAGTATTTTTTATTACGAAACTGTATTCTGACGTCCATTTTTACTATCCGCCATGACATTAGATATAAAGGTTAGTACTTTGTTAGTACTCGTTAATACTCGTATAAGGACGAGCTATATAATTAAGAACTGAATTAAACACCCAACGCCGAGTCATATTAGTTGATCAAGTTCTTCTTTGAATATATATATATATATATATATATATATATATATATATATATATTATATGTATATATTTTATATATATATATTAATAATACGCATTACAATAAACACCCCCAAAGCCGAGTCACGTTAGGTTAAACGTGCAACAGCTGAGTTATCGTGTTCTTTTTTTAAAAATACATATTTTTTCATTATATTCACACGCGTTTAATTTATCGTTTTCGCCATTAAAACACGTTTCTCACTTTCAGGCGGTAATCATTTTGTGGTTATGTTTGTAATTTTCGATAAAATACAATTTTATTTCCATTTGTTTGTAACTTCCCATTGTTTCAGCATTTTTAAATTTTTTATTATTGATATTGGGTATACAATAAAGTGCTTTAGTGCAAACGTTTTATATATATATATATATATATATATATATATATATATATATATATATATATAGTTGTGCTGATTTTACTAATAAATTCACTGACGTAGTTTTTAAATAACCTAATTTATAATTATATTAATTTTATTATGTAATATTTAAGTTGTAATATTAGTTACCATAGTAACAGAAATTTAATTTTTAATCTGCTATTAAGTAAAAATAATAATAATAAATAAAATTAAAATTCTCATACTGGGATACTGTCACACATCCTCCCTACAGCCCGGACTTAACCCCAAGTGACTACCATCTCTTCTCTAATTTGAAGAAACACGTAGTGGGACGCATTTCACTACCAAAGAGAAGCTGAAAGAAAAAGTTTTAAGCTACCTTCGCGGCGCGGCGGGAGAGTTTTTCGACTCAGGCATACAAAAGATGGTTCACCGTATGCAAAAATGCATCGATCTCAACGGCGATTATGTCGAAAAATAAAAGTGTAAGTTTTCTAAAAATGTATTATTCAATGCAAATAAACATGTTTTTCATTTTTGGGAACGTTATTTTACGGACAACCCTCGTATATTGGGATGATACAGATAGAGAGAAAATAATTGGATTCACAACCGTAGCACTGCTGCAATTTATTAGAATTTAAATTGTTCTGAATTCAACTTACCAACAGGACTCAATTAAAACAACTTATTGACGCGAAAAATCAAGAGCAAAACGAATGTACAAACTGTTATTTAAAATTGCGTCGGTTTCCGTTTTAATGAAGTTCGTGAGTTGATTTTATTATGTTGAAAAATATGGCAAAGTTTCATTTAATTAGCTTAAGCTTCCCAATGTTTTAAAATTATGATCCTCTAATAAGTGAACTGGAAGTGTTATTTTGTCGTTGCAAACTTTTATGCGCGCAAGTTTAAAGGTTCAAAGTAGATAATCAAAGCAAAGCAATCCCACTTTTAATTAGCGACAGTTTTAACTTCCGCCGAACAGATGAAATACAAATATAATCAATACGTAACAATGCAGATTGTTTTAGACAACCTGAAGTTAACCTTTTCAAATTGTATGCTTGAAAATTCTTGACGTTTCTGGATATAAGTTTTAACACCAGATTTTACAGAATACTTGGGTATAAACGTATAGGTTATTTTTTCTGAATAACAAATAAATGCCTTATCTTTCCTCAACCGAGCTTCTCGTCCTTTGTAGAAGAGTTATTTTCTATAATCTGCTGTTTAAAATGGTAAATCAATAACTACATATATATATATATACGTATATTTTTATTACAGCCTTAGAATATATTGTGATTTAAATTTTAATTATTCCAGATTCATTATATATATATATATATATATATATATATATATATATATATATATATATATATATATATATATATATATATATATATATTTGTGATGGCTTTACTAACGAATTCACTGATGTAGTTTTTATATATCCTAATTTATAATTATATTAATTTTATTAAGTAATATTTAAGTTGTAATGTTGGTTGCCATAGTAACAGAAAATTAATTTTTTATCTGCTGTTAAGTAAAACGTCCCACTATTGTGCACACTTGGGTTAATGCAGACGATGGGATGATTTATAGCGTATGAAAATGCCAAGCCCTGGCCGGGAATGGAATCCGGGTCTTCGGGGTAAAAGCCCATACCTAATCAACTAGGCACCGAGGCGGCTCTATTCCAGATTCAAACGCCACTACTAACCATAGCACACAACCAATATTTTTGTTGATATAATTTTGATATTTAAATTTCTTTAAACGTTTCCTGTAGGTAAATAAATGGGCAATATATTTTACGTATTATTTTTTAAAGTAAAATAAAAAGAGTTATTAAAATTTGTTTAATATGATTTTTAAAAAATCATTGTTTTAAAATACAGTTTTGAACATATCAATCAAAATACGTCCCTTCTGATACGTCATTTCTTTATATATATATATTTATGTTTGTGTGTGTGTTCGTGATAAAAACTTGATTTTATCCTGATTGTTAATAGTTCATTGCTGTTATAAAATTTATAACGTTTTAAAAGTTGTTTGTGGAGTTGTATTTCGATTGTGTTGAAATATTTAAGGACAGTACACCGATACAATATTGTACCGATATAAAATACACTTTATCCTAATGATGGCTTAACAAATTTCGAACTAATGACTTTTCTCAATTTAAGAGAGATAAATGTTGTGGGAAAGTATTCCCTAAGGCCTACAAGTGATTAATTGCGGATTGGTCAACTTGAACTGAAATCTCCAGGGACGCAGGGTCAAAGGCGATTCAGAAGCGAGAGAGAACACGATAGCAAAATAAAATAAATTTTTAGTTTCCCCAATAGCCATACACTACAATGTATAACTTAAAAATATTAGGTAATTTTCATTGAAAAATTAGCTAAAGAGTGATCATCGTGATAATCTGGGAACTTTAAATTGTTTTGATAATGGAGATAATCCGAAACGTGTCAAATAAAAAAAATACTATAGCCAGAATGGGCAAATTTACTCAAGAAAGTAATATGGTCTTGACCTTCAGATCTATTTTTAAGAATACACACACACATACACACACACACACACACACACACACACACACACACACACACACACACACACACACACACACACACACACACACACACACACACACACATACATATATATATATATATATATATATATATATATATATATATATATATAAGTAGAATTTAAGGGACTAGCTGATTAGAATTGAAAAAATTAATTATTTTGACAGCTATGCTGGGAATTTAGTATAGACCAAATAAATTTGTATAGCCTAAATTTAAATTTGTATTAATGAAATAATTTATTATTGAATTTAGAAAAACGAGCTATTACAGTGGCCAAAATGGTATGATCCAAACTCGGGACTGTGAAATAAGCACCAATTCTGACCTTTTGAGCGGTTGTGTGTGTGTGTGTGTGTGTGTGTGTGTGTATTTTTTTTTGAAATAGCAAAAAAAGGTGGCAGAGTGCCCACACTCAAGTTCAAGTTCAAGTTAATACGAGATGTATATTGGTACCCACTAAAAAAAACACAAACAATTCCTCTCCTGTAAACCTCCTCACGGAACCGCCGCCAGGTATTACTTCATGGGGAGGTGGATTGGCTATCCGCCAACAATATTGGTCCAATTTGATTTACACTTTGGCGCAAAATCGATTATTGTTATATTTTAGTTAACAAGTTTGTTAACCAGCAAAACTGAACCTAAAGTTTCAAAATGACAGTTATTTAAAATTTGTATGGTTCATTAAGTATTTTTCATACACACACACACACACACACACACACACACACACACACACACACACACACACACACACACACGCACGCACGCACGCACGAGGTGTGTTCATAAAGTAAGGACAATTTTAAATTTCGCGAGCTTGGGTAGTCCGATTGTCAAACTTTTTTTTATTATGTTGGTATACATGCCCTTGAAGTATGATAAAACTTTCAGCTGTTCTCATTGTTGACTTTGTCTGTGACAGCCACTAAGGTTAGACGTATTTTTATGAGCACGGCGATTTTCGTTTCTTAAAAGAAATGCATCAAAGAATTTGTATAAAATTTTGCTTAAAAAACGGAATAAAGTGTAACAAAGTGTGTGAAATGTTAACAAAGGCCTATGGTGAGTCTGCTATGAGTAACGCAAGAGTTTACGAGTGGTATAAGCGATTCCAAGAAGGCCGTGAAGACGTTGAAGATGACGAACGCCCTGGACGCTCCAGCACCTCAACAACCGATGAAAACGTGGAAAAAGTGAAAGAAATGGTTATGAACAATCGCCCAATCACAATTAGAGAGGTCGCTGCTGATGTTGTCATATCGATTGGATCATGTCATGACATTGTTTCCAATGTTTTGTGTATGAAACGCGTGACAGCAAAATTCGTTCCAAAATTGTTGAATTTTGAACAAAAACAGAGGCGAATGGAAGTATCTCAGGAGTCACTAAATGAAGTCAACGACGTTGCAGAATTACTGAAACGTATTATAACAGGTGACGAAACATGGGTTTACGGATATAACGTCGAACCTAAGGCTCAATCATCCCAGTGGAGGCATTCTGGCTCGCCAAGACCGAAAAAGTCTCGACAAGTGCGGTCGAACATGAAGGTTATGCTCACTGTGTTCTTCGATATTAATGGCATAGTGCATCATGAATTCCTGCCACCAGGTGAAACGGTCAATAAGGAATACTACCTACAAGTTCAACGCCGTTTGAGTGAAGCAATCCAAAAAAAACGGCCGGATCTGTGGAAAAACAATTCATGGCTTTTGCACCACGATAATGCACCAGCTCACACACTTCATTGCTTGTTCGTGAATGTTTGGTCAAAAACAGTACTGTAACGATGCCCCAGCCTCCATATTCGCCAGACATGGCTCCGTGTGACTTTTTACTATTTCCAAAAATAAAGAGAACCTTAAAGGGCCTTCGTTTTACAGCCGTTAGATGACATTAAAAGCGCATCGCTGAAAGAGCTAAAGGCTATCTCAAAGATCGAGTTTGAGAAGTGTTTCGAGGATTGGAAGAAACACAAGTGCATAATTTCCAATGGGGACAATTTTGAAGGCGACAACATCAATGTAGAAGAATAAATAAATATTTTTTCAAAAAATTAAAATTCTCGTTACTTTCTGAACACACCTCGTATATATATATATATGTATAACTATAAACATCCATAGTTATTAGCATTAAAACTGCATAAATAGCCTTGTATTGAATATTTTATGGCGGTCAGGGTTCATTTTCGTATTTTGAATATAATTTTACAGTTAAAAATCCTAATATACGTGGAATTTACTGCTGTCCACGTATCAGAATTTAAATCCGAATTTAAATATGTAAGATAAAGAAAAGCACTTTTGAAAATTTACTTCCATTATGACAGCAAGCAAGACAGCTGCTTGCCGCGATTATATGCACAATTTGCAAGTATATATATATATAAAGAGGGTATTTGTATAATGATTTTTCATACTGTAATTAAAATATTTATTTTTTTATATTATTGATAAACATAATTTTAAACAAATAAATGTAAGTATACTCTAAAAGCTACTCTATATTTAACTGTAAAAGCTTTGAAGAAATTTTTGCTAGATGAGTCTGGTGTCGGGTATGTAGTGTCGGGTTGATTAATTATAATGAAAAGATTTATTATACAACTTATTTATATACGTCGTCTTATCTTAAACGAGTAAAAAATATGACGTGTAAAAAAGTTCATAAGCAGAAACTTTTAGTTTCATAAGCAGAAGTTATGTGTTCAGTGTGACGATTTTTATCTGTTGCGAATTTAAATTTTTTCCCAACATTCTCTCTCCAGCGTGGATACCACTGGAGACATTTTCACTTGGAGACCTATCAGTTATTTGTAAATTTGTAATACAAACATTTTTTTTTTTGTTTAATTATATCGTTTGGAGAAAGAATGTTTAACTTCCTTTGTAAAACATCGTTACAGTTTAAATTTATGAGTCAGTCAAAATGTCTTCCAATTTTTAAAAAGTACGCAAGAAAAAATTTTAAAACTTCAGATGGCCGTACAGGTTTAGAGTTACCTTACAATATCCAATTAGAGTCCTAGTAATTTTTTAAAAATTTGTAATACAAACATTCATTGTTTAATTATTAACGTTTAGGGCGGAATGTTTAACTTTCCTTGGTAAGGGTTGGTATTTCTTTCAACACAAAAGTGACGTCAAGACAGCCAGCCGCTGTGCGTGTTGTTCTTAGATAATTCAGCGGTAAACACTTAAAAGTTCTTCATTGTGTACACAATGTAGGCGTAACGCAAAACTCTCTTTCATTAAAGCACCTTATAATTCAGGCAAAGCGTTGAAGTCTTTTTGTTGGACATTGATTATAATTTTACTTAAATTACTCTTTCATGTTGTACTAGTTATACCCGTTACGGCTTTGCCCGCAATCATAATATAACATTAAAGATCACGCATCACCGTGTTAGGCTTAACAACCGTGTCAGTTTATGGAGTATTCATTTTAAAAAATGGGTTTCTTATCACCCAAAACCCGTGTACACGTATTTTTATTGTTTTACCGATCTACAACACATTACCGACTTTCGCGCGGTATCAATTTTGAGGTTATGTTGGTCATTTTTATTTTCGATTTTTATCGTACTTCTCGTAGTTTCCGCGCTTTCATAATTTGGGTTCTTGCTTTTGGGCATTAATAAAGCGTTTTAGTAACAAAAATATCGAGAAATCCATTTCATGCTACACTACATATTTACCATTTTTTCATATAATGTAATTCCACAAATATATATACTACCTTACAATTAAAGTATCCTAATAAAATTGTATATGTTATAAATTCTGCACTCTGCGTCGAAAACATTGAAAAGTATTAAATGAGAAACACCAGATTGTGATTTGATCTAATGAAATTTAAAATAACAAAACTACAAAGAATAAAGCAAACCAGGTTTTCACAAAGAGTTTTACACTTACAATTATAGTAATTTTTAACGTATCGTAATCTGCACTCTTTTTTACATTTAATATTGAAAATTCAACACAAAGTAACAAATTAGAATCAGTTTTGAACAAATGTCAACTAAAATAATTGAAAATGTAACATTAAAAGCAATAAGTTGCAATAAATAAAACACAGATTAAGATTCTTAAAATGGGATTAGATCTATGTCCATCTCAGGTACCTAAATCTCAGGTCCAGTAAACAGAAATTAAACATAACTACAGTTAACTCATGCCACAAAACTAAATACAAATAATTATTTTGGGCTGGGTAAGTAGTATAATGACGTTTTGTAAAACGGGAATAGGCCTATGTTTACCTCAGATACTTAAACCCTTTTCGTACCAAGTTTCATCTCAATTGGTCCAGTGATTAAAGCGTGATTGAATAACAAACAAACACACAAACTTTCAAAAATATAATATGACTAGCTGTTACCCGTTGCGGCTTTGCCTGCAATTATAATGTAGGCAATAAAATTTATAGTCGATTTTCAAAGTCAGAATAGGTCATTTCATTTTAATATATTTCTATATACAATATTATACGATTTATGGTTTTCGGCCAAGAAATATACATTTTTGCTATTCGATACTCTAAAACAGGGTCCTGTCATATTTTAATAAAATACAGTATTATTAAAAAGTCACTATTATACAATTAAACTGGAATAGTATTGTGTTTATCTCAGATACCTAAAGCGTGTTTACACCAAATTTAATCTCAATTGGTCCAGTAGTTAAAGTGTGATTGAATAAGAAACAAATACACGAAAATAAACTTTCAGAAATATAATATGAGTAGCTGCTACCCGTCACGGCTTTGCCCGCAATCATAATATACATTAAAGATCATTCATTACCGTGTTAGGCCCAACAACCGTGTCAGTTAGGTTTGGAGTACTCCCTTTTAAAAAAATAAATAAAGGTTTTTTTAATGCATCACCGTGTTAGGCCTAACAACCATGTTAGTTAGCTTATGGAGTATTCTTTAAAAAAAATGTAAAGTTTTTTTCACGCATCATCATGTTAAGCCTAACAACCGTGTCAGTTAAGGTTTGAGTATTCTTTTTAAAAAATAAAGGTTTTTTCACACATCACGGTGATAGGCCCAACATCCGTGTCAGTTAGGATATGTAGTATTATTTTAAAAAAATATAGAAGTTTTTTTACGCATAACAACTGTGTCAGTTAGGATACGTAGTATTCTTTAAAAAAATATAAAGGTTTTCTCACACATCACCGTGTTAGGCCTAACAACCATGTCTGTTAGTATATGTAGTATTCTTTAAAAAAATATATAAAGGTTTTTTTACGCACCACCTTGTCAGGCCTAATAACCGTGTCAGTTAGGATATGTAGCCAAGTATTCTTAAAAAAAATATAAAGGTTTTTTCACGCATCACCGTGATAGGCCCAACAACCATGCTAGTTAAATTATGGAGTACTCTTTAAAAAAAATATAAAGGTTTTTTTCATGCATCACCGTATTAGGCCCAACAACCGTGTCAGTTAAGTTATGAGTACTCTTTTAAAAAAATAAATAAAGGTTTGTTTAATGGATCACTGTGTTAGGCCTAACAACCATATTAGGTAGCATATGGAGTATTATTTCTTTAAAAAAATATATAACGTTTTTTTCACGCATCACCATGTTAGGCCAAACAACCGTGTCAGTTATGTTTTGAGTAATCTTTTAAAAAAATTAATAAAGGTTTGTTTAATGGATCGCTGTGTTAGGCCTAACAACCATATTAGGTAGCATATGGAGTATTATTTCTTAAAAAAAATATATAACGTTTTTTTCACACATCACCATGTTAGGCCAAACAACCGTGTCAGTTAAGTTTTGAGTACTCTTTAAAAAAAATAAAGTATTTGTTCACACATCATCGTGATAGGCCCAACAACCGTTTCAGTTAGGATATGTAGTACTGTTTAAAAAAATATAAAGGTTTTTCACGTATCACCGTGTTAGGCCTAACAACCGTGTCAATTAGGTTATGTAGTATTCCTAAAAAAATAAAGGTTTTTTCACACATCACCATGATAGGTCCAACAACCATGTCAGTTAGGATATGTAGTATTCTTTAAAAAGATATATAGGTTTTTCACGCATCACCGTGTTAGACGTAACAACCGTGTCTGTTAGTATATGTAGAATTATTTAAAAAAATATAAAAGTTTTTTTACGCACCACCGTGTTAGGCCTAACAACCGTGTCAGGATATATAGCCTAGTATTCTTTAAAAAAATATAAGGGTTTTTTTCACGCATCACAGTGTTAGGCCTAACATCCGTGTCAGTTAGAATACATAGCCTAGTATTCTTTAAAAAATTATAAAGGTTTTTTCACGCATCACCGTTTTAGGCCTAACAACCGTGTTAGTTAAGTTCCATAAAAAAATATAAAGGTTTTTTGTTAGAAAAAATATAAAGGTCTTTTTCATGCATCACCGTATTAGGCCCAAGGACTGTGTCAGTTAGGTTATGAGTACTCTTTTAAAAAAATAAATAAAGGTTTTTTTAATGGATCACTGTGTTAGGCCTAACAACCATGTTAGTTAGCTTATGGAGTATTCTTTAAAAAAATATATAAATTTTTTTTCACACATCACCGTGATAGGCCCAACATCCGTGTCAGTTAGGTTATGTAGTATTCTTTAAAAAAATATACAGGTTTTGTCACGCATCACCGTGTTAGGCCTAACAACCGTGTCAGTTAGGATATGTACCCTAGTATTCTTTAAAAAAATATTTTTTTTTTTTTTTTTTTTTTTTTTTTTTTTACTATACAATTGTCACTAGTCACTAGATGACTAACCTACAATATTATTCTAAAATAAATTAATCACAACTGAGAACTCCCAACAGAGGTCCCAGTATTTACACTAAACCAGTTCAAACGGTTGCTGTCTTTTTAGCCTTCTCTCTAAATGAGTGTTTTCCAGGAGCTGCAGAATATCAGTGCTGATGTGTGAGTGGAGTCTCTCCTCGTGCTTTGCTGCCAGTCTCTTAGCTTCTTCTCTGATTGTTGGAATTTTTAAGTCCCTGTGAAGGTCGTCATTACGATAATACCATGGGGCGTCAACAATGTTCCTTAAAACTTTATTTTGGAAGACTTGGATTTTTTTGATTTGGGTTTTAGCTGCACAACCCCAAAGCTGGATCCCATAGGACCATACGGGCTTAAGTATTTGTTTGTATAATACAAGTTTATTGTGTACTGACAGTTGTGATTTCCTACCAATCAGCCAGTACATTTTTTTATACTTTATGTCAAGTTCTGTCCTTTTCTTTTTATGTGCTCTGCCCATCGCAGCTTCACATCTAAGTTCATTCCAAGATACTTTGCAGTGTTATTGAATGGAATATTTGTGCTATTAATTACTATCGGAACATACTTATCCTTTTTATAAGTAAAGTCAACATGCACCGATTTACCCTCATTAATTTTAACTCGCCACTTTTTGGTCCAGGTAACGAACTCATCACATGCTTGTTGCAGTTTTACAGCTGCTACTTTACTACTGTCTCCAACACCCAAGAAAACTGTGTCATCAGCAAATGTGCCGATTGACACACAATCCGGCTGCGGATATCAGCTGTGTAGAGAAGATAAAGCAAGGGTCCCAGAACACTGCCCTGAGGTACACCTGCCTTAATCTCTCTCATGCTAGAGAATGTTCCTCCTGCCTAACCCAAAACATTCTGCCAATTATGTAGGACTTCAAAATTTCAGAATATGTTTTTGGCAATATTTTTCCAGCTTAGAGATTAGCCCTTCGTGCCAGACCTTATCAAAGGCCTGGGCAACGTCTAAGAACACGGCGGAGCAAATTTTCTTTTCTTCATATGCTTTCTCAATAATGTTGGTTATTCTGTGCACTTGGTCAATAGTTGAGTACTTATCCCTAAACCCAAACTGATGGGTAGGTATGAGATTGTTTATCTCTATAACTGGTTTGAGTCTTTTAAGTAACAGTTTTTCAAATACCTTTGAAACTATTGGAAGTAGTGAGATTGGTCTATATGATGTAGGTTCATTAGGTGGCTTGCCGGGCTTCGGGATCATAATTACCTCGGCCATTTTCCAGATGTCTGGTACATGCTTCAACCGGAAAGCTGCATTTATAAGGTTAGTAAGTTTTATAATGGCTGTCCTTGGTAACTGTTTCAGTACTACTCCAGTTATTAAATCGTAACCAGGGGCTTTTTTTGAATTTATGTTAAATTTAATTTCCCTAGCCAAAAAAAAAATATAGCTAAAGGTTTTTTCACGCATCACCGTGATAGGCCTAACAACCGTGTCATTTAGGTTATGCAGTATTCTTTTAAAAAATTGGTTTCTTATTACACAAAACCCGTGTTAGACGTATTTTTCTTGTTTTACTGATCTACAACACGTTACCGATTTTCGCCGGTAGCAATTTTGAGGTTATGTTTTTCACTTTTATTTTCGATTTTTATTGTACTTCTCGTGCTTCATATTTTGGATTCTTGCTTTTGGGCACATAATAAAGCATTTCAGTAACAAAAATATCGAAAAATAAGGATATGCTACACTGCATATTTACCATTTTTTTCATATAATGTAATTACACAAATATTGGCACAGTAATATTTGTAATTAATTACAAATACACAGTAATTGTAATATTACAAATTACAATTGGCACTCTGCGTAGGGATTTTTTTACATTTAATATTGAAAATTCAACACAAAGTAACAAATTAGTCAGTTCTGAAAACATTTCAACTAAAATAATTGAAAATGTTACATTAAAAGCAAAAATTTTGCAATAAATTAAACACAGATTAATATTTGTAAAATTGGATTTGATCTATGTCCATCTCTGGTGCTTAAATATCATGTCCAGTAAACAGTAATTAAACCTAACTACAGTTAACACATGTTACAAAACTAAATACTAACAGTTATTTTGGGCTGGGTAAGTAGTATAATGACGTTTTTTAAAACGGGAATAGGGCTATGTTTATCTCAGATACTTATACCATATTCGTATCAAATTTCATCTCAATTGGACCAGTGGTTAAAGCGTGATTGAATAATAAACAAACAGACAAACACACAAACTTTCAGAAATATAATATGATTTAGATTAAGATAAGATCATATTGTTGGTGAAAGAGCGTAACATTTTCAGTAATTTTTTTAATTTGCGAAATCTACTGTTCTTCGAACTATTAGTATATGTATTAGTAACAAGCCGCCTCTGTAGTCTAGTTGTTAGCGTACTAGGCTTTCACCCCGAGGACCCGGGTTCGATTCCCGACCAGGGCATGGCATTTTCATACGCTATAAATCATCCCATCGTCTGCATTAGCCCAAGTGTGCACAATAGTCGGACGTTAAACACAAAAAAAAAAATTATTAGTAACAAATGCAAAAACGATACAATTTTTTTTCTTGATTTTCCCATAAAATAAATCCGGTTCGGGAACTACCGAGGTCTAATTACATTCGCTTCATTAAATTTGCACAAATTTTCTATTTTGTTGAAGAATTGTAGCTCAAATCAGCGTATGAACGTTTAGATAATGAGTGTGTAACGCATTTCGCCTGCTCATAGAGACGAAGATATTTTTAAAATTTCTTTAATTACACCTTCGTCCCGGATACACTATTTGGAGTGGGTTCTATTATACAAATACGCAGTTTATCGGTTTTGTAACTGTTATTTATTTTAATGTAAATACACATTTACATGGATTTCTGAATTCGTTCTGCTATTGTCTGTAACTGTTATTAACTGTAACTGTAACTGCTATGTCACGGGTCGACCTCTTGTCCTTGGAGTCCTGTCACATTTGGTTAATGTTGGTGCTAACTAAAGTGGTTGCTCCAGTTGACGTTTTCTCAAAGACTTTAAATGTTATCGGCTGCAATATTTTGTCCAAACCAATTCCTGAGGTTAACTGCTGCAAGATCGTCCCTAGGTCTTCTGGAGTAACTTTTATTGTAGTATCCTGGAGGTTTCCCGTTTTATAATGTAAGGTAGGCTAAACACACTGTTCTAGCCTCGGATCGTTCGGTGAACACTTCTTGTCACTGAACACGGAGACGGTTGAATATCTGGCTATCTGCACCAAACTTAACAAACGCAAGAGTAGCTCACACCACACGTCTTTGCTGAACTCTTGATACGGAACTCGCAATGGACCTAACAGGGTCTATGTTGACAAAAAATTCCAGTTGGCTCAACTTGCCGATATACGAAAACGGAATTCGACGGTTTGATGTGCTGTTATGGTTCCAGGATAACAATAGACTCAACATGCCGGTACTGAGATATAGACAGGAGGGGAACTAATTAAGTTATCGGCTCAACACGCCAGTACTTAACCCCAGGAACGGAATAATACCGGCTCAACAAGCCGATATAGTATAGCTGAGGTTTCGGAAAAGACTTAGCGGGTTATCGACTCAGCACGCCGGTATAACTCGAAGGAACAGATGACTATCGGCTCAACACGCCGGTATAGTCGACGGATGTACAGTCAGCTCAACACGCCGGTATAGTCGACGGATGTACAGTCGACTCAACACGCCGGTATAGTCGACGGATGTACAATCGGCTCAACACGCCGGTATAGTCGACGGATGTACAGTCCGCTCAACACGCTGGTATAGTCGACGGATGTACAGTCCGCTCAACATGCCAGTATAGTCGACGGATGTACAGTCGGCTCAACACGCTGATATAGTCGACGGATGTACAATCGGCTTAACACGCCAGTATAGTCGACGGATGTACAGTCAGCTCAACACGCTGGTATAGTCGACGGATGTACAATCGGCTCAACACGCCGGTATAGTCGACGGATGTACAGTCGACTCAACACGCCGGTATAGTCGACGGATGTACAATCGGCTCAACACGCCGGTATAGTCGACGGATGTACAGTCCGCTCAACACGCTGGTATAGTCGACGGATGTACAGTCCGCTCAACATGCCAGTATAGTCGACGGATGTACAGTCGGCTCAACACGCTGATATAGTCGACGGATGTACAATCGGCTTAACACGCCAGTATAGTCGACGGATGTACAGTCAGCTCAACACGCTGGTATAGTCGACGGATGTACAATCGGCTCAACACGCCGGTATAGTCGACGGATGTACAGTCGACTCAAGACGCCGGTATAGTCGACGGATATACAGTCGGCTCAACACGCCGGAATAGTCGACAGATGTACAATCGGCTCAACACGCCGGTAAAGTCGATTGATGTACAGTCAGCTCAACACGCCATTACTGTACCCTTTTCAGGTCACAGGAAGGAGCCGATTCATCAACATATTCTGGATTCTCACTTTTGCATGAATTTCGAAGAGCTGATAATAAAAGTCCCTTCATTATTTCATACCTCTTCCTCTATTATTCCTATTTCAAGGTCCCTCTGTAGGGACCTTTTACAGTATAAACCTTGTTTTGAAAGGTTTGTTGACCGCACGAAGCGAGGTCTTTGTTTCGACTCGATCGTTTGGCATTTGGTTTGTGTTTGTTTGACTGTTACACAGCTTTAGCCAATTGTATTGTACGATTATTTTAAAAATTTGGTACGGAGATGACTTATACAAAGCCTAGACAACGACTTATGTGTACGCTTTCTTCCCATTTACTTTATTTCAAAATGGCGGTTTCTGATTTAAAGGTAAGTGTGAAGTTGCAGTCTAATGGCGGGTAGATCTACGTCAGTTAGTAAGAACATTTTCTATTTAAGTCATTTCGTAGTTTATATAAGGAGGTGGCAGGTGAAAGTTTCCATCAGTTCGAATTAAGACTTGAAACAAGAAGAACCTCCAAGATTCCAGATACTATCTTGGCGAAAAGACGGAACAATGTTTCTTCCGGAATAATTAAGTTACGGATGTGCACCGGTTTTCAATGAAATTCACACTTTTCCATCGTTGAAGAACTATACGATCTTAATATGCGC
Organism: Callitettix versicolor; assembly: GCA_022606455.1. Taxonomy (NCBI): domain Eukaryota; kingdom Metazoa; phylum Arthropoda; class Insecta; order Hemiptera; family Cercopidae; genus Callitettix; species Callitettix versicolor. The sequence goes on from CM040190.1 coordinate 16,354,452, forward strand.
AATTTCAGAAACGCAGGTGATTAGCTGGTGTTTTACTACCTCGACCACCGAGTGCTTCCTTCAAAAAGTGGCACACTCACTCTCTCTCTCTCTCTCACACACACACACACACACACACACACACACACACACACACACACACACACACACACACACACACACACACACACACACACACACACACACACACACACACACACACACACACACACACACACACACACACACACACACACACACACACACACACACACACACACACACACACATATATACGTTAGAACCAATGCGTATTTATTATTCCGGGACTCGCCCAGATTGCCGCCCCAATCGCTCCATTGGTTATCCGATTTCACCTTCGTAATCAATATTAAAATCTGCGTAAATTTGAATTATAAATTGCATTGAAAAAACTTAAAATGCTTATGTGTACAAACTTCAAATTAATGTGTACAAAAACAATGTCCCACCTTTCTCTTTACAGTCAAATATGAGTTAAACAGACTGACAAACTGACTGACAGGTGATCACACGAGAATATAATACACTGACGGTACCAAATTGAACGTCCAAATTGTTGCAAAACATTATAATTCCATCCTAAAATGTTACTTGACATTCACAACACAAACTCGCTAATAACCTGCCCCGCTTCCATTGCGTGATGGTTAGGCTATACGTGTTGACATTACATCGCTAACTTTGCGACGTTTCTGGAAAAGGCAATCCATTTTACCTGTCCAAACATTTCACCCCTGAAATAAAGTTTCTATTTCAGGGGCAATATATATATCAACTTTCTGGTAGTTTCACTACTGTATAATAGAGGCAAATATCTGTCTCCTTGATGTGTTGCAAGCGAATCCCAATAATTACACTTTTAACTTTTTTTAAAAATTTTGATTTTATCGTCATTAACACCAATAAAATTTGCGTATGTTGACATTTAAACTTTTAAATATCGCTGAACATGAGATAATAAACTATGACCTTGTCATATTATTTTTTTTACGTTCTTTAAAATTTCTAAATTGCAGTTAATGACCTTTAAGGTTTTTTAACCTAAAACGGCGAAATCAGATTGTTTTAAAATAAAATGAAAAAGTACACGTGTGAAACTCGGTGAGTTACCGACAGAAACGAAGGTTTTTTAATTATATCTTTGCTGAATATATAATTAGTTTTAAGATATGTTTATAAATATCTTATTTTGTTTAAATAAATACGTGAACCTAGCTTAGATATTATTTACTGTAGTTATAGTAAAAGATCAGTTGTTTTGTATTAATACGTAACGATCAGCTGATTTCATTGAACAGCTGATATGCTACAATAAGTTTGAGGTTATGTTGTCAAAAACTAGCAATATTAACAACAGTTAATATAAACGTTTGTATTAATTTCGAATGTATTATAAACGGATACAACAAGTGCACCTGTTCTTCAACTAAGGAAAAATACCGAAACCAAAGCAATACAATGTTTTCATATAATACGAAACTATTATCGAAAAGAAGGAAGAAAAAATAGACAGAAGTAGACGAAATTCATTTTGCTCGTTTCCGTTTCATATTTCCGTTACATTAAAAATTTCGGGACACTTTTTCCTGTTCACAGTTCTCGCCAAAGCTTACATTAAAGCCTCCCTTCAATAATAATAAAATAAAAATGTAATTAATTTTTAGATTTAAAATTACCACATTTTGAAAATCAATTATCAAAATCGATCTTTGTGCTAATTTTGAATGAAATCGAATCATAAAAATAATAATTATATCTTTTAACTAGATAAAATTCTATCTGACCATTAAAGTCTCCAAAGAGCATGTGACGTCAGTAACACATTAACAATATATTAAGGTCGGTTTTATAAACAGTTCTTGAGACTACTTTAGTCGTAAACGATCTCTATTTCGCATCGTCGGTCCATGATTTCTCCGTTTAATTCTGTTTTTATTTTGAAATACGTCTGTCCGGACACGAACGTTTGCGTGCGCGCGCGCGCGTGTGTGTGTGTGTGTGTGTTTAAGTTGGTATGTAAATTTTTTTGAGATGTCTGTCGGGTGTGTGTTTCTGGCAATCGATGAATGGTCAAATTCAATAAAATTTGGCATGTTGCAATACGTTTTATAGGTAAAATCCATAGAAATTTTAAGAATTCACGTTTTCGTTAAATCGGCATCATCGATTTTGGTCAATTTAGTCTCTACGTACTCAAATATATGTTGAGTATACCTTATCTCAACATGGATATATACCTTATCTCCTATAAATGAGTTTTGGGAACTATAAAAACTATAAACGGATAATGTTTGTAAAATGAAATGCTGTTTATGATGGTGAAATCGGAATTTCGATATTTTTGAAATTACGCTTCCATCACGTTACCAAAACTACTGCGTGCTGCGATCACTTAAATTAAACGAGTTTTAAATACCAATGAAATGACTAGTGCCCTTTTATACGTACTGCTCACCTCTAACACTGTAGTTTCCCACCGGACCGGAACACTTCCTGCCATCCGTGGCGTACACACCCACCATGTACTCACCAGAGGATGGCAGGACGTACAGTTGGCTGTAGAAATACTGATTCTTTATGATCCTTGTTTCTGCCACCCAGCTCATGTTGTACACCTGGCGTTGGTTGGACGACTTCAAGAGAGTTTTACCAAAGCTGGAAACAAAAATAAACAAGAGTAATGAAATAGGGTAAAAGCATCACAGAAACAATTTCACGTACAATTATCCCAGTAGTTCCAAGAACAGAAGACCTCGCAGTATATTCTTAGTTAATACAAAGCTCTCCAGATTGCGTTCGTAACATTTTCCGCCAATTTAACCGGTAACCGTAATATTTATGAAAACAGTTACTGGACCCACTTAAGTGGAAATTTTATACTCTTTCTCCATAAGGCGGTGGAAATTATGATAGGTTTTGCCGTTCAGCCAGTATTACAGGAAATAACCAGCAACTACACCCTCAACTTTCAATCAGAGCCGCCATCTTGAAACGAAAATGAATGGGAAAAGTCTTTTACATACATCTATAAGGTCTTGTACCAAGTACTAAGTACCAAATTTCAAAACAATCGGCTAGTAAGTTTACCCAAAACTGCGTACAATCGTAATCGTAAAATCAGGAGCTGCCATCTTGAAATACAAGTAAACGGAGAAAAGCTTATACATACTTCTCTTGGCCTGATACAGGGAAAACTCACAGAAAATTTCAAAACAATCGGTTAATGCGTTTGGGTAAAACTGCGTACACTCGTTATTGTAAATCAGAGGCCGCCATTTTGAAACGTAAGGGAATGGGGAAATCTGTGTAAAAAACACAAACCAAATGCCGAACGGCCGATTGAAACAGAGATCTAGTTTCGCTCTGTCAATCATCTGAAACAGTGTTAATGTATAGCTTAAGTTCTAAGAAAAACGTAAATGCTTTTTTTTAATATAAGCACACACGCAGCTGTCTCGTGCACGTAATGGAATCGATAAAAGTAACAATATCTCATCACGAAATGTTATACGTATTTCCATGAGGCGGTCAAAATTATGATAGTACCAGCCGTTCAGCCAGTATTACAGGAAATAAGCCAGCAACTACACACGCCATCGTTAAATCAGAGGCCGCCATCTTGAAACGGAAGTGGATGAAAAAATCTTAAGTCGTAATATAAAAAACCTTCGTACCGGATTTGATTACTATTGGTCAATGCGTTCGGCGAAAACTATGTAACAAACTTATGTTACATATAACACAAAAAAATGTTTATTACAATTTATTTATATGTATAGCATTACAAATGTACGTTACAAAAAAGCTTTATGGTATTTTTTAAATGTTCAATTGATTTACGGTTGCAGATTTGCAACTTTTTTGATTTATTACAATATTGGGATTGATGGTCGATGTGGCTAAAGCACCGGTCAGTCTGCTGCGTCTCTGAAATGCGCCTCTTACGGTTCTTAGTTCTAGCCGCAGTTACTCCCACTGATATTCTTTTACCGTTAATGCTGATCCTTCGTCCTCATTAGTCTAACTGACAAAGTATAAACGTTAAATAAAAATTTAAGCAAAAAAACGTACAAAATTACTTCAGTATCTTAAACGAAATACACTAACGAAAAACGGGAATCGATCTAGGCATAGAAAAAGTCAACCGTAACTGGACTCGAACCTGTGTATAAGTTGAAACTAATTGCCAACACACGCCATCGTTAAATCAGAGGCCGCCATCTTAAGGCGAAAGTGAATGGAAAAAGTCTTACACATAAGTCTTAATAAGGCTTCTTTTTTGCTTAACGTCCATACTTTATGCCAGTTTGACTAATGGGATCAGTGTTCACGGTAAGGATAAAGCAACTGGAGCAGCTGAGGCTCGAACTAATGACCTTTAGTTGCGCAGTTCAGTGACGCTGTACACTGAACGCTGATTTACTACATCGACTACCAAGCCCCTACTGTCCGTATAGTCTTCTATTTTCACTGTTATATAAAATAAACCAAACTAAATAAGAATACAAAATCATAAACGCGTACTTGCATTTATTGATTTATGCTTGGAGTAGACAAAGCGTTATGGAGGGGATAATTTGTTTTGACAAAGCGTTATGGAGGGAATTATTTGTTTTTTGAACATCGATATTATATCAGTGTTATCTAATGACAACTAATTTCACCGTTGTCACTTAAATTATGTAAGATATAATTAACCGTTAATTTATTGTGTGACGTCACAAGCAAAGAATCTTAAATAATGCAATAATTACTTTAAATATCGTTTCTAAAAAAAAATTGATGACAATCAATACAGTATTACACTGTTTTATTACCGGCATTTTTCTAACAGTTTATGTGAAAAAATTAGTGGTGAATGTCTTTCAAAAACAATGAAACCTAAACAATTGAACATTCAAATGAAATGTAATTGTAATTTCCTTCACAAAAAATCGCATATGCTCGTAATGGGAAAGTACGACGATCGTCATATTCTAATAGATGAAAATTATGATGATTATTATATTCTTACAGTGGAAAAGTTGGAATAGTTTGGTGAAATATTGTTATTGAAAAGAAATAGTGTTATTCTTTTAATATAAGAATATGATAATCATAATCATCTTAATATATAGAAGAAGAAGTCCTGACTGACTGATTCATAATCAACGCAGAGCCAAAACTATGTTAGCTAGCGACTTGAAATTTTCAGGGTATCTTTATGTTACCATTCAGGCGTGCACTAAGAAAGGATTTCGCAAAAATTGATTTTGACGCAATTAAATTACTTACCCAGTCCAAATTTAATAATCAACATACAGCCAATACTATTATAGCTAGAAATTTGAAATTTTCAAGGTACATTCTTACCCTGTGTATATAAAGATACACTAAGAAAGATACTCAAGTTATTTTGGAAAACTTTAAGTAAAGAATTTTACTCTGGAACCATATCTATTTTAATATCAAATTTGGTTCACTAATTTGACTTTTATGATATTATATAAACTATGTGCAAAGTTAAAACCGATTTGTAACAAAGAAGCGGATTTTCCGTGTTTTTTTTACGAATGTTTTGGGGAAATTTTTAAAGGCCAAAGATTTTGTTACATTTTGTACTACTCACGATCAATGCTTTCTTTTATTTTAAAATTCGCTGCACCAACTTCAGTTATGAAATTGCAAATATGACCATATAATTTGACAGAAACTTTATGAATAGCTTTTAGGAAATGGAAATTTAATTTTGTAATCCTTAAACCACATGGTGTTATGATTGGAGCATTATCCAAGTGTCAGATAAAAACTATTTCGTGATCACTGCTCTACATAAATATTTTCCCAATGTAAATTATATTTTTTTTTTTTTTTTGCTAAATATGCCAGTTAGATTACTGAAGACGGAGAATCGACGTTAACGGCAAGCGGAAAGATTACGGTAATAACTACTGCGTCGAACCTACGAACTTTAAGTACGATATAAAATTTTGACACAACGAACTCGGACACAACAGTTCATCCAATGGATATTCACTAAAACGACTTACCCAACGACGAATTTCGTAATATTGGCCAAGTATTTAGATGGCCGTATCACCCAGGTGACGTTAAGTGTATCCTTGCTGATCATGGTGGCACGGACCTCTGGGCGGGGCAGTTGGTAGGCATGGAGGCAGCTACACAAGCCGTCAACGCATTCTGTAAACACAATCGAGTAACATATATAATTTCTAATAATATTAACTTACATTGTGTTTATAAACTAATTTTAAAACGGTAAGACTAAAAGAGCGTGACTAACAATATCCGCAAAAAAATCATTACAGTACTCGTTCTTGTGAAAAAAATATTGTAAAAACATTTTTTTTTCACCTCTAAAATTAACGCCGTAGCGGTTTTTTTTAATCTATGTTTTCCCATAAAAAGGAACTTTTAAATTAATTAAAATTAAAAATTACTGTCTTTCCGCCCGGGATCAAACTGGGGACGCGTGTAAGGCACACAACCACTACACTACGGAAACTACGAAGACGTTTAACGGATTTAAGTATATGAAATGAAGCGTTAATTTCATTTTAGTAGTTCAGTTTTTTTAATATTAATTCGTAGAGATCAACTAATTTCATAGAACAGCTGATAGGTTATAACACGTTTTTTGTTATGTTGATAAAAACTAGTTATATTAATTTGTCGTTTATATTAAGTCGTAACGATCAGCTGACTTTATTGAACAGCTGATAGGCCATAATAAGCATGTTATGTTTTTTAAAAATTAGCTATATGTTACGTTGTCGTGTTTTTGAAGAAATTATCGTAATTCAAATAAAAAAAAGTAAGAGAAAATATTGTATATGATTTTTATTTTTGGTTCAATAACAGAAATTATTTTTGACATTCTCACTACACCGTCATGATGAGCATTAAAATCTGCTTATATCAGCTCTTTAAAATTGTAAACTAGCTCGAAAATATCTACCACAAAATACAACCCCTTTTGAAAATATACGTTACTTTTATCAGTGATTTTTTGGAATAAGTGGCACAACAGTTTTGCATATATTTTATTTTAAAATGCTGGCCGTATTGAAAATGTTGAACGGACTTGCCAGGGTAACAGTTGTCTGAAGTATTCACAAACTCGTTTTTGCTGGCAAGTTTAAATCAGATCGGATCAAAATTGTGAGCGCTGCATGGTCAACAATTATAAACGCTTCGAAAATTGATATAGATGTCAAGATTGTCTATCCAATAACAATAACAAAGACAGGCGAAATGGAAATTTACTAATATTCTAAACTGATATGTTGACATATAGAATGGAATTTTAAAACTTTAACAAATCCAAGTAACACCACATGAATTAATATTTCGATACGAGAAATTAAGTCACGAAAACATACACAGACGCTCTCTGGTGAATTGAAATTTAATATTTAAAATTCTAATCAGTACGGACTGTAACCCAGACTGCGCATTGTCAAATCACTGTTAAGACTGGCTACTTTATTGGCTTGCAAATAATAACTGAAAACAGTTTAAGAAAATCAAAGTCACGTCTCTTATTTTGTCCAAAATTATAGTCGCTGAGCCTGATTTGTTTAGGTAACGGCCAAAATATAGACTAATTAATTTATAGTGCCCCCCACCCAAGTTTGAGCCCGGGAGTGAGAAGTGTTGTTCTTTTTGAGCAGTACGTCGAAGTATTCCAAGTAGAGATAATTACCATTAATAATTTCGGAAAATTTAAACCGGGCTTTTAAGGAGACCCGAATTCACAATTACACCGACTGCATGTAACGGTTAGCGCTCTTGTAAGTCTAAGCTGGTCTGGGAGTCTTGAGAACCTCAATATTCTTTCACTGATTGGTTTTTCTATCAATAGGTGGGCCAATAAATAATACCAAGCAAGATGGGATAATCTTATAGATCATTCCCATAGCAAACGTCTTCAAGTAGAATTTTGGAAGAAAGTATGTACCTTGGGCAAAGGATAACTCAGAAAAAACAAGGGACTGATTACAGGGCACTGTGGTCTGAACTTAACTCCAAGGGGCACAATAGGTTGTTATATCTCAATGCCAGGTGATATAAAATCTCTTAACCTCTAGAATTTAATCTTATCTAATGCTCAAACAAAATTTTAAATTAGTGTCTGTAGCGTTTTAAGGCAAATCGTTACATGCATATCTTCAAATAAAAGTGATTGTACAACCCCTTCATTTTGTTGAAATGCTTACTTAATGCTTTTCAAAATTTTTAGTATTTCAAGGTCGTATTAATTAAAAATATTTCAACAAAATCGACATGGTTTCGCCAAGGCACTGAAGTAATTCACCACACAAAACCACACAGAACTATTCTGGTTCATCAAATGGGCTACTGTTTTTCACTATACGACCCAACAATAGAAACTTTTCTATAGGCCTAAAACCAACTATAGACTCTGTCTAATAAATTTAAAGGTTTAGAGTAATTAAGTAATAATATGGATTAATATTTGAACAATTTAAACATTTTTAACAAATGCTGTTGTAAAAGCTGTTTGAATAAAATTTGAGTAGCTGTTTTTAACAACCTTACTTTTTTTGCCTGTAGATAGCAGGTTTGTATCTAACTAGTGTGCATCTGAGAATCAGAGTGGCAAGTATTTCTATTAACTGAATTGAATGTCTCAAATTATTCATCGATCCACAGACCAGCTTCCATAACTTACGCCTGAGAGTGTCATATAACAAATATATATATATATATATATATATATATATATATATATATATATATATATACAAACAGATATTCACAAAAACATTTGCCTATGCAAAATGAAAATATTCTTTAAAATTAACCCTTTGAAACTTGTAAGCAATTTCAATATTTTCATTCAATATAGTATCGAAAAAAATCAGTTTTTCGATTCCAAAACATGACTAACAGTTACACTACATGTGATACTATTTAACTGTATTTTACATTTTATTTAATTTATTCGAGCTATACATATATAATACCATGCCTACACTAAGACGTTCTGCTGTCAAGCGACCTTCGGCCTCGAGTTGCGAACATTAAGCTTATAAAATATAATTACCAACACAATTTATTACAATAATCAATTTGATGGCTTATAATAAAACACGAATATTACAATATTAACAAAGAATTACAATTAATAATTAATATTTAATATAATAATAAATATAATATAATAATTAATAATTAATAATGTATATTTAATATTTACCTTAATTAGAAACAATTGCAATAAACATAACCTCAATTAAAATTATTATGTGTATAATAAAATAACCTCAACAGCAATATCAAAGGAACAAGTTGTACTGCGAAATCAGCTGTTTAAGAGAACATTACGTCTAAGCCCCGCTTTATTACAGTTTCTCTTGCATATTAGATCATATGTTTTGATATTTTTTTGAAAAATTACACGTAAAAGTAGAAAAGACAATTCGAATGCTTACCTGGTACTGTGTATATAGTAGTCAACATGCTCCTGCCATTGTGTGGGTTGGACTCTAGACTGACCCTGTAGCTACAGTGGGGCAAGATCTGTATGCCTTCGTGGAACGCCCCGGGAATGTGTTCCGGTGGTACTTTCCAAGTGACCTCCAACTGAAAGAAATTTTGATTGTCTCAATATACAAAATATAAAGGAAGCATTGGGATCATGAATAAAATGGATCCATCTGTTTATACAGTCCAAGGAAATTACATTTTGACAAGTAGGACTGGTTGTTAGGAAAAATAGTTTACTCAAAATCAACTCCACGGATGTTGATCAAAGTTATCACAAATATAGTTCGTAATCATATTTTATGCCGATACTTTTGAACTGATTTGAAATGGTGGGAAAATTTTGCACAAAGTGTTTCAAAATTAAATTAAATTATTCTATAATTGTATGGAAGCTATAAAGTAGGAAAAACTGTCACATTTCCTAAATGCCATTCAGTGTTTTTTTACCCCGCAGGGGGTGCAGACTAGCTGCATCTATTGAGAGGATTTAGACGTCCCTCGTGGTTCCCGAGTCTAACACACACTTACACTTACAACACTACACTTACGACTTAAACACTTTACACTCACACTTATATTTAGGGAGGCGATTATAATCTCAATGTGCTTTTCGCCTTAAAATAACACAAAATATCAGTGTTTGTTTTTTTTTTTTTTTTGTATCATGTTTCAGGGCTGGTTGTCATGATGAATTTTGCGTGATACGTGCCAATTGCCTATAATAGGACAGAACAGATTTGCAATTATAAAAATATAATTGTGTACAAAATCAGCTGTTGCTTTAATATAATATCATTTCAATTGGTGTTAGGCGAAAAATTCAATTTCTAAATAAAATGGGCAATGAAATTATTTTAAAAAATACGTTTTAAGTGAAAAACAAAAGAGAGAAAATGAGCGAGGTATACTACGAAGGTTAGAAAATAAGTTAAAACAAAGAAATGACATTATCGATGACAATGTTACAATTAATGAAAGAGTTATGACGGAAGAACATCAACTAAATGATAACAAAAACGAGGAATCGAGAAAAACATGTTACATGATTTATATTTTTAGTTCGGTAACCTAAATTTTTTATTATCTTTTTTTATTGACTATGAAACTTTGACTTTTATTTTAAAATGTTAACAATTACTTGAATTCCGTATCCCTTCCAATAACATAAATCTTTGCAAAATCTCATCCCGCAGGGGGTGCAGACTAGCTGCACCTACTAAGAAAATTTAACGTCCCTCGCGGTATCCGAGTCTAACACACACTTACACTTGCAACACTACACTTGCGACTTTAACACTTTACACTCACACTTACAATTAGGGAGGCGATAATAACATGTGCTTGTCGCCTTAAAATAACAATAACAAAAAATCTTTTCAAAATCTGGTGAACCGATTTTTAAAACGAATCTGCATTTGTTTTTATCCGTAGATCCTAATTTTGTACACAATTTGTGGCAGTTTATTCAGCGTAAGAAAATAGTTCGAAATTTTACCGTTTTCATTTAATAAACAAAAATTGTATTAAGCAATCTGATAGCCATAAATATTAGTTTAGTTTGATAACAATGTCTGAAACAATTTATAAAGAAAAATTAAAACATTTAAAACTCGCCCAAAAAAGACATAATTAACGTTACTCTTCTACGATGATGTTTTGTAGAAAAGGTAAAACTTCAAACACGCTCAAAAGGATATAATTAACGTTTCCCTTCTATAATGTTGCTTTCAGATAACGTTAGACAAATTGCAAATGAATGTAGCTGTTTGCGGGGATAACTTCAATGAAAGGAAATGCAAAGGGTGAAACTGAAAGGAGCGACAACTCCGCTTGTCGGGTGACTTTATTTTAAGATCTTATGTATAAAGCAACTCTTCTTTTACTTCCTCTTCTTAATCTCTTCTTCCTATAATATTTGTTAGGTTATTTATTTTATTAAAATTAAATATATAATATTAATATTATTTTTTAAATTTCCATTAACAACAATAATATTGACGATATTCAGGATTCATTTTCGTTTGTTCAGTGTCCATTTATTTTTATAATTTTCTAATAAACGCAGATAGAAATCTATTCTGATAAAAGCTTTGTCACATACATTGTTAAGAGGTGTGCTCACAAAGTAACGAGAATTTTTAAATTTCGCGGGCTTGGAGTGTCCGATTGTCAAACATTTTTTTATTATGTTGGTATACATGCCCTTGAACTATGATAAAACTTCCAGCTGTTGTTGTCTTTGTTGACTTTGTCTGTGACAGCCACTAAGGTTAGACGTGTTTTTATGAGCTCGGCGATTTTCGTTTGTTAAACGAAATGGATCAAAGAATGTGTATCACATTTTGCGTAAAAAACGGAATAAAGTGTAACAAAATGTGTGAAATGTTAACAAAGGCCTATGGTGAGTCTGCTATGAGTAACGCAAGAGTTTACGAGTGGTATAAGCGATTCCAAGAAGGCCGTGAAGACGTTGAAGATGACGAACGCCCTGGACACCCCAGCACATCAACAAACGATGAAAACGTGGAAAATATGAAAGAAATGGTTATGAAAAATCGCCGAATCACAATTAGAGAGGTCGCTGATGATGTTGGCATATTGATTGGAACATGTCATGACTTTGTTTCCAGTTTTTTTGTGTTTTGTGAAACTCGTGGCAGCAAAATTCGTTCCAAAATTGTTGAATTTTGAACAAAAACAGCGGCGAATGGAAGTTGCTCAGGAGTAACTAAATGAAGTCAACGACTATGCAGAATTACTTAAGCCTATTGTAAGCCTACTGGTGACGAAACATGGGTTTACGGATATGACGTCGAAACTAAGGCATACCAGTGGAGGCATTCTAGCTCGCCAAGACCGAAAAAGGCTCGACAAATGCGGTCGAACGTGAAGGTTATGCTCACTGTGTTCTTCGATATTAATGGCATAGTGCATCATGAATTCCTGCTACCAGGTGAAACGGTCAATAAGGAGTACTACCTACAATTTCAACAAAGTTTGCGTGAAGCAATACGAAAAAACCCCGGATCTGTGGAAAAACAATTCATGGCTTTTGCACCACGATAACGCACCAGCTCACACTTCATTGTTTGTTCGTGAATTTTTGGCCAAAAACAGTACTGTAACGATGCCCCAGCCTCCATATTCGCCAGACATGGCTCCGTGTGACTTTTTCCTATTACCAAAAATAAAGAGAACCTTAAAGCGCCGTCGTTTTACAGCCGTAGATGACATTAAAGCGCATCGCTGAAAGAACTAAAGGATATCTCAAAGATCGAGTTTGAGAAGTGTTTTGAGGATTGGAAGAAGCGCTGGCACAAGTGCATAATCTCCAATGGGGATTATTTTGAAGGCGACAACATCAATGTAGAAGAATAAATAAATATTTTATTCCAAAAATTAAAATTCTCGTTACTTTCTGAACACACCTCGTATATATACTTTTTAACAGTTTCTCAAAAAGTGGACAAGTTCGGCGCATACTTTAAGGACCCCGATCTAGGTTTGAGAACGATGGCTGCTCTAACAGCCCATTTTCCATTTGAAATTTGATATCAAATTGTGCAACAAATTCGATAAAATAAATTGTACAATGGTTGTATTGTTAAATCGATTTCACATTCAATTAAAAAAAAATGTTTCAAGTGAAGTATCAGAAAGTTGGCGCGAAAGCAGCGTTTTCTCTTCCTTTCGGCAAGTGATAAGGAAAATCAGTTGATTTCCACGTTCTCATATTTAGTTGCATGTTTATCCACCAGTAGCGCTGGCGTTTCTTGCCAATGCACTTATCAGCAGCTGGTCTTAATTATAATTTCAAAAGAAATATTATTACAGTTTTTGTATTTGCTTGTTTGAAAACGTTTAGTGAATAATGTACCAGGTAAGTTTTCAAACAAAGCTGTAGAAATAACAGGGAAGTTATTACCAGAAAAATCAAAAAAGGTGCAAAGCATGTTTTTTGAGTGTGTCGAAGTTGAAAATGTTAGGTCTAGTGATTTAAAATGTATCTTTTACCGAGTTATTCTACGCTATGATGAAAGTAACGTTGATAATTCCTTTATATGCACTTCCGGCACTTGGTTGTGATCGCGCACCGGAAATTTCTCCTTTCATTACTAGTAATGAAGTATACTACAAAGCATTTTGTATAATCACATTTCGTTCAATTTCGGGTTTACAAGATGGTTCCAAACTCAACTAAGTACCATTCAATTTGTGCACAGAAATGTGTTTTCAAAAGGTAGTATTCGGGCTGTAGGTAAATAATTATTATTTATAAGATAGAAATACTGTGTTAGTGTTACAATAACTTCTAATTTAAGCACTAAATACACACACGCGCGCGCGCGCGCGCGCACACACACACACACACACACACACACACACACACACACACACACACACACACACACACACACACACACACACACACACACACACACACACACACACACACACACACACACACACACACACACACACACACACACACACACACACACACACACACACACTCACACACACACACACACACACACACACACACACACACACACACACACACACACACACACACACACACACACACACACACACACACACACACACACACTCACACACACACTCTCAAGCAAATACAAAAACTGTAATAATATTTCTTTTGCAATTTTAATTAAGACCAGCTGCTGCTAAGTGCATTGGCAAGAAACGCCAGCGCTACTTGTGGTTAAACATTCAACTAAATTTCCGTAGGATTAATCAAAATTCCACACAAGTGTTAATAAATCGATATTTGTTTTTAATCCACATATCGCACTTACAAAACAAAGCCTTTATACAATGGAAGTTTAATATTCCAGATTTATCTTACTGTAGGGTAAAACAGTTTCAGGACACAGGCGTACTTACAGGATCATTGATGAAAGCATAGTAAGACTCGGTTAGGCAGAATGGATGCGACTCGTTCAGCGGTACCACGTGGAGGTTGTAACTGTCTGGCTGTCTTCCACCTAAAACATGAGACGTGAAAAACATTTAATTAAACTTTGATCACGGAATGCAAGCGACGTTAGTGTTTTTATATGTAACAGTACATAGCAGCACGTTATTGTTCTGTACTGCACCATGTAAAATTAAACGAAAAATAAATGTGTTCTTGATTGGTCAAGGTTTAATTTTCGAGAAAATATTTTTTTCTGAAACCGAGCAAAGCTTAACTTCGTTAAATGACGATGTACAGAATGTTTCTGTTATATGCGGACATAATTCAGGAATTAGTTAAATGAATCAAAATAAACAAAAAGTATTTTCTTTGTCCTCAAACACCAGTCTTACCAGCTATCCATAATTTTGTTTTTTTTTTTTATAATTCTGCAGTAACGGATTTGTTGAAATTTCACAAAGTACTTCGTTAAACAAAATAATGTTTCCAGTATTCAATTTTAAAAATTTAGTTAAAAGTTTGTTTGCTTAACTTTTATACTTTATGCAATAACTGCGTTTCGAACCCGTGACCTTGAGATGCTGTCTTCTGAACCACATCCAACACCGAGTCTTAACATTTTCTATATATAGGATGAGTTGTATTTTTTTAAATTATTTTAAGGCGAAAGCACATTGAGGCTATTATCACCTCCCTAAATTTAAGTGTGACTGTAAAGTGTTAAAGTCGTAAATGTAGTGTTGTAAGTGTAAGTGTGTGTTAGACTCGGGTACTGCGAAGGATGTCTAAATCCTCCAAATAGGTGCAGCTAGTCTGCACCCCCTTGCGGGATGTATGAGTTGTAAATATCGCTGAGAAATTCACTCTAGTTTCCTTTTAAATCTAATATTTTGCCTTTCGATAATTTCGCATTGCATTGTACGATACAAAAACTTTCGAACATATTTTGCATTACTCAGCCCGGTATTTTAATGTCATATGATTTAACCTAACTCTTTCAGCGTTTTACAATAAAGAACGCCGTTTCACTGTTACCTTTTGTCAGATAGTATTTGTCGTTATACCATTCGATAGGAAATTAAAAGAACAAAAAAATTATTCTTAACGTTTTTTTATAAATTTTCGTTTAAAGTTATAAATGACAGTCATTTTAAAAATAAATATTAGAACAAGTTAATTTTTTTTAACTGTTTCGTTACATTAATTAGCAGGGTGTAAAATTTCAACACTATCGGTTACGGTTCTTCTAAAGATATACGTGTTTATTAAAAACAAAAATGGCCTATTGTTTGCACAAGAAGCGTTTACGGACAATTTAAAAAAACTTTTTCTTTATTTTGATCAATAAAACTACCTTTTGCAATACTGAGCACATTACTGAAACACCCTGTATGTAATCATTTAATGTTTTTCTTTAACACGTCCGACTATTGTGCACTCTTGGGCTAATGCAGACGATGGGATTTTATAGCGTATGAAAATGCCAAACCCTGGCCGGGAATCGAACCCGGGACCTCGGGGTGAAAGCCCAGTACGCTATCAACTAGGCCACCGAGGCGGCAACGCGCGATTAACGTTAAAATTTAACGGATTGCCATGTACAGTTAAATATTATTACACATCGCTATACACTAACATCACCAGCACGACGTTGCCGTCAAATACAAAGGTTTTTACAGTCATCGTTTTATGCAAACAGGTGTAATTTTCAGCTAAATAATTAATATTTAAAAATATAAATAGAAATTTTAAAATTCGGCTTCGAGTTGTTATCTGACCTTCTTCCCACATATTTGAAAAACTTCAGATCTCTGCGTGACACACACACACACACACACACACACACACACACACACACACACACATACACTATTTTTATTAATACATAAGATGGCTACTCAATTAGAAATAAAGAAAATGGGAAACCAATATTTGCAAATTATATCCTGTTTAGTAATATATAAAAGAAACTTCGTTTATCAAAAATAATGTATTTGATTTTACGAAATTTTCAAAAAGACTATTAACAACCCATTGCTTGTCACTATTAGAAACGTAATCAGGAACAACGAATGACCTAATTTATAACAAAATTGCAATTATTAATAATTAAAACCCCACTTCAAACGCACTACAAAAAATTACAAAAATGACCGACATTTTACTGAAAATTGAAATGTTATTAATTACATAATGATACGATTATCACTATATTAATTATAATTACTTCCCTAGTGTGGTATTTCTTTTGAATACGTCAATCAAAATCTAAGTAATTAATAAAACATGCATTACAATAGCTATCTTTGCAGAAAAAAATATGGAGATATAGATATCGTAGCTGAACTACTTTTGATGTAAGCCTACTATATAACGTAAAATTTTGTATTAAATTTTGTAAAACTATATGCATATTTCTACTAAAATGAATGTTAGGTTAGGTATGCGATTATTTATAGTTTTATTTTTATTTTTTATTTATTTTTTTTTTTTTGTAAAATATTTGCAAACTTAACCTAAACTTTTCGTCTCGAGATACAAATTTTAATGTCTATAACTTGCATCATGATGTCATATGGTTTGTTTACATATTGTATTAAAGTGATATGCTCTATAAATTTTAGTTTTAGATTACTATACGAAGTATCCAATATGATCGTCGTGAAAAACCAATGTTTTTAAATTTTAAAATCACGTAAAACAAAACAAAATTGCTTTTGGTCATGTGCTCGAATAACTGATCAAAGTTTCGTGAAATTTGGTTTATATTTTATTTGCCCATATCACAAACGTTAATCAAAAAGGTTTTTGGAACTCAAAAAAATGTTTAAACAATGTTTTCTCAAAATCATCTTGAACGATTTCGATCAAGTTTTTCTCAAATGCAATCCGTAACTATCCAAACAAAATTCTTGGATTGTTATAGCGCCAGATATTTTGTCACGGCAGCTATTGAAGACAAACTGAAAAATCGGCTTGGTTTTTAAAAATTAGTCACATTTTGCTGAAATTTTGGGTACTTAATATACAGCTTGAAACTTATTAATCTCAGAAGTTTTTAAAGTCCATTTTTGGAGAAAATCAAAATAACGTTTTTGAGCACTATGTAAAGCAATTTTGTTAAATTAGTTTTATTTTTCTATGTTTTTCCGGATTATTTGGAGAAATAGTTGAGAACGTGAGGAAGTTTTTGTGACATATAATGTGCTTCAGTTCTTTTCGAAAAAAGTGCTGAATATTTTAAATACCTTAAATCACTACACGGTGCCTCTTTTCTGCTACAACCTACCTAACTACCGCTCAATATATACTCCCTAATTCGTTGCCTTGAAACCCACCCTCTCTCTCTCCCCCAGCACTTCCCATTTGTCCCTAATTTTCTTTACCAGCGGAAAAGCTAAATATCTTACAGAACAGTCCAAAAACATCAACCGCTACCTTTATTCACCCAAACATATTTACTCTAAATTTATTCATATTGTCGCCCTAATGAGTGATTACACTGTTCCATACACGCCCCAAGTTAGGTAGGAAGCGCTGTAAGTCCCTGAAACCGGATGTGACGTCACAGTGTCCATGAAAAAACACAGTCATTCGAGTTAACGATATTGACAAAAACTTTAAAATTAAAACAAAATAAATTCTTTAATCTGGCTTGTCCCTAGAGTAGCTTCCATATGCCAACCAAAGTAATCCGTCCCGACGGTTTTTGGTAATCCTCCCAATATAATCC
>CM040190.1:16377660-16387660 GCA_022606455.1 Callitettix versicolor
TGACTAAATAATGCAGGTAACGAATCACCATAGAGGTATTGTTTTGCCCTGCACAACTATTACAAAATATTGCTAGTTTACGAACAGTTGCCGGCAGTATGGAAGTCACTGAGCAAACATCATCCACCCCTTTCTTAGCAATTCTCTCATCATAAGTGTAAAAGACATTACATTTGATCAGAAAGAACGTGAATATTAAATAAAACAAAATTTAACTATCTCTTGTTTTATACTTCATTTGTGGTTATATTAGGACAGTGAAGGTTTTTCTTGTAATCCATGGTAATAGCTTCAAGGTCAGTAAATTTCCTAGATTTCTTCGTATACAATGACTAATTCATAGAATTTGGCACTTTTACTTAAATGGAGTTTTTCTTCAGCTAACAATCTGTTTAAGTCACTTTGTACTAATATTTTTTCCTTCTGACTAGCCGATGCAATCGATTGTTCAAATGCAGCTTTTTTGATTTATTAGTATCACAAGTGCTGCACGTATCTTTACGAGGGTAACCGATCATGAAATTGTAATCTTGATTAAATATTTCCCTAAAAGAGTCATAGGATATTTCACTGTTTATATTTGACTCTTGGTACATCGACCATAACTTAGATATATTTAATTCATCAGACAAATAAGTTTTGTCTCTCTTTTTCAAGGAAAAATATGACTTTCTGACTTTTAACGACTTGGGCAGGTGCATGCTACTGTGACTCATCGACACCATTAATTTACTTATTCGATTGATTCTGCTAGGTACACTATGTCTTAAATATTAAAGAAATAATGAAAAACGTAATATAATTTTACTTATCTGTTTATGTCAAATTTGATAATCATTTTTTGAGGCTATTCCTCGTGACAGATTTTCTTCAAACTTTGCGTACATACGTAATCAAGGGCACAATTTAATATTTCTTAATAACATTCTAAATTAATCAGTTAATTCATAAATTATAATCGATTACAATATTTATAAAGAAGGAATATTTTAAAATACTTGACATCGAATGGAGACATTTAAAAATAACCGAGACACTAAAAACTTTAACAGACCGTTGATGTTCTACGTACATTATTAACGAACACAGTTTTTATATTTTCTTGTTGTAGAAAACTTTTCTTTAACTTTTAAAAGTGGATATTTCTAACTAAATAAAATTACAATTGAATTAAATTATTTTACTTATTGTATTTACTACTTTTAATAAGATATTTTTAAATTTCTATTTGATTTATTCCTTGAAAATTTTTATTTATAATACGTATTAAAAAATCGTTGGGTTTATAATAACCTGTTTTATTGAGACTTAATTTATATTTAAACTTTGGAAGAAAAGAAAGTAAAAACTTTGTTAAAAATAGAAACATTTTTTTTCTTATATTAATGAGCATAACCCTGTTTTGCTAACTTACTTGAACTTTTCTCACTGTTCCTCACTCCTCAAAGACAACAAATAAATTTAACCTTTAACACGACGATTTATTTGTACAAGTTTACTGAAAATAGTATTATATAGTATTTTCTTGTTAAATAACATTCCAAATTGTTTCCATTATTGCTGTTATAGCACACATTCCTTTATAGGATCGACTGGACGGGAGACGTGTGCAACTCAAGGTCAGACTTTCATGTTTAATAACGTTCCAAATATATTGAATTTTGCTGTGTGAAGAGTTTGATCTCTTATAGCACACACACACACACACACACACACACACACACACACACACACACACACACACACACACACACACACACACACACACACACACACACACACACACACACACACACACACACACACACACACACACACACACACACACACACACACACACACACACACACACACACACACACACACACACACACACATGGTGTGGGTAACATGTGCAATCTCAAGGGAGAACTTATGCGCCCCCACGCGATGGAGGGTGGAAACTGATTGATGCTGGCCTGTTACACGAAAACTACATCAATGCAAGTAAAGCGTAAGATACACATATATATCCCAAGCCAAAGTTCAATAGCATACGTCAACAGCTGCATATCTAAGACTTGGGAAGAGTGGAAGCTGGAGTTACACTTAATCGGTAGAATCCACCAGCGGTGAACCGCAGCGGATGGGCAGTAGAAGAAGATACACAAACCCTGGGGACTTGCAGAAGTAGACCTGGAAGTTTGGTTGGGGTTATATTCAATCCCGCAGAATTCACCAACGGTGATTCACAGCAGATTGTAGAACCCTACAATCTTGGGAGGACCACTCAACCTGTGATAGAAGAAGGAATAAACTTTGGGAAACTTGCAGACGTGAACCTGGTAAGAATTTGGAAAAGGAGGAAACTGGGGTTGTACTTAATCCCATGAACCACCAGCAGTGATTCGCAGATAATGGGGATGCTGGGCGGACCAAATTAACCTGCGATAGATGATGTGAAAGATGAGATCAAACATCTCCAAAGCGCTAAAACTGTCTAGAAGAGTGATCAATAGGGAGCTTTCAGTGAAATCTGGAGCCACGAATCAATCCATCCAAGGGGATAGAATAATATTGAGGAGAGTTCGGAGATCACTGACAACCGTAAGATTTCCTCAAACCTAAAGATATTGGGATCTGACGGTAGTATTCCTGGTATTGAAGTGGCGGATGGGGACCTGTATGCTATGACTGAAGGACAGTTTGGGTTGTCCAGAGGTTGGGTTGTCTTGGAATAAAGCGAAGATGATCCAGGAGATTATCCTGTGTGGGAGGTCCTATCCTTTGCCAAAGATTTTGCATACAAGGTCCATAACTTCTTCCATGAGAATGGAGCTTTCCTTATCACTTGCCCATGAGACAGGGCCAAGATGTGACTTCAGAGCAAGGTCTCACATTACATTGATGGAGGCCTAGAGTTGGAGATGGTGTTGGCTATGGTGATAGTCTTGATTCCGAAAACCCTGGTTACGATTCTGCTGGAAGATCTTGGATAAAGAGCAGCTCAGGACCAATGGAGACTCACTATATAGCACTGTAATCTCAAAGTTTACTTGAACCTAATAGAAATGTACCAAGAAGAAACTGTGTTTAGATTGTACGTAGTAAGAGGAAACTGCAGACTACATAATTCATGACTGAGATTTAGCCATCAGGAGACAATGTAGTTTGGCTTTCAGGATCCTGAGGATCTCCAGCAGAGTAGGTTAAACGGTGGACTGATGGAACCAATTAAGGTTGTGCGGTCAAAAAAACAATTATGGATATTTTCGCTTAAAATAACACACATGTTTGGAGAGATGTTATTTTCACATATAAATTTAAAAAAAATTTTTTTAGCGTTTTAGGGGGGTTTTAAATGGTCTTTTTTGTGTTTTAGTCAATCTACACCCACGTGTAAACGGAAGAAGCAATTTAAACCAAATTTTGGAGTTATATGCTACTAAACATGACCAATACCCTAATTACCCTCATTTTGCCATATCGGACATTTTAAAAAAAACTGTTTTTTTTAAAAAAAATATAAAGAATTTTTGAATCAAAAACTTCATAGCGAGGTGAAGATAGGTTTGAAGGTTATTTTCCATAAAAATATCTGTTCTAGATGGAATCGTTTAGCCGTGGGGGTGTTTTAAAAAAATTGGCCTACTCCTGCAAATGAAAAGATGCAACCCGCAATCTTCGTTCTCTTTCTAACAGTCGCGCTCTCTCTTGCTCCCTCTCCTCCACCGGCTTGTCAATTCCCCCACTTGGTCGCTCGCTACATTCGTCAACCAGTTGTTTTCCTAGAACCTTCTACTGTAACTGTCCGATTGCCTCTTTTGCACTACTATTGGATTTTTCTCATTATAAACTACTCATTTTTGATTCATTGTTAAAGTAAACGAACAATAATGTGATAAATTTAGTTACACCATTGCGTTTATTGGTTTTTCCTGAACAATTACACATTAAATTCTTACAAAAAAAATGATATACAATTTGTTTGAGAATAATGTCACAAAACAAAATTTTCATAGTCTTTTGTTTTGACTAAAACCAGATCCAGAGTTTTTGAGATAAAATCTCTTTTGCAGTGATTTTTATCTGTGATGTCCTGAATATAACTAAAATTTTTCAAATCTTTATTTTGATTCTACACCCAGTTATTAAATATTCCCCGTAATACTGTTCATTCTGTTTGTAATAATACTGTATTAATAAAATGATATGTATATAATAGGCATGATACCATTATTTGGAAAGATATACAATACATTTCACAAAAGAAAATGTTAAATATTTATTTCAATTATTATTGAATAATTACTTATAATTGATAATTATAAAAGATTCGCGGTAAAGATACAATCTATAAAGGTACTTATAAAGAATCGATTTTTGTTTTGTAATTCAAATAAAACAATATTATCTATGTTTGAAATAATAAACATTAAGATCGAGTAGAAAGAGAGGGAAGGAATATTGAATAAATTCGACTGCATTAATCAGAATCATAATGCATCTGGGGAAAATAACTCATTTCGAAGAATCGTGTAGTGTACAATGATCGAGTACTCCATTCAAATCAAAAAATCGAGTACTCGATTCCTACTAGACTATCCTATCACTACGAGAGGGGAAATGAAAAGGGGAGGGTGAAAATTATGTTCACATCGCTTGTATTACCGTAAATGGCATCCATATAATATAATAGTTTTTTTATCATTTTTAAGAATCTGCAATAATTAAAATAATTATTTATTTGACTTTGGGCGAATAATGTGAAAACATGAGAGGAAGCAGGAAGTATAAGAGGTGTGTTCAGAAAGTAAGAGAATTTTTAAATTTCGCGGGCTTGGAGAGTCCGATTGTCACACAATTTTTTTTATTATGTTGGTATACATGCCCTTGAAGTATGATAAAACTTTCAGCTGTTTTCATTGTTGACTTTGTCTGCGACAGCCACTAAGGTTAGACGTGTTTTTATGAGCTCGGCGATTTTCGTTTGTTAAAAGAAATAGAACAAAGAATTTGTATCACATTTTGCGTAAAAAATGGGATAAAGTGTACCAAAGTGTGTAAAATGTTAACAAATGCCTATGGTGAGTCTCCTATGAGTAAAACAAGAGTTTACGAGTGGTATAAGCGTTTCCGAGAAGGCCGTGAAGAAGTTGAAGATGACGAACGCCCTGGACGCCCCAGCACATCAACAACGTGGATAAACGTGGAAAAAGTGAAAGAAATGTTTATGAACAATCGCTGAATCACAATTAGAGAGCTCGCTGATGACGTTGGCATATCGATTGGAACATATCATGACATTGTTTCCAATGTTTTGTGTATGAAACGCGTGGCAGCAAAATTCGTTCCAAAATTGTTGAATTTTGAACAAAAACAGCGGCGAATGGAAGTTGCTCAGGAGTCACTAAATAAAGTCAACGACGATGCAGAATTACTGAAACGTATTATAACAGGTGACGAAACATGGGTTTACGGATATGACGTCGAAACTAAGGCTCAATCATACCTATTCATTCGATACCTACATTCATTACAATATTTACATCCGATACATAGCTTACGATATCTACGTACGCTTTATTTTACGATATTTACATACAAAACCTACATTCTTTACAATATTTACATCCGATACATAGCTTACGATATCTATGTACGCTTTACTTTACGATATATACATACAATACCTACATTCCTTACAATATTTACATAAGAAATATAGCTTATCTTAATATACAAAAGAAGAAGTCCTGACTGACTCATTGACTGAGTGACTGACTGACTGATTCATAATCAATATAGAGCCAAAACTATTTTAGCTTGCGACTTGAAATTTTGAGTGTACATTTATTTTACCATATAGGCTGCACGCCTATAATCGATCAATATCTTCTATTCTTATAATGGCGTTGACTAAAATACCAACTGATGGAGTTATTGAAACTGGAGTTACAAAACTGTAAATTTTAATGGCGTTAAACATGTTCTTAACGAAAAGATTTTACGCTAAGAAAGGATTTTGGAAAAATTTGATTTTAACGCCATTAAACTTCTTACCCATTCTAACTTTAATAATCAACGTACAGCCGACTATTGTAGCTAGGGGAAATTTTCAGGGGTACCTTCTTACAAAATCTCGAAGTGTACTAAGAAAGGATTTTTAATTTTTTTGTTTTAACGCGATCAAAATACTTATCCAGCCTAACTTCATTAATCAACGTACAACCGAGACTATTATAGCTAGACTTGAAATTTTCAGGGTACCTTCTTACAAAATGTCGAGGTGCACTAAGAAAGGATTTTGAAAAAAATTGATTTTAATGCCATTAAACTACTTACCCAGTCCAACTTTAATAATAAATGTACAGCTGAAGCTATTATAGTTAGAGAATTGAAATTATCAGGGTTACCACCACATGTAGGGGTGCACTGAAAAACGATTTTCCAGTATTCAACCACTAAAGAGGTAAAAAAGAAGTATAACAATTTTTATTGGAAAAAATATGTTTTTCATATGACCTTCTTAAAACGTAACATAGTCACTCTTAAATATAAGTAATAAAATATATTTTTCACCATTTGCCAAAACTCATTCCCTAAAGAGATTGAAAGGGGTATAAAATGTAAAATAGGTAATGCAATTTTGCATTAAAAAATTCTTTTTTCTTGATCGTATATTCCAGAAATATGCTTTGAAACACAAATAATGAAATACATATTTCAACATTTTTCCGAAATCATTCCCTAAAAGAATAATAATGTAAAAAAGTGTGTCATTGGAGAAAAAAGAGTGTTTGCATTGGAGAAAAACATTTTTTTATTGGATTTTCTTAAAAGTAAACAAAATATTTTAAAACACAAATTATGATGCACGTAATTCATCATTTTCCTCGAATTCATCCCCTAAAAGGATAAACATATAAAAGAGGTATAGTCTAAATGTTTGCATTGGAGAAAAATATTTTTTATCAGATTTTCTTAAATTCGAATGGAACACTTTTGAAGACAACAGAACAACATATTCAGGTTATAATATTTTTTCATATTCACTGTAAAATAATCATGAGTTTAGATTATCACGCTTTTATTAATACATTTTTAGTGTTTCTAAATTATTACATTACTGAAACAGTTCACGCTTCGTGGGCGAAGCCGCGATGGGTAATGCTAGTAATATCTATATATATCTTTAAGATATTTACATAAGACTAGGTGGCCATCAAATACGGAGCGGAGTTCGCTGAACGAAGCGGACTAAACATACAAAAACGAATTTACTTATTTTTTATGTAGGTACGGCCACAGAAAACAACGGAGCTAAGCAGAATCGAGTGGTATCGCTGGGCTCCGCTCCACGTAGCTTCGACTCTGTCTACATTCGATTATGATGCTGACTCCGCTTCCCCCCACTACGCTAACCCACGCTTTTAAACTTATTTCTCGCTGCCTAGATTACGGTTTTTAATATATTAGTTTCCGAGATTCCGTTACAGCAGACCTAAATATTTAGATTTAAAAGATACAAATGCCTTCTTTAAACTGACTGAATTCCACATTTTTGGTGACCGCCTGACCTAATACTTACATACGCTTTATTATATGACAGTTTGTTGTTAAATGCTTTCGGGATGCATTAAAAGGCAATTTCAACAAACTTTTTAACTGTAGACTTGGGGAAGAGCTTTTCACCACTTGATGGTTTTTATTTAGATTTTTACTAGCCTAGGTACTGCAATTGTTAAATGGGAAACATGTAATTTTAGATTGGAGATTAAAGAAAAGCCTGTATTGTTAAACTTTTTAAATGTTTTTCCTTCAGCCTAATCATACACAATATAATTATTTCGTCGTGCTGATTAATTTGGTTTATATCATCAAATTGCCTTTTTACCTATACGAACAGTGATCGTTCTGATCAGCATACTCGGCAGGTTCTTAAATTTTAGAAGCTTTTATTTCATCATCAATGTTCAAGGTTTATTACTCCAATCATATTTATCTGAACACACAAAAGCACACAAATCCTGACGTCGCGGTTCATTTTTGCATTTTTATTTTACATTTTATTTTCATTTAATGCAATTTTAATGTTTTAAATGCTAATTTATACAGTTTTTAACACTGTTTACGATAGCGAAATCAAATTTTTATAGAAAGTATTGCGTAAAAAACTTACAAAATTCACGGCTTTTCATTTTTATATTTTTATTGTAGAACAAAAATTTAATAAATTTAAAATGTTTTTATTTTAAACAAAAACAGCATATTTAAGAAATTTGCTTCCATCAGGTCAGTGAGTAGCGTGCAAATACAAATACACATACAATACAAATACAAATACAAATACAAATACAGGTCAGTGAGTATAATTACAAATACAAGTTGGAATAGGCAAACTACAATATAAGTCAAAAAGTGACATTCTGTAAAAACAGAAAAATATAACGCATGAATGTGAAGTTCTGTTTCGTAAATCCCATGGAAAGATGTCGTAGCATACAGCCAGCCTTGAAAAAAATGCTCAAGTAAGCATGTCTGATAAGCCCACAGTTACCGAAGGAACCAAGAAAAGTTTGGAGCGTGGAGGGGGAACCACGAAACACAAAGCGGCTGGAGGGGAAATGTTCGATTGGCAAAATAGCCCCTAGAGCGAGTGGCCTGCGATCTAGCGGACAAAGTTTGTCAGCGGACGTGATTGCACAACCTTAAGGGTACCTGTCTGCTGAACTAAAATTCCAGAGGGCTATTTTCACAATGTCGTGGTGTCAGTCCAAAATACTCCTTAATCTCTTCATCTAATCTAATTTAAATTGTATTGTTAAACCATTGTTTCTTATTTAAGGTTATAAAGTAGGTTCCTACGTAAGATTAAAAATAAATTATATTTTTAATCAAAGGGTTTTAAGTGTGTTTCCATAACAATTTGTATTAACAAATAAATTTGTTGACAAAATGTTGGAGGTATTTCTGTTCGTTGTGGGTACTTTTGTTCCTAGATATTTTAAGAAGTTTGAATAACATAACTCAACACTGTGTTTGTACCACCGAACCTTTACGGTTTTTCATCGGGGAAAATATAGTTAAAATATTACTTTTAAATACGACTTCGGAAAACTTTTAAGTGCAATTCGTGTGCAAAATGTTTATTTTAAATTCGACAAAAATCAAGCCTATTTCAGCTCGGCAAGCCTCGTGCGTAAACATTTTTCTCCGTTTAAAAAAGTGCCACCTTGCTCACTACCTGCACAAACAAGTATTAACATTTATAATTGAAACAACCGTCGGACCACATATTTCAGTTATTAAGATTATGACCTTTTTTCATCCGTCTAGAGGTCTTTTTACTCATCTCGTAAAGACTATCGCGGTTTCGAAACCTCATTCATCTTGAGGCCGTAATACAAAATGTTACATACCTGTGTCAAGGTCATCACAAAGTTAACAAAACATTGAAAATACACGTCACAACCACTAAAACACAATTACACGATTTTTATCAAAACGCACAACGATAAAATTTGGTTTGGCCAAATACTAACCATGCAACTCGTATGTCATTAGAGCCCGGACTGTACATTTTACGGTTATGTGTTTTAGTAAAAATCGTGTAATTGTATTTTACTGTTTTTGACGAGTGTTTTCAATGTTTTGTTAACTGTGGTGACCTCGACACAGGCATCTAACACTGTATTACGGCCTCAAGATGAAACAATGTTTCGTAACCGCGGTAGCCTTTACGATGTGAGTAAAAAGACCACTAAAAAAAAAACAGTCATAATCTTAACTATTTAATATTTATAATTGAAATGTTTACTTTGAATTCAATAACGTTAAATCTGCTTACCTCTTGGATGTAGAAATGAAAAAGCTTTTAGTCCGTAATTTCTTGAAAAACTAAAACTAAACTAAACTTGTGTGTGTGTGTATATATATATATATATATATAGAGAGAGAGAGAGAGAGAGAGAGAGAGAGAGAGAGAGAGAGAGAGAAAGAACTTACTTATACACATATT
>CM040190.1:16392660-16400160 GCA_022606455.1 Callitettix versicolor
TTAACCAACAATATCATCCGTGCAACGTTTTGACTGTTGTTATTCCAAAACTTACACAATTCATAACACTTCACCTTACTGATTATACCGCTGTATTGCTGACCGCATAAATGTACAATAATATTGTCACGTTTTGTGAAATTGCATTTCATCAGCGAGACAGTAGCGTGTCACATTTACTGTTTGATAAGCATTGAACATAATTAATTTTATTTGAAAAGGAAAATGTGTGCATGTCTCCGCCACGGGATAACGCAACAAGTAAACACTCACTCACATTATACAGATTGTTTTCAAATAGTGACAAAGCGAATGGCATTTACAAACGCTAGTCTGGACACTGAGTAAATATTTTAGCATTTCGCTTTCACAGCAAATAAATGCTGAACGTATCGTGACAGCAATAAAGACAACATTTGCAGTTCGCGGCATTCTTTCCTGCCCGGTGAGTAGGGGTCAAAAAAAGGGTTAGTTTGGAATGTGACTTGCCATTTAATAAGTTTTATGTTTCGCCCGCCTGAAATAATCCGACACATGGTTCGCAATCAGCGCCTAAAACGTAACTATACAAATTTGTTTCATAAAATCAGTTTAAAGTAATACAAGTCGCCCATATAATGCAAACACAAAATATTTTTACTACAAATATACGATAAAGAAACTATATAATAGCAAATTAAAAACCTGTTTTCTATCTTTTATATTTAATAAATGGAAGTGTGTGTGTATGTGTGTGTGCGTGTGCGCGCACGCGCGTCTAAAAATCTTATTTTCACAAATCTGGCTTAAACTATTTTATTAAATTATTTTCAATATGGTTTTGAGCCATCGGTTGTATATCTTGTACAGAAGTTGTACACTGATAGTAAAAAAGTTGAAATTGCAAGCTTTGCAGACAATACTGCCAATGTAACAGAGCGAATAACAGTTGAAGAAGTCATTGCACAACTTCAAAATGCCATAAATGTACCGATACTTGGTGTATTAAGCTAAAAAAGGTAAAATTAAATATAAATTTCACTAATATATAGGCTTACATATATTACGATAAATGATAATACTATTAAACATGTGCTAAATACTGCTAAACGCTTAGGGTGAACGCAAGATGTAAAACTACGATGGAATGAACGTGTGAAAGTACAGAAGAAAGTAAGCCTACTTGGTGATAAATTTAGAAAAATGCAATAGCCAATAGGGAGAAAACCCGAGAACTGTCTTTGATTAGTAAATTTTAATCATATTATATATCTGAAAGTTTGTGTGTTTGTTCGTTTGTTTGTTTGTTTGTTATTCAATCACGCTTTAACAACCGGACCAATTGAGATGAAATTTGGTATGAACATGGCTTAGGTACCTGAGATAAGCATAGGCCTATTCCAGTTTTTAAAAAAATACCGTTATAATACTTACCTAGCCCAACTTAATTATTTAGTATTTAGTTTTGTGGCATGTGTTAACTGTAAAACATTGCCGATTTATACATTTATTATATATAACTGGTATTGGTAGGTGTGAATAAATGTTTAAATTATTTTAAACATCATCGTACTACTTCTCCAGTCCAACTTAATTATTTAGTATTAAGTTTTGTGACAAGTGTTAATTACACAACAGTAACTTTTATTATATATTGGTAGGTGTGAATAATAAATGTTGAAATTATTTTAAACACCATCATACTACTTACCCAGTCCAAATTAATTATTTAGTATTCAAATGTTAATTGTACAACAATGACGTTATATCAGTTTATTATATATTCGTAGGTGTGAATAATAAATGTTTAAATTATTTTAAACGCCATCAGCCGCCTCGGTGGTCTAGTTGATAGCGTACTGGGCTTTCACCCCGAGGACCCGGGTTCGATTCCCGGCCAGGGCTTGGCATTTTTATACGCTATAAATCATCCCATCGTCTGCATTAGCCTAAGTGTGCACAATAGTCGGATGTTAAAAAAAAATTAAAGCCATAATACGAGTGACGTTTTATACGTTTATTGTATATTGGTAGGTGTGAATAATAAATGCTTAAATTATTTTAAACGCCATCATACTACTTACCCAGTCCAACGTAATTATTTAATATTTAGTTTTGTGACAAGTGTAACCTGTTCTGATTTTTAAAATCGACTATAAATTTTATTACTGAAATATTATAATTGCGGGCAAAGCCGCAAGGTGTTACAGCTAGTCGTTAATATAAAAACCGGTTGTGATATGGAGGACAACTGTAGTTACGTACTGCGAAAAGTAATGTACAAGATTGAAAATGTGAAGATTGTAGAAGTTTCAGAGCAAGGTTTTACCAATGTCAATTTGTATATGACAAAAGATGGTTTGCTCAAATATCTTGGAATGGTCGAAGTCGATGATAATTGAATGTTATGCAAAAACTCGGGGAGTTACCGACAGAAGCGAAGGTTTTGTTAATGCTATCTTTGCTGAATATATAATTATTTTGAAGGTATGTTTACAAATATCTTGTTTTGTTTTAATAAAAACATACGTGATCCTAGCTTAGCTATTGCATTTTTCTAAATTTATCACCAAGTAGGCTGATGCAGAATATTATTTACTGCAGTTATAGTAAAATGTCAGTTGTTTTATATTTATTTCTTAACGATCAGCTGATTTCATTGAACAAGTGATAGGCTATAATTAGTTTCAGGTTATGTTGTTAAAAACTACCGATATTAACAACAATTATTATAAACGTTTACATTAATTTCGAATGCATATAAACGGTTACAACGTGCATTTCTTTTTCAACTAAGGAAAAATACCGAAACCAAAGCTACACAACGTTTTTATATAGTATGTGTGTACTTTATCGAAAAGGAAAAAGAAAATAGACAGAAATAGACGAAGTTCGTTTGCCCATTCGTTCCATATTTCCGTTACATATTTCCGTTCATCGGTCTTTTTTTATATACATACCTCGCATTAGGCCTATATTCTTACTTAATATACTAACGGCACCGCTCTGGCGCGCCCTATTTTTTCCACCAATTTAACTGTCTTGCCGGTTTTACAGTAAATAGAATTACAGAATTACAGTAAATACAATGACACTCTCATCGTTTAATTAGATCCCGTCATCTTTGAACGGAAGTGAGTGGAAAAAATCTGATAACCTACGTATGTCCTTCGAGCTTTATTCAAGTTATTTCTGTATTAAAATTTCAAAACAATTGGTTTATGTGTTTGGCCAAAACTGGGTACTCGCATCGTAAATCAGAGACCGTCATCAAGAAACGGAAGTGAATGGGGAAAAAATTTTACCATCGCGTTATTTAGGCTTTATACAAGATACCTTCATACTAAATTTCAAAACAATCGGTCTATCCGTTTGTCCAAAACTGCGTAGCAAACACAAACCAAATGTTAAACGGTCGAGTTGAAACAGTGACTTCGCTTCGCTCGATAAACAATAAACTGTCTTTATTACAATAAGCTTATTTTCTCCACAATACATTTATAATATAGGGAAGATTGTAGAATATAAACGTGTTTCGACTATATCAGCACCAACTTCATTATGAAACCTGGATATAAATATGCGACATCCCTCAAAATAATCTTACACATGTGAGAGAAAATAACTGCAAAAACATTGTTCGACCTTCAGGGCCGACGAAGCACCTTGTTATCGCAAGGTTGTTGCCACTCGACCGATAACTTGAATAGAGGTGAGACTGTGAATGCTATCACTGCTACTGAGAACATGTTCTTAGTAATGTGCAGTGAGCAGTTCAGACTGCTCTCCGCTCAGTGCTGTTTTACCCGCTCTTTGTTTTACAGGCAAATTTACGCGCGCAAAACGATAAAAAAAGGATTCTGAAAACTGGGTGAAATGAAAGTTGGCCTATTATTTGTGTTCATTAATTAGTAACATATTGTTTTATATTAATTTATATTAATTAAATAGATCTTGTTTTTGGCTTAAAACGTTATACGACTTCTTCCGATTCCCAGCTTCCATTTTTCCTTGTCATCCATTTTTGCTCTAATGATCCTCTGATTCAATGATCCTCTCTCTCTCTCTCTCTCTCTCTCTCTCTCTCTCTCTCTCTCTCTCTCTCTCTCTCCCTCCCTTCCTCTCCCTCCCTCCCTCCCTTCCTATCTCTCCCCTCTCCCTCCCTTCCTCTCTCTCCCTCCCTTCCTCTCTCTCTCCCTCCCTTCCTCTCTCTCTCTCTCTCTCTCTCTCTCTCTCTCTCTCTCTCTATCTATCTATCTATCTATCTATCTATCTATATCTATCTATCTATCTATCTATCTATCTATCTCTCCCTCTCCTCTCCTCTCTCTCTCTCTCTCTCTCTCTCTCTCTCTCTCTCTCTCTCTCTCTCTCTCTCTCTCTCTCTCTCTCTCTCTGTGCAATAACAGTTGAAGAAGTCATTGCACAACTTCAAAATGCCATAAACAGGTCAATAAATGTACCAATACTTGGTGTATTAAGCTAAAAAAGGTAAAATTAAATATAAATTTCACTAATATATAGGCTACATATATTACGATAAATGATATTACTATTAAACATGTGCTAAATACTGCTAAACGCTTAGGGTGAACGTAAAATCTAAAACTACGATGGAATGAACGTGTGAAAGTACAGCCTACTTGGTGATAAATTTAGAAAAATGCAATAGCTAATTGGGAGAAAAACCGAACTGTCTTTGATTAGTAAATTTTAATCATATTATATATCTGAAAGTTTGTGTGTTCGTTCGTCTCTCTCTCTCTCTCTCTCTCTCTCTCTATCTATCTATCTATCTATTTATCTTTCTATCTATCTATCTATCTCCCTCTCCACTCTCTCTCTCTCTATCTATCTATCTATCTCCCTCTTCCTCTCCTCTCTCTCCCTCTCCTCTCTCTTTCTCTCTCTCTCCCTCTCCTCTCTCTTTCTCTCTCTCTCTCCCTCTCCTCTCTCTTTCTCTCTCTATCTATTTATCTATCTATCTATCTATCTATCTATCTATCTATCTATCTATCTATCTATCTATCTATCTATCTATCTATCTATCTATCTATCTATCTATCTATCTACCTATCTATTTATCTATCTATCTATCTTTTCCTCTCTCCCCCCTCCCTCCTCCCTCTCTCTCACATCATCTCCAACTAAGTCTCTGTCTTTCTCTTTTTTACGACCATGTGGTTTCCATTTAAAATCTGTTTGCGAAGTTTGATTTCCGTTCATCCTTTGGACATAACCAAACCATCAAAGTTGTTTTTGTCTTGATGGTGTTGTAGACAATGGTGTGCACGTCTACAGTGGGGTTTACAGCCATGATTTCACGGCTGTTACACTTTTTATCTTTTTTTTTTTTTTTTTTTTTTTTGACCGTCGTGCGACTCTTCGGTGTCCATTTATGTAGCTTTTTCGAAATATTTTTCTGGTTTTTTTCATTGACTTTGCTTCTATACGAGATTATACATTTTATAATTTTTATATACGTTTTACGTACTTTTATATATATTAGATTTTTACTTATTTTTGATATATGTTAAACCCAAACGATGCTGTTCAGTATCAGCAATAAGGATGCTTTTCTTCTCAAAGAGTTCCGTCCTTAAACACTGTGTACAAGAGTTCATCGCTTCTCAAATACTTGTAAGTTGTACAGCCTTGATGTCTGTCTTGTGTTCCAATAGAAGATTGTTGCTCTGCCCACCAATGCACACGTACTCCGTTTTGTTTAGGTTTACCTCTTGTCCCCAAATATCATTTGGACATGAGGACTATCACGTAATCTATATCCTCATAATCCCGCGCTACAACTACTTAGTCATTTGAAAAGTAGAGGGTTTTATAACGTGTTGTTGTTTAATGGTATAACCATTGTCACACTTGAATTTCCAGTTGTGCAGTGCTTGTTTCAGGTATATTTTTAACAATGCTGGGGACAGGGAACATCCTTGTTTAAGTCTTTTAGTGACTGAAACCTTAAGACATTTTATTTCCTACGTTTACTTTTGCTGTTATATTTTTTTACAATGTTTTGGCTTCCCTCATTAGAGTTATGCCCATATTCTCTAACGCCAACCAGAGCTTACTGTGGGGTAAGTTGCCATACGCGTTTTCAATATCTAAATAAAGGCAATGCATTTCTTGATTTACCGATATCTCTTTCTCAATTATTTCTTTCAAACAGAACAAGTGATCTATAGTTGATTTTCCTGCTCGAAGTACTGCTTGTTCTTCAGCTTCCATATCCTTGTATTCATGTACTATCCTAGCTTTTATAATTTTTTAATATATTCTACTAATAGAACTTAAACTTTACGGCAATACTCGTTCCATTCTTCTGCAGTTACGTGTGATAGAAAATCTTCTTTCATCTCCTGTCTTATTATTTTTTAAAATATCCAACTTTATGATCTTTGTCTTCTTCCCAGGTATTTGTTCAACCTGTCACAATTCTTTTCCAACGAGTTATTTTTTCTTTCAGTGATCTTTTTGCGAACTAAGTCCTGTGCTTTTTTGTATATAATTTTAACGGTTATTGTTTTTATGTTTAGGAACCTAAGATACTTGTGTTTTTTCTCTCTTTATTCCACCTGTAAGGTTTTTTCCTCGGTAGTATTCCATAGTATCCTAATGCTTCCTTGGCTGCCTAGTGTATCGAGTTTTTAATATTAGTGATCTTGCACATTTCTCCATTTTACGCTTTCCAACATCTTATATAACCTTTTCCTATATAATTCTTTTACACTGTCATATTCTAAACTGCTTAAATTAAATGTTTTCCTTCTTATCTCGATCGTGTTCCCTTATCATGTGATGTTGGTTGTCCCTTGCTCTTTCAGGAAAGATTATTATCATTTTTAACAGATGATCTGATCCGCATGTGGCTCCTCGATGCACTCTCACATCGTGAGCTTTCGTTTGTATATACAAATCTGTTTAATATACAGTAGTCTAATATCGATTTTAGTTATTTGTTGTTAATAATAACACCAGTTATTATTATGTCATATCATATCATATCATATAATATAATATCATATCATATCATACCATACCATACCATACCATACCATACCACGCCACGCCATGCCACGCTACGCCACACCACACCACATCACATCACATCACATCACATCACAATCAAATCATATCATATCATATCATATTATATTATATTGTATTATATTATAACGGTGTTAAACTGTTTCTTCTCCATGCCTTCCAATTACCGGGATATTTTCTATCCTTTTCTTAAATAAATAGATGAAAAGCTTATTTCTACTTTTATTCATTGATCATAGTTTCACGTGTTTAATGATTTTAATAATTTTAATTATATTCCAGATTTTATGAATTTCGGGACTCGTATTTGTTAAATTTTATGTGTATTGTTGCTTCACACATATTACTGTGAAACTTCTGCAATTTCGTTTCATTATTTTGATTGGACTACTGTTCTATTAACTTGTTTTTCAATTATAAGAATATTTATTTTAACAATTTCTAATTTCTTCTGCCGATACA
>CM040190.1:16407660-16452660 GCA_022606455.1 Callitettix versicolor
TTTATATAATTATTTTGAATGTAAACTGTTAAACAATTTTGTGAAATAAGACGAAACACGTCATTGTTACATATTTCATTTTTATAAGGAAACCTTTATTACCTATAATTAATTTCGTTCGTTATATTGTCTTTACTTTTAAATTAAATATTCTGTAAAACATATGTGTGATTAAAACACACACACACACACACACACACACATATATATATATATATATATATATATATATATATATATATATAGATTCTAATGCGTTGGCAGGTCATTTAACAAAGTTATCGCACATTAAACGTAAAATTGTACTATATCACACTCACTTTTTTGTGTCAGACACCTTACACACAATATCATAGCGGAAATTTGTAGAAAAATCTAGGCGGGACATGCTGACAAAAGAATTTTAAGACAGTTTTATGATGTTTTCTTTTTTTCTATTAAATCAGTTGTTGATGTGTGAACCTTTCTTGTGAAATATATATTTAATATATATATATATATATATATATATATATATATATATATATATGTATATATGTATATGCCCCTCAGGGTTACAGGCTAGCTGCACCTATTGAGAGGATTTAGATGTCCCTCGCAGTACCCGAGTCTAACACACACTTACACTTACAACAGTACACTTATGACTTTAACACTTTACACTCACACTTACATTTAGGGAGTCGATAATAGCCTCAATGTTCTTTTCGCCTTAAAATAACAATATATATATACTTCATGTATGTATGTATATATGTATGTATGTATGTATGTATGTATGTATGTATGTATATATATATATATATGTGTGTGTGTGTGTGTGTGTGTGTGTGTGTGTGTAGGGTATGTTCATTCGCTATAAATCATTCCATCGTCTGCATTAGCCTAAGTGTGCACAATAGTCGGACGTTAAACACCAAAAAAAAAACCAAAAAAATGTGTATGTATGTATGTATATGTGTACATACATACATACATATATATGTGTGTGTGTATGTATATACATACATATATATATATATATATATATATATATATATATATATATATATCAGAACGTTGAAATGAAAAATACAGTTCAGAGTCCCGCAAAAAGCGACGTCACGTAACGAAACAAGCTCAAGTTTCCAAAGTTTTGGAGACGCGGCACAATAATTAAATTTCTTTAACTCGAGCGGTGTGAAGTAACTCTTTACTTTCACGGTAATTGGAAAGTGTTGACAGGGCAGAACTGCTTTGTTCCCTTAGCGGATTGATGGTCTTTTAATCTTTTTTTCAAAAACGCTGTTAAGCGTACATGTCTGCCTACAACACAACTAATCCCCAAGATCTAAAACCATACACGCGGCACGAGGGTAAAGAGAATTTTCAAAACGTAAAGACCAGCGTTAAGATGGTAATGAAATCAGTTTTTTTTAATACAAGATAAATATTTACTACTTTTCAATATTTGGAATGACAACCATTTTGAAACTGTTGAATGGAATTTACTGGGTAACAATTGTCGAAGTTGGTATTAAAATCGTGTTTTTTACCAGTTCTTAATCAAATCTGATACAATTTGAAAACACTGAGTGCTAAATAACAATTAAGACTTCAAGATCAGTGCTCATAAGCCAAGGTATTACGCCGGGCGGCCACTATGCGGTAACTGAGCTAAGCTGAGTTACATATGAACGGCAACCGGAAGCGGAGTTCAGTCAGTTCAAAGAAGGAGTTTGTACCTTTTAAATCTAAATATTTAGGCCTGCTGTAACGGATTGCTGGAACCACTGCTTAAAAACTGTAACCTAGGCAATGAGAAGTAAAAAGTATGTACGCGTGGTCAGCGTGTCGGGGAAGCGGAGTCAAGTTGAAAACCGACCTAGATAGAGTCGAAGCTACACGGAGCGGAGCACTGCCAAACCGCTTGACTACGCTCAACTTCATTATGCTTTCAGTGGCTTATACTTACATTAAAAACAATAATTAGGATTACCTATTCTTCCCGTCAGTGGTCTATCGACTCACCTCGTAAAGGCTACTGCGGTTTCGAAACTATCGTTTCATCTTCAGGCCGTGATACAAAATGTTAAATCCCTCTGTCGAGGTCGTCACAAAGTTAAACAAAACATTAAAAACATACGTCATAAACACTTAACACAATTACACGATTAAAATATGTACGATGAAATTCGGCTTGGCCAAACGACTGTTATTCGTTAGAGTCCGGAATGTAAAGACGTCCGAATCGCGCGTGTCGTTTGGCCAAGCCGAATTTCATCGTACATATTTTAATCGTGTAATTGTGCTCAGTGGTTGTGACAGAGGGATTTTACATTTTGTATCACGGCCTGAAGATGAAACGATATAATTTCGAAACCTCAGTAGCCTTTACGAGCTGAGTGACCACTGACTGGAAGAATAGGTCATAATCCTAATTACTTAAATATGTGGTCCGGTGGCTAATGTTGCACAAATAAAAACAATAGGTTAGGTTCTGAATGTGTAAGTTCCCACTCCGCCTTTAGCTGTCTCCCGGCCTCACCGTTCTAATAGTTTATTTTCCAATGCAACCCTGATAAGACTATTATTTCAGCTTTCCAATTCTATTTTGAAAAATAAAGTATTTGGGAATAACTGTTGTTATCGAACGGCTAGCTTTACAAAAACAATTTAGGTGGAAATATGAATTTTGACTTTCTTGTATTTGTATTAGACACTGAATAACACAAAAAAAATGTTTTAACTTTTTTTTGTAATTTGTACATTAAGTTAGAAAACTATGATTGAAAAAAATTGTGAGTTGTTTGCACACGTTTTCTAAATTACTTAAAATAGATTACCTCACTTAACATCTAAAGTAGTTAAAGTAGTTAACATATAAGTTAATAACATCTAAAGTACTTCCTAACTTTAAATTATTAATAAATTTCTTTTCGAAAAAGTACTATTCAAATGGTCTTCACGATAATATGTAAATCCGGGTCTATGTAATTTTGTTGTACACACACACACACACACACACACACACACACACACATATATATATATATATATATATATATATATATATATATAAATTTGAGCACGTGAACGAGCGTGTGT
Source organism: Callitettix versicolor (assembly GCA_022606455.1). Taxonomy (NCBI): domain Eukaryota; kingdom Metazoa; phylum Arthropoda; class Insecta; order Hemiptera; family Cercopidae; genus Callitettix; species Callitettix versicolor. Next base: position 16,410,748 of record CM040190.1, read on the forward strand.
TTTTTATAGTTGAAAACTAACTTACCAAACAGACTGTCTCACAACATATTACAGCAGGACCAGTCAATATTCCAACACACAAACAAACACACTTCATTAACTACGCACAAACAAACCACTTCAATCAGCTGTTTCACTTTGCACATCACCTGTTAGACTAAGATTAGACATGTTTCGGCTTATCTTTAATGGCACCATTATCTACAGGTATTGATATCTTCATTTAATTATCTTGACACCGTGTATATTGCTTTTAGTTACTTAATTTGATTTTCGTCAAACAATTGTTTACTGATTTTCTCTTGTATCGGTAATCAATGTGTCGTTACTTTTATAAAAGCAAGTAAATGTGACCGTTTTTCGAGTTGTTCGGTAGGTTTACGTTTTCTCAATACGCAGTTAGAAATATTCACGTTCTCTAGCTAAATATAGATGTATAAAACCTTGGGTTAGCTGACCCCGCTATTTTTACTTTGCATGGAGCCTTTTTAAGGGTTACTTTACTTTGTTTACTTTGAAGAGGGTGCTACTTCCCCCTTTACGGTATCGAAAATTAGCTCGAAGTTACAATAACATATCTGCGAAGGCAGCTGAAGTATGCAACTGATGGACTTAGCTTCCCATCGTACAAACACACACACACACACACACACACACACACACACACACACACACACACACACACACACACACACACACACACACACACACACACACACACACACACACACACACACACACACACACACACACACACACACACACACACACACACACACACACACACACACACACACACACACACACACACACACACACACACACACACACACACACACACACACACACACACACACACACACACACACACACACACACACACACACACACACACACTTACTAATGACACGGGCCTGAATACTGCATCAAACAGAACCCTGGGATATCTGGCGATTTTTTTACAGATTTTTTTCTCATGCGAACTTCATTTTCGTAGCTAATTACGGATGTGTCCTTGAGTGCAAATATAAACAATAATGAGCGGGATATAGCTGCACAAAAAAGGTGACCAAACTGAGCCAAACCTTCCTAATAAAGGCCTCAATAAAGAAAAATTGAAAGAAAATTATCATATACAAGCGCCTTAATAATGAATTTACAAGTCTCCAATTACGTGTAGGAATGTTTACATCTTAAATCCGCTCTATACTTTAAGGAGAGACTAGGACTTGAGGCGACTCATCTTAGGAATACGGAAATGGAACACAATAGATCTGCAAAAGTCACAGTGCACAAATAACCAAAGAAATTCATTTGTTCATTCGTGCATTAAGTAAAGTTGTCTGCTTAATATCTACACTTTGTGTCATTTGTTCTAATGAGTACAAGGGAATAGCGTTAACGACAAGGAAAACAATTACGGCAGTAACTCCAGTCTCGAAACTACAACCTTGAAGTGCTCAAGTTCGTAGACACTGCAAACTGACTGGTGCTTTAAACACCACGTCAGCTCTGAAGGTTATTTTAAGTACAAAATCACCTGTGTTTTTCTTAAATAATGGACAGAAAAACAGAGTTCATACACCAGTGAGTTCCTGGCTTGGCAGATACAAGTACTTGGGTTATTGGCGCCAAAGATTTTAGAAAGGCAAAATATTGCAAGGTATAAAGATTATGTCAATTATTATTTTAAATATTATTTTCAGCAACACCAGAATTAAAGAGAAGGAACGTGTAAAAATGGGAAAACAAGAATTGTACCCAAAAGTGGGAAAAATTAATTGGTTTTTAGAAAAGACTTTCCAGTTGTCGGTCTGTAATAAATTGCTGTTTTATCGGAAACTGCTGAAGTCTGTCAGGACTTATTTGAGGCAACTCTGAGGTTTTTCAAGAGAGGCAAATATTAATTCAAATTTATATAAATCACATTTTTCAGAACAAAGATTTCGTTGTATAGTTGGTGCCCAGTGGTATGCACCTTACATATCGTTCCGTATTTTTAATCATATTTTTAAAAATTACGATTTTAAAAAATAGTTAACTTTTAAAAAACCATTAACTTAACAAAAAATTCACACACAAACTATAAATTTTAAAAACAAAATGAATTTACGTTTACAGTTTTGCCACATGTCAAAGCATAATCGAGTTGTTGAAAAAAACACAGATCTAACTTAATCTCAGGTGTTGCAGTGCATCTACCACAACACTCGGTGCCAATAACTCGGTAATCCTTTGACCTGTTTTGTTTTTCATTGAAAAATGAAAATTGTTTGCGCCTTGTAAAGCTTTTGAAAGGAAATGTTTTCGAAATATTCAGTATTAAATATTTTTTAATTACCGATATTTTGAAAAGACAGTATAAAAATAAAGTTTTATTTTCGTTTACAGTTATAAAACGAAATATTCAAAATGTGTGCATCAAGTTTGAACTCAATACCTTTTTTACTTCGTAGTGTTATAACTTTCTCTTGTTGTAGGCCTAAAGAAAAACAAATTGACGTTTTAGGAAAACGTTTTTTCTAGCCCAAATAAAGATATTCTGACGTTTTTAAACGTAATTTACAGTTATCATATATATATATATATATATATATATATATATATATATATATAATATAAACATAATGTATGTTATATATAACATATATTTACTTTGACATAAATATATATAATAAACTTGACACAAAAACTTGGTAAAATTCAGAAAAATCTGTTATATATATATAAAACAACATAATATATGTTATATATAACATATATTTACTTTGACATAAATATATATATATAATAAACTTGACACAAAAACTTGGTAAAATTCAGAAAAATCTGTTATATATATATATATATATATATATATATATATATATATATATAACATATATTTACTTTGACATAAATATATATAATAAACTTGACACAAAAACTTGGTAAAATTCAGAAAAATCTGTTCATCAAGCTTAAAAAGTCATTTCAAATATTTTACAAGGTCATGTTTTTTTACCTGACTCTATTTTAAAATTTGATTTTAACATATTATTTTTTTATTTAAAATTCTCTTTTAGTACATCTTTTATTACCAGCTGCTTGCTGCGGTAATTTTTACCTTGATTTCATAAAAGCCACACTTTCAGTAAAGTGGTCTTGCAATTTTGTGATACAATTTCAGTAAAGTGGTTTTGTGATATATGAAATACTTTAATATTGAATTTCTTATATACAGCACTAAGCAACAAAATTGATCCTGCAGACAGTGTTACCAACTGAACAATACTGTGCCATTATTAAAAATTCGAAATTGCTGGAAAATATGTATGGCCAAAATTATTCCCGACATCAAGCTTACTTAAATCGCATTGTCAGTGACTGGACAAAAGCACTAGTGATTCTAGTTAATCCAGGGTGTCCCCAAAGCCAATTATTTATTCATCCTTCAAATAAGAGACAGTAATATTCCTTTAAAACGTTTACGCGTATCTGGAAATTCGCTGTTCGTTGAAATAGGAATTTTAGACTCAAATTCACCTAACCCGATAATTTGGAAACACGCCATCATATAAAAAATGTTTCCCAAAAAATGTTTAAAAATTAAAAGGTTTTTCAATTCAAAACTAATAAAAAGAAGTATATAATCATACGTCATGAAATCGCTTCATTTTCCCACATATATATTAAGAAAATGTTTTTAATCACTAGAACGGTTGGATCAATAAAACGTGCTTTTTTAAGTGACAGAAGCCTAATTGGAAATAATAACCAACTTCACGGCGGATCTTTAAACATTTTAAACCAAAATTAATAGACAAGATACGTTTTTTGTAGCCACTCTTTTTATATTCTTCTTATTTTCTGCTAGGATTATTGTCACTATGTTCAGTATAATGATCTGCCTTCCCTAGCTTCGTCAATTCTACTTTCGTTGAAGCGTTTCGGAGAACCTCCATCTTCAAAAACTACATCTATACTCATAGATAAATATAGATACGTTTTTTGTAGCCCTTTAAATTTCCCATCGAATAGTTTTATTTTCAAAAACTATGGAGCAAATAAAACAGAAAAGCTGTGCAATTTAGTCAGTTGGGGAAGGACCTATGCAATATCATACGGTTAGTCTACTGAAATCAAAATGTAACTAAACCACGTAGTCTTTATTGTAATCGATAAAAGTTTTTTTTTTTTTTTGTTTAACGTCCGACTATTGTGCACACTTGGACTAATGCAGACGGAATAATCGATAAAAGATTACGCATACGTAGCCTAACAGTTATTGCCTGATTTTGTTACTGTTAGAGGTGTTCAAGGTGTAAGAGGTGTTCAATTAGGCTAATTACGAGGCTCGTAATTAGGCTCGTATAATTCATTTCTGTACTTTTAGTGGAAAATAACAGAATATAAGTATGATTAATGCAGATTTTAACGCTGATTATAAGTATCGTGACGTCATACGTACAAAAAAAAAGTTAATGTTTCTCTAAGATTTTGGACTGGAAGCCATTTTGAAACGGCTCAAATGATTTTGCTAGTTATCGTATTTGTACACGTAATAATCGATTAAATTATCACTTGGTGTTAATCATATTTCAGGAAAATATGATTAAAAAAGTAATATTATCGCAATAATTTTTAATTTTGCTATTTTTCAAAATCGGATTCCAGAGTCACAAAGCGTGTTTAGATCTGCACATATTAGAATTTTTAACCTTAAAATTACTCTGAATATAAGGAAGACCTCTATCAGATTAATTTTCGTATTTTCAACGGGAACCTAAAACTTCTTATTGTAATCATATTTTTTTCTGCCAGGAGTGTTATAATTTTGTAGAGTACATTCCGGTGCCTTGCCCGGCTCCAAAAATTATATTTGTTGATGCGTTGTAAGAACATCAATAAACAGAAACCTGACTGGGCGGTAGAAGCGGGGAGGGTTAAAATAAACCTAAAACTTGGGGGAGCAGTGTAGTAAGACGTTTTGAAAATGGAAGCATTCCTACAAGCTTCAACAAATATTAAATGTTTGATGTTAGGAAAGGCAGAGATATGTACTCTAGAAAATTAAATATTTTAAATATTATTAATTCAGATTTTAACTCTGGTTGTGATAGTGATATCAGACTTACGAAAAAAGTCAAATAAAATAATATTTTTTTTTAATTCGGAATGGCTGCCATTATGATACGGTTCAACGGATTCTACAATTTAACGAACTTGTCTAATCTATTATTAAAATCTATTTTATTTATAAAATCTATAAATTAAATAAAATCGGAGCAAAGTTAAAAACACACACGTACGAGCAAGCGCTCGCGCACACACACTCTCACACACAGACACACACAGACACACACACACACACACACACACACACACACACACACACACACACACACACACATATATATATATATATATATATATATATATATATATACAAACACACACACACACACACACACACACACACACACACACACACACACACACACACACGTACGTACGTACATACATACACATACACACAGGTGCGCGTGCGCACACACATGCACACGTAGGGGGGAGTTGCCCTAAATGAAAGGGAAAAACATAATGATGAGTGAGACAAAAACCGACGGATTATGTACCCAAGCGAGCATGGCTCATGAGCCTAATCTCGTCGGTGATTCCTATCGGGTGAAAGCCCCGGTGGTCGCTGCCGGTCCCAATATCGGATGTGGGTGGGACCAATGTCACGATCAAGCTGTAGCCCAAGTATCATCAGTGGTCAATATGGCGACGATTCCGCTAGATCCTACGGTCAACGTGGCGGCCGTAATTTCATCATCTGTGGTCAACTTGGCTACCGTAACTACACCATCAGTGGTCAACCTGGCGACTTCGTTAAGATCTGCTCAGGTCAACCAGGCGACCTCTTCGAGAACTTCAGAAGTCGACACGGTGATTGCGTCGCTATCGCCGTGTGACAGTCTGGCAACGAAGTTGGTGGCAGCAGGTACTCTGTCATGTAAGGAAACGTCAGACTTGCAGTCAAACGTGGCATTCTTGAGACTGGGAGAGAAAGTGGAAGAACTGGCGCAGTTTCTCCAGGGCAAACACAATATCCACAATCAAATCCGTAAGTTGGTCGCTGCTATTCAGCAGCAGTACCAAAGAGCGAGTACCTGGCAAGAGAAAGAATCCCAACGCAGGAAGTGTCCTCCAAAGACCAAAGAGAGTGCGACTCAATCAAGCCCTTCAGGGATCACAGTAAATGCGGACAACTCCTCTTGTAAGCGGAAAACTGTACATGAAGAGGAGATTGTCAGGACTGTTGTGTAAAGAAGCAGAAAGTTGGGAGTCTTGCATGCCCTAAAGTAGCTGTGTCGGAGAAACAACCGCAGGCGGTCCAGACACTGATCGAGAAGACATTACCCAGAGCTCTAGGGAAATGGAAAACGGTAGCTTACAGGAAAACGGTAAAGAAGAAAACTACCCGGAAGTGTGACGTCCAAAACCGCGACCTAATGCCATAATGGTCATGGTGAAGGAGCGAGCCACGTATTCTCAAGTATTGCGGCGCTTGAAAGAAGAAATCGGACTTGCAGAACTTGGGACAAAAGTCAACCGGGTTAGGAAGAGCGCAGCAGGTAATATGATTCTGGAACTAAATAAAGAGGAATCATTTGCAGACACATAAGGTCTCCGCAAAATCATGGAAGGGAAAATTGAGTATTTAGCAGACAACAGAGTCCTATCTCAAGACGCGCAAATTGAGATTAAAGACCTAGACGAACTTGCAACGGTTGAGGAAGTGAAAAAAAGCTCTGCAAACTCAGCTGGGAAAGCTGGTAAAGGACTTCGAAGTAAGGGTGAGGTCTATTCGGAAGGCATACGGAGGGACGCAAACAGCAGTAGTTTCACTGCCCCTCGAGATTGCAAGGGAGGTTCTAAGCATGAGGCGTGTTTGAATAGGATGGATCAGCTGTCGTGTTCGAGAGAAACTAATTCTCCGTCGATGTTATAAGTGCTGGTCACTTGGACACAATGCCAGCAAGTGTTCCGAGCCTGACCGTTCGGCTAAGTGCTTCAATTGTGGGAGAGAGGGACATAAGGCTGAAGGTTGTCCAAACCCACCACACTGCGAATTGTGTCATGGGCGTGGGAAAAGTGATCATGTAGCCAACAGCTACAGGTGCCCATTGTATCAGAAGGCCCTTCAGTTAATTGGAAAATGAAAGTGCTCCAACTGAATCTTAACCACTGTCAGTTTACGCAAGATCTTCACTGCCAGACGGTTGCCGAAAGGAAGATAGACATAGCAGTATTATGTGAACAGTATTCGAACCCAATGCATCTGCCGTCATGGACATCGGACAGTACTAACAGGGCGGCCATCTGGGTGTGTGGATGCTTGCACATCCAGTCTGGTGGCTTCGCAGATTTCTTCTGTTGGGCCAAAGTCCGGGGAGTGTACATATTTAGTGTGTATGCACCTCCAAACCTTGATATAGGGAGTTTGAAGTGCTTCTTAAGAGACTGTCGTCTGTAGCAGCTGGGCTTCGTCCTGTCATTATAAGTGTTCAAAATGCATGGTAAACTATTTGGGGCAGCAGGGACACCGACAGAAGTGGCGAGCTCCTCCTGGATACCATCGCAGCATTGAACCTAGTGGTTGCTAACACCGGTTCTGCACCTACATTTGAAAGAGTGGGCTTCACTTCATGGATCGATGTGACCTTTGCCAGCGAGGACCTGATTACTGGCATACACAAGTGGACAGTAAACAGACATTTCACCGATAGCGACCACAACGCCATTTTTTACGAAATTGTTGGCACAGAGAACTCTTGGACCTCCCAACCAAAACCGCGATGTAAATGGAATCCTAGGTCTCTCGACCCGGAAGCGATTGCCATAATGCTTGAGAGTGGTCTACTTTTGGAGGGAACTCCGGAACAAATGGCTAACTCTTTGATGGAAAGAGTCGAAGGTGCGTGCGATGCTTCAATGACAAGAACCTCCAGAAGACAACATGATAAACCTGTTTTTTGGTGGACCGAAGGTATTTCAAGCCTTCGATCTCAGTACCATCAAGCCAGAAGGAAATTCTAGAGAGCACGTCAGAGGAATTGCGATCCTGAGGTGGCAGAACAGAATTACCGTGCGGCTAAATTAGCGTTCCGTAAGGCTATAAAACGGAGCAAGTGCCGATGTTGGGCAAACTTGCGTGAAGAGGTAAACAGGAACCAATGGGGAAGGCCATATAAGGTAGTAATGGTACGGTTGGCGGAATTGTAACAACAGCAACCAACGTGCCCTTTCTTCCTAAGCAGAGTGGTGTCGACACTCTTTCCACACTTGGACGAGCCCATAAGACCAGAGATTGTAGTGCCGGCGGGGGAAGTGATTCCACCCATCACGATACATGAGCTGCATCAGGCGGCAGGAAGATCGGGGATGCCAAAGCACCTGGCCCGGATGGCATACCAAATGCAGCTCTTAAAGTTGCTCTTGAAACCATTCCTGATGCTTTTATTAAAGTACTGGATGGCTGCTTACGGGAAGGAACTTTTCCCACCAGGTGGAAGGAGCAGAGGTTGGTTCTGATACCAAAGATGAAAAAGCCTCTGAAGCACCATCATCATATCGACCGATATGCCTACTTGATACAGCGGAGAAGAGTCTGGAGAGGATTGTCTATGGACGACTTGAACCATTCGCTGAAGGCGCATATGGGCTTTCGGAAGATCAATACAGATTTCGGAGGGGCAGATCTACCATTGATGGTATTAACGGTGTCATTACTAAAGCGAGGGAAGCTACTGAAGGCAAAAGGTGGAGAAGAGGTGCTAAAAAATATTGCGCCATTGTCACACTGGACGTTAAAAATGCATTCAACTCAGCGCGATGGAGTAATGTATTGCAGATCCTAAATAGCATGGGTGTTCCAATATATCTCCAGAAGGTGGTAGGGAGTTACTTTGAAAATAGAACTCTCATCTATGACACTGAAGAAGGAGAAAAGAGGTACAGAGTAACAGCAGGAGTACCACAAGGCTCTGTGCTTGGACCCCTCCTTTGGAACATCATGTATGATGAGGTCTTACGGGTCGGCGTACCATTAGGCGTAAAAGTCTTTGGATTCGCCGATTATTAATTCGCTGTGGTTATTGATGGGAAGTTTTTGGAAGAAGTTGAGGTTCGGGCCAATGAGGCAGTGAAGTCAATCCGGAGATGGTTGACATCTATAGGTCTGCAGCTCGTCGATCAGAAGACGGAGGCGTGCTTGTGATCAGCAGGAAAAAGAAGGAAACAGTAACTCTTACAGTTGGAGATATACAGATAAGTTACGTCCCAGCCCTTCGATACCTTGGCGTATGGGTTGACGCGAGTCTCTGCTTCTGGGAACATCTCAAGGCAGTTAGTGAAAAGGCGGCGAACGTGGCAGGAGTCCTTTGCAAGCTCGTGCCGAATCTGAAAGGTCCAAGACAGGCACACCGCCGACTCCTGGCTGGGGTAGTAGGCTCGGTGCTCCTTTACGGAACGCCGATTTGGAGCCAGGCTATGATGGTCAAGAGCTATGCGTACAAGGTTAATGCGGTGCACCGCCGTGCGTTGCTGCGTGTCGTGAATGGTTACCGACCAGTTTCCTACGATGCTGCATGCGTAATGGCGGGCGAACCGCCAATGGAGCTGATGGCTGTTGAAAGAGCGAGGCTGTACTGGCGTAAGCGAAATGCTGAGCCGCAGTATAGTCATACAATGGCAATTACAGAGGAGCGAAATTGGACCCTGGAGACATGGCAGCGACAGTGGGACAAATCAACAAATGGACGATGGACATACCAACTCATAGGTAACATCCAGGATTGGTGCAACAGGAATTATGGAGAGGTGGATTTCTATATCACACAGATTCTCACTGGGCACGGTTGCTTCCGAGCTTACTTGTTCCGTTTCGGGCTGGAAACGGACTCGGCTTGTGCCCTCTGTCTTCCAGCAGTAGAGGGAGATGCGGAGCATGTGATTTTCCGGTGTCGGAGATTCGACAAGGAAAGGATGAGGCTGCAAACATATCTGCGAGGCAGCATTGCACCAGAAAGTCTGGTTGCGACTATGATGGCTTCAGAGGCCAACTGGAGGGCCATTGCAGGATTCGCTGCAGTGTTCATGAAGAAGTTGAGGGCTGAGGATCGAGAAAGAAGAGCCAACACTGTAAAAGAGTAGGCGTTCAGCCTGTCCACCTTCCCATGAAGTAATGCCTGGTGGCGGTTCCGTGGGGAGGTTTACAGAAGAGGAATTCTTTTGGTGATTTTTTTAGTGGGAAACAATATATCTTCACATGAGTTTGAACTCAATTTGAGTCCCACACTCTGGGGTAGTGCGTACCCTACCCTAGGTAGTTTATAAAAGATTTTTTCCCCACCTTTTTTGGCATCGCAAAACACACACACACACACACACACACACACACACACACACACACACACACACACACACACACACACACACACACACACACACACACACACACACACACACACACACACACACACACACACACACACATACAAACATATATATATATATACAAACACACAAACACCCACACAAGTGGTGGGTCAAGGATTGCTCGGATTTAATAGTTACTACGATTCCGGCTACACAAAACTAATGATTACAAACACTAGTTCCAAATAATAGTGATTATTTTGGTTACGGTTCTATAATATAGTAATACAAGTACGGTAATATCTGAAAGAAATAGAACTAAAATTAGGTCTACTACTGGGATACTCGTGATAAAAAGTAACAGTTGTTGAAGTTCGTCTTATTTTTTTACAAGACAAACTTTTAACCCAATAATAAATTTAACGATAAACATTAAGTATAAACTACTAATTATTATAACTTCAATATATATTCACAGATAGATTGTAATACTGAAGCGGAGTTAGTCGTTGCATTGTCATAATTATTGATAATGTATCGATAACGTATTGACATTGTACATTTCCAAACTGCAGACAAATAACTGCCCCGAAGCCCGCTACTGCGATGTATTGAATTACTGAACTCAAACAATACAGCTATACGCAATTAGTGTTGTGTTGATTTACTGAACTCAGCTCAAATCGATCTCTGTACGCTTCGAACAAGGTACTCCAATAGCTGTAATCAGTATTTGCAGATATCAGCAACTATTACGTTCGGGTCAGCTAAGTAGCCGCCGGTTATTGCATTCACTGGTTACACTGATCAAATCACAAAGGACGGGTTCAATTTGTAAATTAACATAACTTTTATGGCTGTTATTATGATCAATGTGGCAGATTATCACATCTTATTACGTTCAATTTTTTTTTAAGGCGAAAAGCACATTGAGGCTATTATCGTCTCCCTAAATATAAGTGTAAAGTGTTAAAGTCATAAGTGTAGTGTTGTAAGTGTGTGTGTTAGACTCGGGTACCGCGAGGGACGTCTAAATCCTCTCAATAGGTGCAGCTATTCTGCACCCCCTGCGGTGTTGTTACAAAACGTCGTTAGATATTGCATGTAAATGCGGCTTTTATACTTTAAAGATAAAACGATATTTTTCAATTACTACTATTAGCTCACACTCTCTCTCCCTACACACACACACACACACACACACACACACACACACACACACACACACACACACACACACACACACACGCACTCACGCACACACGCACACACACACACACACACACACACACACACACACACACACACACACACACACACACACACACACACACACACACACACACACACACACACACACATATATATATATATATATATATATATATATATATATAAAAAATATATATATATATGTGTGTGTGTGTGTGTGTGTGTGTATGTGTGTGTGTGTATATATATATATATAATTTTTAAAAAATATTTGAACTTAAGGGGATGAATAAAAGTATTTTATTAACGATTGAAAATTTGAACAAGGTATATATATATATATATATATATATATATATATATATATATATATATATATCTTGTTCAAATTTTCAATCTTTAATAAAATACTTTTTATTCATCCCCTTAAGTTCAAATAATTTTTTTTAATTGTAGTGGATGACAATTGATGTTACACTAACATAATACAGTTTTTTCAAATATTAATTCATTATAGTGCTTGCCCATGCCCAAAATTTATTTAATGTATTTACTTTCTCTTTAGTTCAAAAATTTTTTTAAAAACTTGTAGTGGATAAGACTTGTTGTTAATACAGTTTTTTGTCAAACATCAATATGCATATTTGTACAGACTATACGATAGGATTTCCATAGGTATTATTAATCCACTCCAGTTCAAATACATTTTTTTTTTAATTGTAGTGGATGACACTTGACCTGAGTAGTTATTGACTTTAAAAAAATTTATATTGTTCTTATATAATTATGTTCGCATTACAAACACGATAAGGCTGTATGAATATTGATTTATTGAAGGTGAGAAATGATAACAAAACACAAGAGTACAGCTGTTTTATTGCTGACCAGTAATTTTGTACACGTTAACTGAAAATGTCTCCACCTGTTATTCGACTAGTGCGGTGCAGTAACGGACATAAAGAGGACATAAAGTAGTTTTTTGCTTTGCACGTTATTCTTCTTTTCACGTAGCCAATCGATAATATAACTCTTTGTAGGTTAACCGACCCGTAGATTATTATTGCAGTACCGAGTCTAAAAGACTCGGTGGTCAACGTGGCTGAGACACCAGTCAGTTTGCAGCGTACAGTGTTGCCAACTGACGGATAATAACACGTTTGGGGGTAATTTTGAGGCTTGCGCGTAGTTATGACGATAATGAAAGAAATTCCGGGAGGCTTGTGCGTAGTCATGAGGGTAATGAAAGAAATGCGAGTAATTTTGAGGTTTGAGACTTGCCCGTAGTCATGATGGTGATGAAAGAAATCGGGTAATTTTGAGGCTTGTACGTAGTCATGAGATAATGAAAGCAATGCGGGTAATTTTGAGGTTTGAGACTTGCGCGTAGTCATGAGGGTAATGAAAGAAATGCGGGTAATTTTGAGACTTGCCCGTAGTCATGAGGGTGATGAAAGAAATGCGAGTAATTTTGAGGTTTGAGACTTGCGCGTAGTCATGAGGGTAATGAAAGAAATGCGGGTAATTTTGAGACTTGCCCGTAATCATGATGGTGATGAAAGAAATCGGGTAATTTTGAGGCTTGTACGTAGTCATGAGGGTAATGAAAGAAATGCGGGTAATTTTGAGACTTGCGCGTAGTCATGAGGGTAATGAAAGAAATGCGAGTAATTTTGAAGCTTGCGGAAAGCCATGAGAGTAATGAAAGAAAGACGGGTAATTTTGAGGCTTGTCCGTAGTTATGAGGGCAATGAAAGAAATGCGGGTAATTTTGAGACTTGCCTGTAGTCATGAGGGTAATGAAAGCAATGCGGGTAATTTTGAGGCTTGTGCGTAGTCATGAGGTAATGAAAGCAATGCAGGTAATTTTGAGGCTTGCCCGTAGTTATGAGGGTAATGAAAGAAATGCGGGTAATTTTGAGACTTGCGCGTAGTCATGAGGGTAATGAAAGAAATGCGAGTAATTTTGAGGCTTGCGGAAAGCCATGAGAGTAATGAAAGAAAGACGGGTAATTTTGAGGCTTGTCTGTAGTTATGAGGGCAATGAAAGAAATGCGGGTAATTTTGAGACTTGCCTGTAGTCATGAGGGTAATGAAAGATATTCGGGGTAATGGCGGGTTTTTTATATCATTGTTTTACTCGTATCTTTTGACTCAATTATAAGTGTTGACATATTTTTGCACTCTGGCTTATTTTGTATTCGGAATAATTTTTACAATTCTGACATTTTTTCTGTTCTTTAGTCAGCTCATATTAAGATAAGTATTCAAAATAATATTTATTTGCTTGTTTTTATGCAAAGCAAATTATCTATGGCTACCCATATTTCTTGGGTCTAAATGAAATGTTAATTAGATTTCACTAAGATAAATACAAAAAAATCTGTTTTTTGATAAAATTTCAACAAAATTCAATTTTTAAGGGTTTGTGTAGTGTTTGCGAGGTCAAGGGTCTTTATGGGAAAAATATGGTTTCTTGAAGACCCACAATATTGTTAAGGATCGCAAACAAATATCTTTTTTCGCTTTAAGGATATAAGTGAACTGTGAAAGTAGTGATTTTGGGTCCTCCACAGTACTATCCTTAAATTCTCAAACCTTAATCAACCTCTGTATAAAATTTTGTGCGAGTAACTCCAACGATAAGAATTTTAATTCAGAAAAACACGCACATTACGGTTTAAATGGCAACGCAGCGGCTGGCGTCTCTAAACTGCGCACCTCAAGGTGGTGGGTTCAAGACTTAAGCCTACCATTTCCAATAAATTTTTATTTTATCCTTTGCATGTTTTGTCTATATTTTAGTTTAAACATTTTTTTAATCTGCACTGTTGTTCAAGGCTTACATTTATTTTTAACTAAACTTACTGGCAAGTAATGATATTAATTTTTTTAATTATTTTAAGGCGGAAAGCACATTGAGGCTATTATCGCCTCCATAAATGTAAGTGTGAGAATAAAGTGTTAAAGTCGTAAGTGTAAGTGTGTGTTAAACTCGGGTACCGTGAGGGACGTCTAAATCTTCTCAATAGGTGCAGCTAGTCTGCAGTCCCCTATCGCATCGCAAGCAATGATAGGCCAGTAATGTTTACTTTTTATGCATATATATGCAACTGTATGACAAATATATTTTATTCATATCTATCGCTTTATAAACAATTTAATTAATTTTAAAATAAAGCTGAATACGTTAATAATGTAGTGCCATATTTTTAAGAGTAAAATTTGGTCTAACAAATTAATAAGACTATCAAATGTTAGCAACATTTAAGTTAGATGAGTCCTTTGAAAAATATTATCGTTATAATATTTGAACATTCACTGACATGGTATAACTAAGACTTGGGTACTCGTGGTTATTTTGTAGAAACGTTAAGTAATATCACATAAATGAAATAATAACCCTACTGCAGTTATAACCCTTAACGTTAACGCCTATCCTCGTCCTCATCCCTATGATCGTTAAGGGTGAAAACCAATTGCCTTGATTTCTAAATAGTGTAGTTTACGCATGTGCAGTGATTAGGCCTACTGATCCTACAGTTAGCGCAGTCGCGTTCACGTATTTCTTAACTCTGAAAATGTTTTCAGATTGTAACAAAATAGATTTAAACTTTAAAGATTTTGAAACACATAATTTAAAATTACTTCCGCAAAGAAAAGCAGTCGCCAACTAGGACGATTCTGACCTACTTTAAGCTTTGAACCAATTGTTTTGGATAAACTGTAGAATTCAGTTCCTAACGATCGGAAAAGGAAAGGATAATGAAAGTGAGTCTGCGGATGATGTATTACCAACCTCTTGTGGTTTAAGGAAGTTTTCTTTAACCTAATCATGCGTTAATAACGGTTTCCAAATAACTGCGATTTTACATTATTTAATTTTTATCCGCGATATACATTCAGACCATTATCGTGGATAAATTATAATTAACATTAGACACATAGCATATAGATACATTTATCTTTAACGGAACGTGATTATTAAGGATATCAGCGTAAGTCATGTTTGCGTTCAGCCACTTCAGCCACCTTCAAAACGTGGAAATCCCAGCCAATGTGATTACAATAATCGGGGATCCATAAAATTATAAAATTATTTTAACTACCTATATGTAACTTATCAATGAAAAAGTATTCTGATAGGCACTCATTTCTATCTCACCATGATGGCTACTGCAATAGAAATTCGCTGATAACATATTAACATGATAAAATAACTATTTGTAAATGCAGTATTTAGTAATATTTTTTACATGTTTCTACGTTTTAAAATTATAGCCAAACGTAACGTATTTTAAAAACACTTTCTGTTATTGAACCAAAAATAAAAGTCACGTATCATGTTTTCTTCTTATTTTTATTTAAATTTGGGTAATTTGTTCGAAAACACGACACATGATTTTTATTTTTGGTTTGATAATAATTTTTTTCTTTTTCTCTTAAAATTTATAACCATGTATTGTAGCTTACTAAATATTCTTGTATTTATTGTATTGTTATTTAATTACGATTCCTAACACGATAAAGTAACAGCTAATTATTAACAACATAACCTGGAACTTATTATAGCCTATTATGTTCAATGAAATCAGCTGATCGTTACCAATTAATATAAAACAACTGATCTTTTTATATAACTACCAAAATTAAATTAATGACATACACGTATATCGGTAAAACTTCTTCTTAGTTTCTGTAGTATAGTGGTTATGACATGCGTCTCGCACGTGCGAGGTCCCCGGTTCCGTTCCGGGCGTAAACGTAGGAAATTTTAATTGTAATTAATTTATTATGAGACTTGCTACGAGGGAAATATATTATTATATATCAATAAACATGTCACTCGCATCACGTGACGCGCAAAATCCATCACAACCAGCCCTAAAACATGATTAAATGATAATAGTCGATTATGAAATATCATAATACGTGTTAATGTGTAATTCCGTTGAACTGTTGATTGCATGTATATATATATATATATATATATATATATATATATATATATATATATATATATATATATATATACATTCCACATGATTACATAGTAAGGTACATAAAATATGTCAATATTAGTAAACCCTACAGAGGTATCAATTTACCTGTGCATAGGATTGGACGAAAAAACGTATTACTAAGAAACAAGTATTATAAAAAAAAATTAAGTCAATTCCTAGTTAGGTCACGCGCTTCCATCACGTCAACCAAACAGCTGCGTGCTGCGATTCTTAAACCAACATGGGATTGAACATAAGTGTTATTTATCTCAAATCCTGTGTCTGTACAAATATGCGATATTAATATTTGACAAGAAAACTGTGTTAACATCAATTGACATCCACTACAAGTTTTTACAAAAATTATTTGAACTTAAGGGGATTAATAGAAAGTATTTTATTAACGATGGAAAATTTGAACAAGATATATAAATAAATATAGGGGGAGTGTGAAATAATAGTAGGAATTGAAAAAAAGAATAAAGTACAAGTAAATTATTACAACATTGAACCATCCTTTAACAATGCTAATTAATAAATATTACATAATTTTAAAACATTTAAAATTTATAGTGAAAATAGCAGATATCACTGTTTTTTTCCTTAGTTTACGCCCTCATTGGAGCACTTCAATCAGTCCATACACTTCCAAGTCCA
Source organism: Callitettix versicolor (assembly GCA_022606455.1). Classification (NCBI taxonomy): domain Eukaryota; kingdom Metazoa; phylum Arthropoda; class Insecta; order Hemiptera; family Cercopidae; genus Callitettix; species Callitettix versicolor. Next base: position 16,428,042 of record CM040190.1, read on the forward strand.
ACATCGCTATTGAGAAACTAACATTTCAGCCTCTTCTTCCGTTCCCAAAATTTCTTCATCCTGTCCGACCTGGCTGCCCTTTGTTCATCAGTTATGTTATAGGTCTTTCGTTCAAATGTTGTTAGCTTGAATCGCAGATATTTATTCCTTAGAGTCTTCTTTTCTGCTCTATCTTCAATTTGAGGCACCGTCATTTATTTAACTCTTCTAAATCATTCTGGATCTCTTTGAACCATGTTATTCTGCATTTTAATTTAAATAGCTAAATAACTGTTTTCAATATGATCATAATTCAAAATAAAAACTAATCATTTGTATAAATCCATTTTTAGTTCTGAATCACTTGATTTGGTATTTCTTAATATTTTTAGGTCGTTAAGAAGGCGATTATAAATACCAGTAGCTTTGAAAACAATACTCTTGCTTCCCACTGTTTTACGTATCGTTGGAAATAGTAAATTTTTATTCCCAGCAATAATACATGAGTTAATAAATTTTTTCTTCAGTGTATCAACAAGTTTGTTTATATTTAAAGGCTTATTATTAATGAATATAACTTTGTTGAAAACAATTTAAGTAATTTAGTTTGAAGTTTTTGAAAAATATTTGTAAGTTAATAAGGTAACCACCTCTCCACACAATTATTCCTTAAGTTATAATACTTTTTCCATAGAAAAAGGCACAGTAAATCATTAGTAGAGATTCAGTCTTCATAAATTTATAGGATTTGTAAACAGAAAAACCAAATATTTAGTTTTGCTTATGATAAATTGAATTTTAATTTCCCATGTCATTCTGTAATCAATATATATGCCAACATATTTACAAGTCTCAACTCTATTAACATTCAAACCATTAATTGTAACATTAAGATTTGGAGGAACACTATTGGAGTAATTACCAGAGATAATGTACGAAGTGTGTTCAGAAAGTAACGATAATTTTAATTTTTTGAACAAAACATTTATTTATTCTTCTACATTGATGTTGTCGCCTTCAAAATAGTCCCCATTGAAGATTTTGCACTTCTTCCAATCCTCGAAACACTTCTCAAACTCGATCTTTGAGGTAGCCTTTAGTTCTTTCAGCGATGCGCTTTTAATGTCATCTACGGCTGTAAAACGACGGCCCTTCAAAGTTCTCTTTATTTTTGATTATAAGAAAAAGTCACACGGAGCCATGTCTGGCGAATATGGAGGCTGGGGCATCGTTACAGTTCTGTTTTTGGGTAAAAATTTACGAACAAGCAATGACGTGTGAGCTGTGCATTATCGTAGTGCAAAAGCCATGAAATGTTTTTTCACAGATCCGGGTGTTTTTTTCGGATTTCTTCACGTAAACGGCGTTGAACTTGTAGGTAGTACTCCTTATTGACCGTTTCACCTGGTGGCAGGAATTCATGATGCACTATGCCATTAATATCGAAGAACACAGTGAACATAAATAACCTTCACGTTCGACAGCACTTGTTGAGACTTTTTCGGTCTTGACGAGCCAGAATGCCTCCACTGGGATGATTGAACCTTAGTTTCAACGTCATATCCGTAAACCCATGTTTCGTCACCTGTTATAATACGTTTCAGTAATTCTGCATCGTCGTTGACTTCATTTAGTAACTCTTGAGCAACTTCCATTCGCCGCTGTTTTTGTTCACAATTCAACAATTTTTGAACGAATTTTGCTTCCACGCGTTTCAGACACAAAACATTGGAAACAATGTCATGACATGATCCAATCGATATGCCAAGATCATCAGCGACCTCTCTAATTGTGATTCGGCGATAGTTCATAACCATTTCTTTCACTTTTTCCACGATTTCATTGGTTGTTGATGTGCTGGGGCTTCCAGGGCTTTCGTCATCTTCAACGTCTTCGCGGTCTTCTTGGAAACGCTTATACCATTCGTAAACTCTTGCTTTACTCATAGCAGACTCACCATAGGCCTTTGTTAACATTTCACACACTTTGTTACACTTTATTCCATTTTTTACGCAAAATTTGATACAAATTCTTTGATCCATTTCTTTTAACAAACGAAAATCGCCGAGCTCATAAAACACGTCTAACCTCCTTAGTGGCTGTCACAGACAAAGTCAACAATTAAAACAGCTGAAAGTTTTATCATACTTCAAGGACATGTATATCAACATAATAAAAAAAATGTTTGACAATCGGATTCTCCAAGCCCGCGAAATTTAAAAATTCTCGTTACTTTCTGAACACACCTCGTATACTGCCTTACCACTGTTCAAGTGTAGCTTATTTAAGGCAAGCCATTTAGAGATTGTTGAAAGATAATTCATTTTAAGTTCTACAAACTGCCATAATTTATCAGTAGATATTAAAGCAGTATCTTCAGCAAAAGGCTGACATACATCTTAGGTCATCTGACATCGTCTCTAATAAATCATTTATATATTATAAGATAAACAACAGTGGCCCTGGTACGGTACCATGCGGAACTCCTGTTTTAACTTCCAAAATTTCACTCATAGCTCCGTTAACTTTAACACGTTGTTTTATATTTTGCAAATAACTTGTCATTAATTTATGTTCATCACCTCTAATTCCATAATTCTATAACTTGTCCAATAAAATTTTATAATTAACAGTATCAAAAGCTTTAATAAGATCTAAAAATGTTACATTAATTGGTATGCTTCTATCAAGTTTTTATAAATTAATTTAATAATATAATGTAAGGAATCTTTGGTTTCTAAATTTTTCATAAATCCATACTGCCTTTTAGATAAAATTTTTGAAAAAATCCAACATTCTAACGTGTAAAACCTTTTCGTCGTGTCTGTTATCGGTTTTAAATATTGGTTTAACATCGGCACATTTAAGAGCACACGACCAAATTGATTGTTCTATGCTTAAATTAATAACATCAACTAGAGGATCAACAATTAAACTAGACAATTTTTTGATAACTTCCATATTATATCCCCCACCATTTTTTAATTTCATTTTATTAATCATGTATTTCATAGTTATTTGTAGGTGATAAAAAAATTGAATTAGTTTTCGAATCAGGTAATACTAACGTACAATTATTTGATTTGAATTTTTCACCAAGATCAGACCCAACACTGCAAAATAAGTATTAAATAGGTTATAAATAGTTGCATTATCTTTTTTTCAATAAGTTATATTATTTGTTCACAGTTTTTTTACCAATTATGCTGCTTATCACATTCTATAAATTTCTAGGATTATCTCTGTTCATCTTAATATTATCACGATTGTACATATTTTTAGCTAATTTAATAACTTTGTCCAAAATCTTTACAATTCCTGTATTCATTCTTAATTGTTTGGATTTTGTCCACGATAAGTACAGAATTTTTTTCTCTTAAAAGACATTAAAATGGCAGTAATAATCCATTTACTTTTTTGTAAATGTTTATATTTATTTGTATTCTTACAGTTACGTTCTTTTCCTATTTCGATATACTTCAGTATCATATCTCTAAGAATAGTAATAGCATCATTAAAGGCACGTACCCAAAAAAACTGAGTGTCAGTCTCGACTAGCAGCAATATCAACTTATTTGAATTAAATAGGGACAAACTACTGCGTGTCCAGAACTGTCCTCATTATCGATAAAAATAGCAGATAACGGTCGTTGAAAAGGTTTGTGTACTTGAAAGCATTTGGACGGAATTAATTTTAATAAAAATATTATCATTACATGAAACCTCGTTAGCGTCTAAGATAGGTCAAGTAATATTCTGAAAACTAGGTTTAAAGCCCAGATTCAATTGATTACTTAAATGCTCTTGGCCAAGGATAACGAGATCTAATAAGTAGGCCTATATATTAAACTTCCCAATTATAATGTGATTTTTAATATTTTTATTTTGTTCTAATAAAATGTTTAAACTCAAGGATAAATTCGGTCTTTGGTAGGTCATGAGCCCTATATAAAGCTGTAATTACCAACTTTTTTATTATTGTCTAAATATATCTCAGAATTTAATAATGAAAGTCTACCTTGTTTAATTGCCTCATTTTTCAGATATAGAATCATATATATATATATATATATATATATATATATATATATATATATATATATATAAGATTGATCGAGTTTAAAGTCATCAAGCTTTGAGGTTAAGTCACCATGAGAGTGGCAAAAATTCAAAAATATTACTTAAAATGTTAACTTTTTTTAATCTGTTTAAGTCACTAAGATGATATAAACTTCACAGATTAAACATACTATATATATACACATAATATATATATATATATATATATATACACACACACACACACACACACACACACACACACACACACACACACACACACACACACACACACACACACACACACACACACACACACACACACACACACACACACACACACACACACACACACACACACACACACACACACACACACACACACACACACACACACACACACACACACACACACACACACACACACACACACACACACACACACAGACTACCTTGCGTGTCGCATTTCCGTATTGTGTGTGTAGTATTCAGGATACAAATTACTTGTTTTGTTCAGTCGTGCTTTCAAATCACAGTTACCATGGTAACTTTCTACTTGCGTTGCTTTCAAAACACAGTTACCATGGTAACTACCTACGTGTTTGAAACTCTTTGTTTCTAATGTTCGTTTAAACCGAGAAAAATTAACTGTGTTTTACATTAAACGTAGTTTCTCACTTTTAAATATTTCCCCTTAAAATTCTGTTCAGAAAAGTCGAAAAACAGAAAAGCAGCCATTTTCCTCGAAACCGGTTCATCAGATTTTGCTACAATATGAAGAATCACATGGCATGTCTACGTAGAAAATTTAAAATAAAATATACAATTTTTCGATAGCAAAAAAAAACAAAGGTCAAACTTTTTGTTCCTCCATTTACTCCAGAATCGCAATAAATATTTCGATATAATAAATATTTCAATGTAATAAATATTTCCATATAATAAATATTTCAATGTAATAAATATTTGGATATAATAAATATTTCGATATAATAAATATTTCGATATAATAAATATTTCAACATAATAAATATTTCGATATAATAAATATTTCAATGTAATAAATATTTCCATATAATAAATATTTCAACATAATAAATATTTGGATGTAATAAATATTTCGATATCATAAATATTTCGATATAATAAATATTTCGATATAATAAATATTTCGATATAATAAATATTTCGATATAATAAATATTTCTATATAATAAATATTACGATGTAATAAATATTACGTTATAATAAATATTTCGATATCATAAATATTTCGATATAATAAATATTTCGATATAATAAATATTTAGATATAATAAATATTTCGATATAATAAATATTTCGATATAATAAATATTTAGATATAATAAATATTTCGATATAATAAATATTTCGATATAATAAATATTTCGATATAATAAATATTACGATATAATAAATATTTCTATTTAATAAATATTTCGATATAATAAATATTTCGATATAATAAATATTTCGACATAATAAATATTTCGATATAATAAATATAGCGAAACAAATGTTTTTATTTTCAAATTTGTTCCATTAACTTAAGTTACGTACTATCACAGGTGACAAAACGTTTAGGAAAACATAAGAAAACAGTATTGAGAAATTAGAAGTTCTTATGCATCCCAAGCCTCAGTAAATTCTTTCATTTGGACTTGCAAACCACATTTGAATGAAAGTTATCACAATTGTTAAAGCCGATATTTGTAAGATCCAATTTAGAACTGCTGTTTGACCAAAGATGTTTTAGAAACACTTATTATAAAATGATAAAATTTCGACCAGACCTACGTGCCAAATTTTAATAAATTTTATTGAATTACATTCGTTTTCAATAAAGCTTGCACACATTCAGGCGAACAGACATACAAAAATAAACTTTTAGACTAAAAGGAATCGATTTATCAAAACCTCAAAACGATTTTTTTTACGATTTCTAAACTTTCTCTTTATAGTCCAAATTGTGTTAAAATAGAAACATCTTAACGGCTTAGTTTTAAAAATCGTTTTTGCAGACTGCTTACAATACGGTTTTACATTTATATTTATATACAAAGTATGTACTTCTTCTTGAAATTAAAACTAAATATGGGTCGAGAGTAAATGGAAAAACAACGGCTGTTAAAACTTTCTTTAATGTACAGACACAAAAACGACTGCCTTACTACCGAACTTCGACTGAGAAAAGAGCTCTTGGGCGGTTATCACGGTAAATCTCAGTAACGTGACCTTGAAATTAATGAAATGTTCAAACAAATTGATTTTGATCCACCTACAGCTTGGAAAAATTCGTTACTTAACAAAATCCGTTTAACAATTTCAAAATGGCGGCCGTCTTCGTAAACAGCTTTGAAAACTTGTTAGCGTTTCGTACGAGTGCTAGTGTGAATTTTTCTAATGTTTTATTAATTAAATTAGTTAATTCAGTAAGAATAAGTGAAAATTTAATTGTCGTAAAGTGTAACAATTTATTTTAATAGTCTACTCATCGTTCAACAACACTTGACTCCGGAATCTGGAACTGTTGACATGTAGACCAACACCTCTACTATTGATTCTAACTTCGTATCACTACAGACACTTAATCTCATTGGTAATTGACATTGTAACCTTTAAGTTGATTTAACAGTAACAACTTTCTTAGTTCCCGTTTGTAATACCAAAGAACCGCTTGGAGATAATTCATTTATTATTTTTTGTATTTTAAAAATAATTAATTAATTTGAGGATAAGTTTGCAATTAAAAAATTGTTTATAGGATAATGAATACTTTATTAACAAAACCTTAAAGTATTTCACACAAATTTTCAATAAATATTAACAATTTGTACACTAATTAGTAAAGTGTTAAATAATAATTTAATCCCAACCGTTGTGGCTTGTTATTAAAGAAATTTGTCCAACGAACAAAAGGCTGTGTAAAAATTATGTACATTTACGCTAATGAGGTATTTTTATTATACAAATTGATTTTTTTTTTTTTTTTTTTTTTTTTTTGGTATTTAACGTTCTCGGGGTGAAAGCCCAGTACGCCATCAACTAGACCACCGAGGCTTCTAGGTGGCGCCCAAAGTGATAGTTGTAATTTTTTATTATATAAATTCACGCCCAACGATTATGTTTGTTTGACGCTAAACGAGGAAGTTATGTTTGTTTGACGCCCAGCGAGGAAAATATGTTTTTTTGACGCCCAACGAGGAGGTTATGTTTCTTTGACGACCAACGAGGAGGTTATGTTTGTTTGACGACCAACGAGGAGGTTATGTTTGTTTGATGCCCAACGAGGAGGTTATGTTTGTTTGACGCCCAACGAGGAGGTTATGTTTGTTTGACGCCCAACTAGATGGCTAAGTATTAATGTAATTGTTTGCCGATCATGGCCTCTAGATCACTTTTGGTGGCTATATATATATATATCTTGGCCCGAGATTAACAGAAGACGGATACAGGTTACACTCCCGGAAGACCACAGAGAAGATATCGAACCTGGCAGCAGATATCAGAAAAAGGAGGCTTCGGTTCTATGGACACATCAGTAGACTTTCAACAACGAGACTTGCCAACAGAATCCTAATTGTTGGTATATATACCAACAATTTGGTATATATACTAGTTGGTATATATACAAGTTGGTATATATACTAACTAAAGTATATACAAGGTGTCAAATCAACAACGTCGTGGATCGCACAAATCAGAATAGACCTACATGATGCAGAAATAGACTCAACAGACGTTGAAAACAGGAACGCATACAGGAGAAAGATGCTCGGTTGGAAGGTCCCAGAGAATGAAATCCCAAAGAGAGCAGGGGTAAAATGGACGGAAAAGCGGAAGAATATCCATGGGGACAGGATGAGGGAGGTGTGGAGGATTAGAAGGAGCAAGACATGAGTCGGAGTGCTTTGCGTGATCCAACAGGGTCTATACGCAGATAATAATAATAAAAATAAAAATAATAATAATATATATATAGTGTGTGTTTGTTTGTGCGTGTGTGTGTGTTTGTTTGTTTGTTTGTTTGTGTTCCAAATTTTAGTTTATTTTATTCAAACGACACAAAATTCGACTTTGTTAATACCATGTATAAGTGTTTTACCCAGCATGAACCATTAAATAGTTTCAAAATGGCTGCTATTTAAAATCTTAAAAATACATATTTCTTTGCGTTCTGGTTTCATCATTGTGGGGGCCTAAACTATTCCCGCTTGTTTTTACAGAATACTACAAAAAATACATTTCAGTAAAATTCATTCGAATCGTTAGAATTGATTTTAAAAAAACAGATTTTTGTTTTTAGAAAAAAAATACTAGAAAAAGTTTTTAAAACATTTTTTTTTAACGTCCGACTATTGTGCACACTTGGGCTAATGCAGACGATAGGATGATTTATAGCGTATGAAAATGCCAAGCCTTGGCCGGGAATCGAACCCGGGTCCTCGGCTGTAATTTTCTTGCCTGTAGCTATCCACACAATTATACTGACAAAAATTGTAGGAAATCCATGATTTCCCAAAGCACGTTTCAGTTAAATTTTAACAGAACGTTAATTTTAATGTTTTATTGCATGCATATAGGCTCAGTGTATACACCACTTTCTTATGTAATCAATTTTTAACTGAAAATCTCTTTAATTAAGTGAAATTAGAAGTTATTTCAATTATTTTAAAAATTACATCAAAACGTTTTGGAAGTATTTTAATTTTTTTTCAAAATTTCATATTTTATATGTTAAATGTAAAACTTTGTGTTTACTAAATAGACCAATTATAAACAATTGCATCTTTAAAACGGGATTTTTATCGATGCTTGTTTATTTATAGCAGTACTTCGATCTTGCCAAGTCTCAAAATCGATTGTCCCCTAACCGACATACTTCCATAACACAGTATTGCGTATGATGAGAAAGTACCAATATAAATTAAATTAAACACTCGTTAAGCTGTAAAGCTTTGAGTAAATTATTGTTTCATGAGAAATTAGATAAATTGATTTGGAAATACATTAATAAGTGTTTCTGAAAACAGCTTATGTTCGTCCAAACTTAGAATTGGAATATTTTTTTAAAAATATTATATGATGTTAAAATTAATATATCTGAATAAACATAAGTAAAAGAGAAATAAATGAATTTACCCTTAAAAAAATAAGAATTAACTTCAGGAAATCGCGTGTGATACTTGTAATATAAATTTAATTTATTTATCGAGCAAAGTGAGTTTTCTATTTCAACGCGATAGTTCGGCCTTTGGTTTGTATGTACGACATAAGCGTAAATTTCCCGTTGACTTATTTTTAACTGGTTTTTAGATTTTTTAGGTTTTTGCTGGTTTTAGGTTTAACTTTACCTTGAAAGAACACATTGTAAAAAAAATTAATATTAAGTTAAATATTTTATTACATTTCAAAAAATGTAGGTTCATCTGGAACAACAACAATACTCACAAATGTTGTATTTTTTCTGAAATATCTCCTACCAAACGTATAATGTTCAGCTGTTCCAATAACAATAATAATCTTTGTAGGTGTTTGGTATTTAATTCTCGTGTTTCAACTCTCGAAAAGACGATTTACTTTTTTTATGCCATGTTACACTTTCCCCTGTTAATTAATAAATAGTTACAAAATGGTTGGTTAAAAACACATAAAATGAAAAGTTCCAGACTTAATAAATTTGAAATTACAGTATATAAGCTTAATAAAACTCAGTTTGTTCAAAATTGTATAGGCCTCAGGAAACCCAACAATATACGGTTTTATGAGAGAAAAAATAAACATTTCTGTTTCTTTATTAATTACTTGAACGAATGAGCTGTCGAGTTCGTACGTTTTGAGTTGCGTAACTATTTTTATATAGGCTTATTCAATTTCACGTATATGATATTATTCCTATACAATATCAATATTCTTACTTTTTTTTAAATTATTGGCATATTTTTAAAGTAACTTTTTTTAATAACAAAACAATATATGTTAATAACAGCTTATCAAATGTTGTAAGTAAAATAGGCTGGTGTTATTTTATTGGACTACAACTTTTGAATATATTTTTGTGTTGTTGTAAGCGATGTGACCATATACGACAACCTTTTTTTCTGGAAAATATTGCTACAAAAAAATTAAACTATATAAGAACGTGTTTAAGTAAAATCCACGAAATATTATGATTTAAATATTGCCTATGTCTTACAGGCAAAAGGCGGTCTAACTATGTCGAAGTAATTAGTTTTTTTACATTAAATAGCAGTAAAATAATTTAAAAAAGTTGTATTAGGTTTAGGTCTAATCTAACATAAATATTTATAATGAAAGAAATGACCGATAACTAGAATAGAGCCACTTAAAAAAGCAAAAGTGTTTTTTTTTTACTAATGAAATTGGCAGCACTGAAAAGTTTATACACACCCATTACAATCGTCTGATACAAAATAGATTACCAGGAATTCTGTTAATTGTTGGATTATAAGTACCACACAGTGTAGAAAACATAGGTTTCCATTATTGTAACACAGCCACTGGACCACATATTTAAATAATTAGGATCATGACCTTTTTTTGCTCCATACTTTTTTAACTCATCTCATAAAGGATACAGCGGTTTCGAAACTTCACAGTTTCATCTTCAGGCCGTAGTACAAAATGTCAAATCCCTCTGTTTAGGTCATCACAAACTTTACAAAACATTGAAAACACACGTGACAACACTAACAATTACACGATTTTATTAAAATAAAAAGTGATAAAATTTGTTTTGGTCAAACACTATCGTGCAACTCGTACGTCGTTACCGTCCAGGCTGCATGAACTGGATACGATTGAAGAGTTTGAGGTTTATATGAACAAAAGTTAAGACTCCAATAATATCCTCAATGACAAACTTTCATTTAAATCCAATTTAATATAAGACATGGCTCTAAGGATTTAAATAAATAATAGAAACCAATAAACGCACCGTAACTGATAACATTGTTGGGTGCGCTAGTACCGATGAAGACTTCGCAGTCCGGACTGTAACGCCATACGAGATGCACGGTAATGTTTGGTCAAACCAAATCTTATCGTTGTGTTTTAATAAAAATCGTGTAATTGTGTTTAGTGTTGTGACATGTGTTTCAATGTTTTGTTAACTTAGTAACGACCTCGACAGGGATTTGACATTTTATATTACGACCTGAAGAAGAAACAATGAGGTTTCGAAACCGCGGTTGCCTTTACGAGGTGAATAAAAACGTTCACTAAAAGGAAGAAAATAGGTCATAATCTTAATTATTTAATTTTTTTTCTCATCCCACTAGTTTTATCTTTATATTTCCTGTTTTTTTTTTGCATCACCCTTTATTCATGTTTTCATGTTATTCACTTTTCCATGATTTTTTAAAAACTAATTTCTTTACCAAAAACTACTTTGTAATTATTTATAACATTATTGATTGACGTATCTTTAATATTTTACATTTTCGGCATTGAGATTTTTCTAGAATTTCTGAAAAACATTTCAAATTTTCTGCAATGAAGTGCATTTCATCCCAACATAGGGGAATTCCAACTTGATCATGTAGCAATCAAGAAGACTTATCATCAAGAAATTATGAATATTAGGGTCCTCAGGGGTGCAAACCTGGATTCGGATCATTATCTTTCTAAAATTAAGTTTAAAGTCATCCCAAAAAGAAAATACATAAGGCAGCAAATTAAAGGTCGGAAATACAGTACAGAAAAATTAAGCTCAGATGACTTCACGAGAGCAACAGAAGACATCCAAACCCAAAGATGGGAAAGTATTAAAGAAAACTTACTCAACAAAGCTGAACAAATAGCGCCTCAAATGAAAACTAGAAAACATGCATGGTGGTCGATGAAATGTGATACACTTATAGAAACGAGAAAACAGGCATGGCAACAGTGGCAATCACAAAAAACAGAAGAAAGTAGAGAACATTTCATTGGAATTCGAAAAATGGTAGATAAAAGTATTAAACAAATAAAAAAGGCACACGAAACACAAACTCTCATGCAAATTGATGAAGAATTTACAAAAAACAACACGAGAAGCTTCTATAGAACTTTTAAGCACCAATTATCCAAATACAGCGCACCAACCCTTCAATTTCGAGATGTTAATGGAGCCATTGCTCATAACAACACAGAAAACTGCAGAATATTAGCAGAATACTTTCAGAGACTTTTTAATTGTGAACCCATCACTGAAAATTTTGAATTCACTCGAAATAACTCTGATAAACCGAATTCAGAACCACCAACACTTGTCGAACTACAACAAATCATTTCAGAGTTACAAAACAATAAAGCGTCTGGAGAAAACCAAATAGTGGCCGAATTGTGGAAAAAAGCTAACGAAAATGCAGTCAAATCTCTTCAATTGGTTTTCGATGAAATCTGGAGAAAAGAAAATATCCCAGTAGAGTGGAAAACAGCTCTCATCCATCCTCTTTACAAAAAAGGCTTAAAAACAGACCCAAACAACTATAGAGGTATATCATTGCTGGATGTAACATATAAGATTCTTTCAAAAATCCTTTTAATGAGAGCAGAGCCACAATTGGACCCATAATTGGGAGAATACCAGGGAGGTTTTAGAAAAGGTAGGTCATGCGTGGAACAAATATTCAATCTTAAAAACATTATGGCATACCAAAAAGTAAGAGCTAAAACGTATGTAATTACTTTTATTGATTTTAAAAAGGCCTACGATTCCATTGATAGAGAATCTCTTATATCCGTACTAGAAGAACTAAATTTGGATAAGAAAACAACTAATATCATAAAAGCAACTATAACAAATACAGTTTCGAAAGTTAAATTTATGGGTGAACTATCGAATTCATTTGAAGTAAAAACGGGAGTTAGGCAGGGGGATGGGCTCTCCCCTTTATTGTTTAATTGTGCACTTGAGAAAGTAGTCAGGGAATGGAAGAAAAATATAAAAAGTGGAATAGGATTGGGTTACAAAAAGAGGAATCTCAGAATTAGCTGTATTGCATTTGCAGATGATATGGCCTTGTTTGCTGAAACAATGGAGGAAGCAAGGGAGCAGATTCTTGAATTAAAGAAACAAGCAGCTAAAATAGGTCTAAATATATCTTTTGAAAAGACCAAAATCATGACAAACAACAAATACCCAAATAAATACCTTAAAATCCAAGAACAGAAAATAGAAATTGTAAAAGAGTTCAAATATCTTGGTGAATGGATTAGTTGGAATGCAGATGAAGGCAAGGCAATGGAATCCAGGAAAAACAAACTTGAATTGGCTTTCCAATTGACGAAAGAAACATACAATAAGAAATCCCTTTCATGGGGGTCCAAAATTAAACATTATAAAACAGTGATCAAGCCGGAAGCACTGTACGCAGCAGAAACATTAACCATGAATCGCATAGGCCAGATAGAAAAGCTTGAAATAACGGAAAGGAAAATCTTAAGAAAAATTATAGGAACAAAATTTCAGGATAATAAGGTAGTATATATAAGAAATGAAGTTCTCTACAAGAAAATTGAAAAATTGTCAGATACTATGAGAAAAGGAGAATAAATTTTTACGGCCATCTTCTTAGAATGAACTCTAATAGATTAACGAAACAAGTGTTTGATTTTTTCCATAATCGTAAAACAAAACCGAACTGGTTTAAAGAAATTGAAAAAGACCTAATAAAATTAAAAATTACAGAAAATTCACTGCTTGACCAAACTGCTAAGATAATTACCAAAGACGAAAGAATAAGATTCCAAGATAAAACCAAAATAAAACCTAAAGCTATCATTTCAGAAGAGGAGAGGAAAAGAAGATCAGAAAGAATGAAGAGCTACTAGGAACAAAGAAAAGTACAGAGCGCAAGAAATGATTAATTCAGCGTACCCCAAAGAGGGTGAAACGAAGAGAAGAAGAGAAGTGCATTTCACTGATAGCGTTTAGAGAGTAATTTTCTTCGCCATTTAAATAATACATAACTTTTCACACTATAAATACACTTATGAAATACACACACACACACACACACACACACACACACACACACACACACACACACGCACACACACACACACACGCACACACACACACACACACACACACACACACACACACACACACACACACACACACACACACACACACACACACACACACACACACACACACACACACACACACACACACACACACACACACACACACACACACACACACACACACACACACACACACACACACAGATATCCAGTAAGGACTAATCAGAAAATTGACCTTAAACAAAAATACGCGTACAAATGTATTGAGTACAATGAACATGGATTTATTTGAATCAAAGCTGATTCAAGCCTTTTCTCTTGATCCTTTTACTTCTAGACTGAAGTATTTAATCGTAGCCTAATCATTATTCACATGGAATGAATTAAATGTTTTCCGTCTAAATTTTATTTCAAACTAAACCTTTTAATTGAAGCATTTCCTTTGGTTTTATTCATACAGCTTAAGTACAATAGGTATGTTATTTAGTTTAAGGGGTTCGTTGGTCGATGTGGTAAAGCACCGGTCAGTCTGCTGCGTTTCTGAACTGCGCAACTAAAGGTTCTTGTTTTCCCTTACCGTTAACGCCGATCCCTGTCCTCATAGTCTAACTGGCATAAGCAATTATTTTACTTGGAGAGTTACATTGCGGTTAATTATAGGTATGTTTTTTATCCAAAGGATTCGAACCCAAGACCTATATAAACACTAACTATTTGTATGTTCAATTTTGAAAATTCTACAATGGGGGTTGTATCAACACACTAAATTTCAGCTTTAAAGCCCTAATCTTATAGATTACTAATATTATAGATTATAGATTAGTAATATAGATTAGGGTACAATTCTTTTACAAAGTAAAAAATTGAACATGGGATTCTTTATGTCTAAAATTATATTGTCATCTTGCATATAATAAAACTTTTTTTATTATCTTTTTATATTCTTCTTCTTTTCTGCTAGGATTATTGTCACTATGTTCAGTATAATGATCTGCCTTCCCTAGCTATACATATACTCTCTTGGGTATAGATATAATTTTTGAAGATGGAGGTTCTCCGAAACGCGTCAACGAAAGTATAATTGACGAAGCTAGGGAAGGCAGATCATTATACTGAACATAGTTTTTTCATTATCTTCGCAACCTTGAATGTTTCGGCATTTCTTTGTGGAACAATCTGTATGAAATTCTTAACGATCCACTCAAAACGTGACCTAATGGTCAAGATCGTCGCTCATTTCAATGTCCCGGGTCTTACAATAGCTCATTCAATGGAAATGCGTTATGTAATTTTCTTTTATTGTAAATATTTAGAATGCGGAGGCAAACCAACTTAAAAAAAATACATTATGCAGCCGCCGTAGAAGTTACCTAATCCGACAAAGAAATTATTAAAAAGGATTTTACCCGCTTTGTAACCTAGGGGAGCTCGAGGATTTGCAAGGACCTCTGTAGCGCTAAACAAACTTAAAGCTTAACCTAGATTAGAGAAAGTAAAACAGTAGCAATAAATAACAAAGTGATCATTAGGCGGGGCAATTATTCACCGAGCCGAAGTGGTAAATAAAAATAAATTACGCCTGGAGGATTGAAAGGGGTGGAACTAATGATTTACACGAATCGCGCGTTGCGTGAGACAAATCTGGCTAATTGGCGATTACAGACTTCAAGGTCGATGATTGGGTGGTTAAAAATGATTTATATAACAGTTTCACCATTGATATCTTCTCATTTTGACGGATATACTCGCATTCGTGGAAAATTTATCGAGACCATTTTTCACATTCATGTGAAAACTTTTTCACTTTTTTTATACAAAGTCGCGGTATCACGAACAACGTGTTAAAAGTGTCTCGTTTAACGTTTCGAAATTATTAGCGCTTTTAAAGTGACTTCAAGTACAGTGAGGTGCTTTTATTGCGTTCGTGACTCAATGCTATGATTTCTGCTTCAAAAGCTAAAAGAGGTGTGTTCAACACCTGGTTCTGACATTACACTTTTTCACACGACTGCCAAGAAAGGAGTGCTTTGTTTTCAGTACCTGGGTAAGTATGTATGTATGTTTGTTTGTTCCTTCATAACTTCTTAACGGCTCGTCCGATTTCGATCTATCTTAGCTCGTTGGATTCCTCACTTCACCAGAAGTGTCATAGGCTACATAATTTTCACCCAAACCACCCCGGGGTAAAATTTAGGTGAAATAGTTAGGATGAACTTGTGACTAATTTTATATAGGATAAATAAGTTGCCAGGATGAAATCATAAATTGTTAAATAACTATTGTACTCATACATTCTTAAATAGCTGATGTACAAGTGTAAAACATAATTACTAGAGACTGTACAATAGGAATCACACAGATTCACCTACGGAGAGCAGTAGAAAAACACTTCGGAACTAATGAGTCTAGAATTACTACTCAAGTTTCAGGTGATTCAGGGCATTGATCTGGGGAAAATGACACCCTGAACACAAAAATCGGTCAAACCAAATCGGTGTTAAGAAAATCGGAAGGAATGGTAGACAATCTAGCGATAGGCTTTGTCCAGAAATCAGGCACGGGGACGACACCGGCTTTTCAAATTACAGTAAAGTGGGGAACAACGTTCAATCGTTAGCGCGACAAAATTAAATAATTCAAAAATTAAAAATTACAAATAATTTATTTAAATTTAAATACAAATTTTTCAATCTTATACATGCTAACTACAGTCGGCGTATGCCGTACATGGGGACAGGACCACAAGAGGGAACACAGATCAGAGCCAGGACTTCGCAGTGTCTACTTTATAGGTTTGTTGTTTTTTAAAATCGAAATAAATGGCAAAATGGCTAAAGAAGGTATTTTTTTAGTGGCTTAGTTACTAAAAATGACTAAATAAAAATAATTACTTAAAAAAATACGACTGCTACAACACAAAACACTCAAAAATTATACATTTCATAATTAAAAGAAATAAAAATCTAAAATACAATTGATTTGAAAAGATAAAAGCAAGGTATTAGAATAAATGCTGAAGAATATTTTCCGAGTATTTAGTATAATAAATTAAGAATTTGCTTGTTAAGTCATAAAATAAATGCAGTCGGGGGATGTTTAGAAGACATATATTGAGATGCAGCCCCGACTGCATTTATTGTATGAACTTAACATGTAAATTCATAATTTATTAACTAAATACTCGAAAAATATTCTTTAGCATTTATTCTAATACCTTATTTTTGTCTTTCCAAATCAATTGTATTTTAGATTTTTATTTCTTTTAATTGTGAAATGTATAATTTTTGTGTTTTGTGTTTTAGTAGTCGTGTTTTTTATTTGTTTAAGCAATTATTTTTTTATTACTTAATATGTATTTGTTTAATTTATGTACTATTTTATAATTGTTTATTATTTTTTCAATTAAAATAAATACTATTTATACAATCTCGGTCAGAACAAAAACGAATTTCTAATTTATGTGTAATCAAAGCGGCCATTTTAAAAATTTTCCGGGTTTAAATGTACATATGTATGCAAACGTTTGAATATCAACGAAATAATACCCCAGCAGAATATACCTAGCCACCCGATTTGGTTGACGAAACATAAACTGTTTCGATAATATAATCTTAATTTATAAACATGAACAGATATATTAATAAAAGCGTGATCATCTAATTCATCAAACTCGTGATTATTTTACAGTGAATTCGAAAAAACACCATCCGGAATTTTATGTTTCATTGAATTTAAACTTGTTGCATTCAAATTATAATGTTCAAAAACTCATAATAAAACTCCCATGAGACTTTAATTTTTTTTCAATGTGCCGAAAGCACATTGAGGCTATTATCGCTTCCCTAAATGTAAGTGTGAGTGTGAAGTGTTAAAATCGTAAGAGTAGTGTTGTAACTGTAAGTATGTGTTAGACTCGGGTACCGCGAGGGACGTCTAAATCCTCTCAAAAGGTGCAGCTAACCTGCTCCCACTGCAGGGATTAGGACTTTAATGTACTTTGAATTTACTGGGTTTTTTCATTTTTGTTCTTTTAGGGGATGAATTCAGAAACATTCTGAATTACATATTTCATAATTTGTGTTGAAGTTTTTTTTGTAATTTTGACAAAATCCGATAAAAATGTTTTTCTCCTACGCAAACATTTATAATTTTTTTTACATTTTTATACTTTTAGGGGATGAAATCGGAAAAATTCTGAAATAAGTGTTTCATTATTTGTGTGTTTCAGAGTATGAATCCAGAATATATTATTAAAAAATATTTTTCATTTATGTTAAGTTTCAAAAAAAATCTGACGAGGAAATATTTTCCCAATAAAAACTTTTGTACCCCATTTTTACCCTTTAGGTGTCGAATATTGCAAAATCGTTTCTCAGTGAGCGTTTAAGTTATAAAAAAAACATATCCTCAAAATTTTAAGTCTCTATGCTTTGTAGTTTTTGTTCTGCGTTGATTTACTCCACATTAAGAGTGCCACTTTTTTATCTACATTGTACAGTAAGAGAGAATTTAAATTAATGTATTTAATTTAATATATTTGTAGAAAGTTCTTGTAACACAAGTTGTGTTACTCACTGCTTATTATATATATATATATATATATATATATATATATATATATATATATATACCACCGAGGGGTGCAGACTAGCTGCACCTATTGAGAGGATTTAGACCTCCCTCGCTGTACCTGAGTCTAACACACACTTACACTTGCATTACTACACTTAAAGCTTTTAACACTACTCTCACACTTACATTTAGGGAGGCGATAATAGCCTCAATGTGCTTTTCGCCTTAAAATAAATAAATAAATAAATATATATATATATATATATATATATATATATATATATATATATATATATATATATATATATATATATAATATATATTAAAAAAAATATATATTTATAAAACGTTTTATTCAATCAAAAATAATGTATACGCATAATCCATTTTGAAGTTCTCTGAATCGATAGTACTTGTCTGAATATATATATATATATATATATATATATATATAAAACAAACACTTGATTTTGTTTATCATTTACTTACTACCCCTTAACAACATACTTATAATAACAAGAGGAAACATCTACTCACAATAACCAGTAATTATTACCCAGCAAATCTTCAATTATTTCAAAATTAATCAATACACTTTGTAATTACCTGTCCACTAAGTCTGGCTTTTAATAAGACCTTAGGAATAGTTGTTGTAGGACAATTGTACACAAACCTGATTAAATAAATGTGGAACGTATACACCATTTGCAGACCGATCTTCCAATTATTCTCTCACAAGAACTACACTATTCCTCTGAGGACCGAGAAAGAACGCTCGTGTCTAACACACTTCTTTAATTTATCGAACTTCTTTTATTTTATGCTAAACTATGTATGTTAGAAATTGCCACTTTCGATTAATTACAATCGAGCTTATTTCAAGTAATACTCTCAAACAACATTAAAATAAGATATTCTTATACAAATACAATTAAATCAAAACACACTTGTCTAATGTTTTTTTAATATTAGTAAATATGTATAAAATTCATCTGTTATTTTTTAATGATACAATCCCTTTATCTTTATTCGATTAATATTCATTAACCTTAATTATTATATCTCATTTTTATTTATTTGATTAACAATGTTTAATGTATGTTTGCTTTTAATTTTTTATTCTTAATAGTATTAAGTTTAATCTTAGAAAAGCAATGTTTGTCCAAAATTAATCATTTCTTAAACTACACATTTCAACCAAGTCAGCTAACGATATAATATCGAATGGTGTGCTTTTATTTTCGGTTTTCTAATTTTTTTTTAATTTTCCGGAAGAAATTTTTTTAATCGGACATTCTTTTCCGAGTTTCCTGGTCTGAAGTTGACAGCCTCGGTTCCATTCTGCTCCTGTGTCCCGAGTGCTCTTGGTGATGATCCCTGAAGTCACCAAGGTGGTTGTTGATAGTTAGTACGTCAAGCTTCCCTTACGTGAACTTACGGATCCATTAGTTTTCCTCTCGAGCCGTAAGCGTGATCCCGTTACGTAACAGTATCTCGGTTTGAAATTCGAATTAAGTATTAAGTTTAACTTTTTCAATTCGAATTAACAGTTTATTTATTTCCTTACTTATATTTGCGACTTACTTTTTTTCGAATAGCCCATTTAGAGGGCACGCTTAATCAACTTCTTAGCCCATGCTTCCTTCGTTTTCCTTGAGTGGTTTTCTCTGTCCTCTTGCGTCCACGCTCTTCCTCTCCTGCACGTGGGTCTTTTATTCTCCCGCAACTGAAATTACCGTATTGTACTTCTGAATATTGCTCTGTCTCCTATAATTTCTGAGTCTATTGCGTTGTTTGCCAAGTCCTTGTCTATCTCTGTGAACCAGGTTATCTTGTTCCTGTGCTTGTTTAATATTGTGAAGATCTGTTTAGTTAGTCGGGTGTTCTCCATTCTGTATATGTGTCCGTAGAATTGAAGTCTTCTTTTCCTGAATACGTCCGTTATTTTTTCTATTTTGAAATAAAGCTCTCCATTTGACCTTTGTTTATATTCTAACCCTGTGTTACTCTTTGGACCCAATATTTTCCGTAAAATCTTTCTCTCCATCTTTCCTATTTTCTCTACGTCCTGAGCTGTATGCAGTTTGTTTCCACCGCGTAGAGGACTGCTGGCCTAACTACCGTTTGGTAGTGACTTAGTTTAGTGTTCCAGGATAGGGATTTTTTGTTGTATATGTTTTTCGTGAAAAAGTACGCTTTTTCCAGTTTGAGTAATCTGTTTTCTAGTGCCATTTTATCGCTATTGTTTTGTGTTATCCACTCTCCCAGGTATTTAAAACTGTCGGTTTTGGCTATTGTGTTCGTGTTTATCTTGAGATGGCTAGGGGCGCTCTTGATGTTCGTCATGTTTTGGGTCTTCTCAAACGCAATCCGTAGTCCAACTTTAGCCGCTTGTCTCTGGAGTTCCATTATTTGTTCTTGTGCATGTTCTATCGTGCATGTTCTAGCGACTTATAAATTTTATTTGAATTTTTCTTTTATACTTCTTTACCAATTTCGACAAATTTGATTATGTTACGAACAGGCAGTTTTTCTCCGTCCTGATAATCTGACTTTTTTAGATTTACAAGTACGTAAATAAAATTGTCTTGCAAATTTTGCAAAAAAATACTTGCAACAAAAATGTAACATCTTACATAATATTTTAGGTATGGAAATTTTTCCCGTTCCAGTGTGTGTGTGTGTGTGTGTGTGTGTGTGTGTGTGTGTGTGTGTATTCGTGTTTATGTTTTGCTTGTTTTAGAACGCTCATGTGTAACATTTTGGTCCAATTCGATACAAAGTTAGCTGAAAAAATCGATTTTTAACAGCGTTGTTAAGTCTGTTAACCAGCAAAATTCTTTCAAAAGTTTCAAAATGGCCGCTATCTTAAATACTAAAAAAATCATCACTTTTTTGAAAATCTGATATTATCATCGTGAATAGCGTTAAACTTCATAAATTGTCATTTTGAATTTTAAAAAAACTGTTTAAATTGAAGACTTTTTCGGCGGTCGAGGTTCATTTTTGAATATTCAATGTCATTTGAAAACAGTTTAATTAAAATAACATATGTAGATTTTAATGCTGATTACGGCGGCAACATCAGTAGGGGTAAGATAAATAAAAATACTTTTATAAATTCACATTTTATTACGTCAGCGAGACATCTGAGTGACGCGGTTATTAAATTGTCCGTCCTCTTTGTTATAATTACGTACTTGCTGTTTTTGGTTAAGCAGATTAAACTCTTTAAACCCCACTTACACAGTACAGTACAGGTTGCATAATAGAAAACGTTTTATTCGAACAAAACAATTTGTACAGATAATCCACTTTGAAGTTCTCTGAATCGATAGTGCTTGTCTGAACAACGCTTTGATCCCTTCAGACCGACTGAATGAACCCAACTTCACTGAAAATTAGATATTGCTCATTTTTTAATTTAAATCAATTCCGTAAAAAATATAGCACACATTTTTTTTCAAATGTTTGTACAACAATAAAAAAGAAAATCAGTTTTAAAGCTACGAAAAAAGTAATTGACAATCGCTCTATTTTCTCGAAATCAGTAGATGAGATTTTTGTTACATTTTATTAACATATTATGGAAATTATTAATTATTAAAAAGTTAAGAACACTAATCGAAAATAACAAATTAATTCTTGAATATCACTTTGGATTTTGACAGAAATATTGTACAATAGATCAGGCGCATCGTATAACTGACGTCAAAGAAAGTGCTTAAGAGAAAACAACTTTGTTCGACCAACAATTTTTTTTCTTGACGTGCCGCAAGCCTTGACACGAAGGCTTAATCCACAAATTAAATTGAATATTCATACAATTCAGTGCAATCAGTGAAACTATTATTTTCATATATTTCTAACAGATTATTAATAAAATATTCGTACAATTCAGTACAATCAGTGAAACTATTATTTTCATATATTTCTAACAGATTATTAATAAAATATTCGTACGATTCAGTGCAATCAGTGAAACTATTATTTTCATATATTTCTAACAGATTATTAATAAAATATTCGTACAATTCAGTGCAATCAGTGAAACTATTATTTTCATATATTTCTAACAGATTATTAATAAAATATTCGTACGATTCAGTGCAATCAGTGAAACTATTATTTTCATATATTTCTAACAGATTATTAATAAAATATTCGTACAATTCAGTGCAATCAGTGAAACTATTATTTTCATATATTTCTAACAGATTATTAATAAAATATTCGTACGATTCAGTGCAATCAGTGAAACTATTATTTTCATATATTTCTAACAGATTATTAATAAAATATTCGTACAATTCAGTGCAATCAGTGAAACTATTATTTTCATATATTTCTAACAAATTATTAATAAAATATTCGTACGATTCAGTGCAATCAGTGAAACTATTATTTTCATATATTTCTAACAAATTATTAATAAAATATTCGTACTATACAGTGCAATCAGTGAAACTATTATTTTCATATGTTTCTAACAGATTATTAATAAAATATTCGTACAATTCAGTGCAATCAGTGAAACTATTATTTTCATATATTTCTAACAGATTATTAATAAAATATTCGTACTATTCAGTGCAATCAGTGAAACTATTATTTTCATATATTTCTAACAAATTATTAATAAAATATTCGTACTATTATTCAGTGCAATCAGTGAAACTATTATTTTCATATATTTCTAACATATTATTAATAAAATATTCGTACAATTCAGTGCAATCAGTGAAACTATTATTTTCATATATTTCTAACAAATTATTAATAAAATATTCGTACGATTCAGTGCAATCAGTGAAACTATTATTTTCATATATTTCTAACAGATTATTAATAAAATATTCGTACAATTCAGTGCAATCAGTGAAACTATTATTTTCATATATTTCTAACAGATTATTAATAAAATATTCGTACGATTCAGTGCAATCAGTGAAACTATTATTTTCATATATTTCTAACAAATTATTAATAAAATATTCGTATGATTCAGTGCAATCAGTGAAACTATTATTTTCATATATTTCTAACAAATTATTAATAAAATATTCGTATGATTCAGTGCAATCAGTGAAACTATTATTTTCATATATTTCTAACAAATTATTAATAAAATATTCGTACAATTCAGTGCAATCAGTGAAACTATTATTTTCATATATTTCTAACAGATTATTAATAAAATATTCGTACGATTCAGTGCAATCAGTGAAACTATTATTTTCATATATTTCTAACAAATTATTAATAAAATATTCGTACTATACAGTGCAATCAGTGAAACTATTATTTTCATATGTTTCTAACAAATTATTAATAAAATATTCGTACAATTCAGTGCAATCAGTGAAACTATTATTTTCATATATTTCTAACAAATTATTAATAAAATATTCGTACAATTCAGTGCAATCAGTGAAACTATTATTTTCATATATTTCTAACAGATTATTAATAAAATATTCGTACAATTCAGTGCAATCAGTGAAACTATTATTTTCATATATTTCTAACAAATTATTAATAAAATATTCGTACAATTCAGTGCAATCAGTGAAACTATTATTTTCATATATTTCTAACAAATTATTAATAAAATATTCGTATAATTCAGTGCAATCAGTGAAACTATTATTTTCATATATTTCTAACAAATTATTAATAAAATATTCATACAATTCAGTGCAATCAGTGAAACTATTATTTTCATATATTTCTAACAAATTATTAATAAAATATTCGTATGATTCAGTGCAATCAGTGAAACTATTATTTTCATATATTTCTAACAAATTATTAATAAAATATTCGTATGATTCAGTGCAATCAGTGAAACTATTATTTTCATATATTTCTAACAAATTATTAATAAAATATTCGTAATCAGTGATTCAGTGCAATCAATAAAATGAAGTGCTAATCAGTATTTCTAACTATT
>CM040190.1:16457660-16490160 GCA_022606455.1 Callitettix versicolor
TGCAATATTCACTGTGGTTTTTTAACCAAAATTATTAAACTATAAATTTAAGTTGCAATAATTAAAAAATAACACTAGACTTCATAGCATTATCCTTACTTTCTTTCGCGCAAATAGACAAATTTAAACAGATTATTAAAAGTATTTACACTGCCGATCTTCTTGATCACATGCTTTTTGGCCCAATAATTTAAATTTAAATTTTTTGTCTCTTTTGGCGGTTTAATATTCAGCTGTGTTTAATGTTCATGAATTCTTTCCCAATAGACTTTTATTAATACACAGACAGACAATATTGCGCCATGATAGCGGCTTTGTCGAGATCAGTTACAAATGGACACGATAAAGTGAAGTTCTTCACAACCTATTGTCCAGTCCATACAGGGACAGTAAGTGTGCTTGTTATTCTATACAGCCCTTCTCAAATTTCCCCAAATACAATGACGTTTTGATCTATAAATTTGGTTTCACTGGCATTCATGCTTTTATGTTCTTATATAAAGTCCAAGAATATTTTGACAGAGAGAAGTGAACTCGACCGTTCGCTATTTGGTTTGTGTTTTTATTCGATTGTTTGTTTGTTATGCAGTTTTGGCCCAACGGATTTTTTGAAATTTGATACGCTTGTATAAATTCCGAACAACGTATGTGTAAGATTTTTTTAAAAATTCTCTTTCAAAGTAACTTACTTGTGATGGAGAGGACATGCTGCATCAAGGAAATAGTAATATCCAATGGGACAACAGTGAACAGGGAAGTACCTAATGAACAATTTTCCTGTGCCCAATTACAAAAGAAAAGGACAGAAGAAGAGCACTAGCAAGTGGAAAGAAAACCCTATCCAGAAAAGAAGGACGTCTGGTTTGGAAGAATAGGTACCGTGTAGACGTCCAAACGAAGGATTAAAGGAGCTTAGGGGCTGAACCCGCACAATTAGTAATCACGCAACATGCAGACTACTACTAGCAGCCCAGAATAACATCGTCCAGGGCACCTCACGAATACTTAAGAACCTGGCTTTGTATTGGTAAGGATGAATCTGTGAACGAGGATACACAATTACTTTTATCGTTTAGTGGGAAAATCAGGAATACAGTAAAATCCGGCTCCTTCTAATAATAATTTTTAATTTACCAAATGTATTATAGCCTATATTCTAAAAAGTAAATAATTATTTAAAATAAACCAAGTGGTAATTTAAAACGTTTCTTATATCTATTATTTATTTTTTTGTATATCAGCTACTTCTACATAATGATTCTTAAAACCGTTTAACGAAAATCAATCGTAATTATGCCTAAATATTTCCTAATATTTACTAAGGAAAAAGTGTTTAAAAAATGTATTATAAAACGCAATTTACATTAAAATATCGTCAAGCAAAATATGTCTCAATAAAATTGTAATCATGAAATGTAAATTTAAAAAGATGGAATATATTTCAGTCGGTTTTTGTTGAGATTGAAAAGAGTTTCAAAGATAAAAGTATTTTAATAACTTACATATTTTGTGGAAGATTTATATTATTATATTTTAAATTAGAATTTTAAACGATAATAAAAAAAATATTTACAGTATAAAAATTTATATTTAAAAAAAAAAGTTAAGAAACTGTAAAAGAGTTGAAATTACATATTAGAACATTAAAAAAATTACAAATTTTATTCAAGTAAATATGACAGCTTGATACAATTTTTTGTAGATCGAGTAAAATCGTTGAAAGTGACAAGGAAAAATGACACGAAGATATTACGAAATAAGACGAGGATTTACGAATATGGATGAGAGAGTCGGATAGACAATTTAGACAATAATTCGTGAAATGTTCGCCCAGGTCCACTGCTATCTTTGACGATATTACATTAACGCTTATTGCTCCTTGTTTATAAAATACATTGTTCATTAAACTGATTAGTAAGATATTGTAGACCTACTAAAAATATTTCGATCTCATTAAAGAGCGTATAATTTCGTCTAATGTTTCTTATTAATTCTTTATTACATTTCATGAATTATTCAATTAGAATTTGTGTGAAAATAAATAAAACTAATTTATTAACTTTATCCTGAACTGAATTTATATATACAAGCAATTTAAAGTTATGTATTAAATTATTATTTATCATATTATAAAGTATTAACATATTTCTTGTTGTTATTTAGCATACTGAGTTATTATTAGCAAATATTTATTACTGTATTTTCAAGTTATACTATTTTATAATTGATTGTAAGACACAATCTATATACGAAGTGTGTTCAGAAAGTAACGAAAATTTTTAAATTTTGCGGGCTTGGAAAGTTCGATTGTCAAACTTTTATTTTATTATGTTCGTGTGCATACCCTTGAAATATGATAAAACTTTCAGCTGTTTTCATTGTTGACTTTGTCTGTGACAGCCACTAAGGTTAGACGTGTTTTTATGAGCTCGACGATTTTCAATTGTTAAAAGAAATGAATCAAAGAATTTGTATTCAAATTTTGCGTAAAAAATAGAATAAAGTGTAACAAAGTGTGTGAAATGTTAACAAAAGGGCTATAGTGAGTTTGCTATGAGTAAAGCAAGAGTTTAAGTGGTATAAGCGTTTCCAAGAAGGCCGTGAAGACGTTGAAGATGACGAACGCCCTGAACGCCCCAGCACATCAACAACCGATGAAAACGTGGAAAAAGTGAAAGAAATGGTTATGAACAATCGCCGAATCACAATTAGAGGAGTCGCTGATGATGTTGGTATATCGATTGGATCATGTCATGACATTGTTTCCAATGTTTTGTGTATGAAACGCGTGGCAGCAAAATTCGTTCAAAAATTGTTGAATTTTGAACAAAAACAGCGGCGAATGGAAGTTTCTCAGGAGTCACTAAATGAAGTCAACGACGATGCAGAATTACTGAAACGTATTATAACAGGTGACGAAACATGGGTCTACGGATATGACGTCGAAACTGAGGCTCAATCATCCCAGTGGAGGCATTCTGGCTCGCCAAGACCGAAAAAGGCTCGACAAGTGCGGTCGAACGTGAAGGTTATGATCACTGTGTTCTTCGATATTAATGGCATTTAATTGGTGCATCATGAATTCCTGACACCAGATGAAATGGTAAATAAGGAGTACTATCCACAAGTTCAACCCCGTTTGCGTGAAGCAATCCCAAAAAAACGCCTGGATCTGTGGAAAAACAATTCATGGCTTTTGCACTACGATAATGCACCAGCTCACATTTCATTGTTTGTTCGTGAATTTTTGGCCCAAAACAGTACTGTAACGATGCCCCAGCCTCCATATTCGCCAGACATGACTCCATGTGACTTTTTCCTATTTCCAAAAATAAGGATAACCTTAAAGGGCCGTCGTTTTACAGCCGTAGATGACATTAAAAGTGCATCGCTGAAAGAACTAAAGGCTATCTCAAAAATCGAGTTTGAGAAGTGTTTCAAGGATTAGAAGATTCTCTGACGCAAGTGCATAATCTCCAATGGGGACTATTTTGAAGGCGACAACATCAATGTAGAAGAATAAATAAATATTTTGTTCAAAAAATTAAAATTCTCTTTACTTTCTGAACACATTTCGTATAACCAAACTAAAAAAAAAATTGTATAGGGTATGTACCTAAGTACAATATATCAATGTCCGTAGGTACAATAGATTTGTTTTGAAATAGTACCTTACCCTTTTAATGAATGCCAAGAAAGTATTCACTTCCACTGCGCGTAGTGTTAGAACACACCGGTTTTTTTAAAACCCGATTTTCATTTTAACATATAATATCTTTAGGTAAATACAGCCCTCGTGATCTGGTGGTACGTAGGACAATTAACTTTCCAAATTTGTCTTTTTTAACTTTATAGACATATGATTTAATTTAATTAAACACGCGCACACACACACACACACACACACACACACACATATACATATATATATATATATATATATATATATATATATATATATATATATATATGTGTGTGTGTGTGTGTGTGTGTGTGTGTGTGTGTGTGTGTGTGAGAGAGAGAGAGAGAGAGAGAGAATTTTTTATTTTTATTTTTAAACATTATATCAGTATCATATCCGGCGTTAAAAACTGTATGCATTTACTTTTAAAATTTTCAAAATCCATTAAAAGCTAAAGAAAATTCGCTTCCACCTCGTCAGCGAGACAGCTGCGTGTAGCGATTATAAATATTTGTATGACTTTTTGTTGTTGTTTTTTTTTAATTGAAAGTGTAATTAATTCGCTTTACAAGTGTTATAGCCGGAATTTAAATTAAGCGTAAATTGACCTCATCCAGCTATTTAAATTTTAAAAAAATAGCATTTTTAAAATATGTTTATTTAAACGAACGAAGGCGGCTTATAAAAATAAAAAAATAAGTTTGTCTCCGCTGTAAAAACATCCACACTGCTAGAACTGAATTAAAGAAAAACAAAATTCTCCCGATAAAAAAACACATTTTACCAAAAGTTATATATATATTTATTTATATTCATTTACTTTCTAATTTATATTCTCTCCATTATATCTAGAATAAAGTATTTTTTTACGTTTTACAACCCATGGTATTATACAGTTCTAAACATTACGTTATTTTCCATTCGGTAAAATAATTCCAAATGTCTCGCCGACTTGATGGAAGCAAATTCTCAAAATGGAATTTTCTAATCTTAACCTCCTCTTAAGATTAAGATTTGACTAACTTTTAACTACAGTTACAATACGAAAATGAATCCTAACCGCCGTCATATTCAATTTCTATCAACGTATTTGTAATGCTGATCAAACTATTGTTTTATGCCATTTTTAAGATTGATTACGAAATTGAAAATATTTCAAATAAAATAGTTGTTAACTTTTTAAGATTTTTAAAATGGCCGCCGTTTTGAAACTATTGAACAAATTTTGCTTGGTAACGAATTTGTCCAAGCTATTAACAAAATCGTTTATACGTATATATATATATATATATATATATATATATATATATATATATATATATATATATATATATATATATGCGTATATGTGCGTGCGTGTGCGTGTGCGTGTGCGTGTGCGTGTGTGTGTGCGTGTGTGTGTGTGTGTGTGTGTGCGCGCGCGTGTGTGTGTGTGTGTGTGTGTGTGTGTCCTAATAGCACTTTCACAATTTTGATCGGATTTCATTCAAACTTTGGATAAAAATCGAATACAATAAAACAGTTTGGACAAATTTGTTAACCAGAAAAATTCGTTCAACTGTTTCAAAATGGCGGTCATTTTAAATCTTTAAAAGTCCATTTCTTTTTTTTAAATTAAAAAAATCCCATTTTATCGTCATAATCAGCGTTAAAAACTACATATATTAACATTTTGAAATTATAAATCTGTTAAAATCAGGAAATTTTTGACAGCAGCTATGGTTCATTTTCGTTTTTTCAATGTGATTTGAAAGTTTAAAATGATATTATATGTGGATTTTAATACCGATTACGGTAGTGAAATATGAATTTCAAAAAGAGTAAAATTCGCTTCTATCATGTCAGCGAGACAGCTGGATGCCTCGGTTGTTTTACTAAGTTTGAATTTCGAACGTGACTATAACTATAATTTACTATAACTATAATTTCGAACGTAACCCTGCTAACACTTATATATATATATATATATATATATATATATATATATATATATATATATATCTTTGATTGTTATTGGACATACATTCAGGTTTTCTAATTAAATTATCTATACAGGGTTCGGTATTTTCTGGAGCTTCAATAATTGTTTCTTGGATTGTTGCAGACAAAAAAACAACACGAGGCTCAGATGTTTGGACTTTTCTATAAACTGCTTTATTTCTGGTTAACTTTCAGAGATGGAAACTTGACAATTGAAACAAGCTTGTACAGTGTTAAACGTTTATCAATCGGAACATTTTAAAACGTTATTTAATGTTGTACTTGAAACACTAAACTGCAACTATCGATTTTAAAAGAAATGCCTCGAAAGATGGATCAACTATTTTAAAAAGCAATCTTCAGGTGAATATGATGTGAAATGACTTTTATTTCTTTATCTTTATGATTTTGTTTACCTTTTCTCTCCATACGAAGTAGACATTGCAATGATATTAAAACCGAACAAAACAAGGCTTTCAATAAATGACTGTAAAAAAATTTAGCAAATTTACAAAATCGATTTATGTAATTTTGCTTAAGTTTTAAAACATTTAAGTTCATAAATCAAGTTGATGAAGTAAATTTGAAATAAAGGTAATTGATGGTTTGGAAATAAATAGAAACTGAACTATCAATTTACTCTTTAACTGTAAATTCATTTTTATTTAAATTATATAAACTAGATTGAGCTATCGATCTTTAATTTGACGAACACTTGCGAAATCGCATAGATTATCGATTATATTTAAGTAGCTTCTGGACTACAAATTTAAAAAAATGTTTGTTTTTTGTAACATTTCGGTTCAAAGTCTAATTGACGCCGGAATCAAATTTCCCTGATGAAACAAATTAAAAAATTTCAAATAAAAAGAGATAAAATTCCTTACAAAATATTCCGAAGTAATTTTAGAAAGTTATTCAGCACAAAAGTAACGGTTGTGTTAAAGTTATGACTGGATTTAAGTTAAAGTTGGACTTAATTGAATTTTTCAAACAAATTTAAAAAGGAAATTTATGCTGATTTCAACGCTGATTATGTCGTTGAAACTTGATTTTCCAAAAAATCCGGTTGACGAAAATCAGGTTTTTAAAGTTTTGACAAAAAAGCAATCATTGTTTTTGCTTCAAAACAAAACATTGTCCTCAGATTTGTGCAAACCATACCTACCTCAAGCAAACTTTATTACTTGCACAAAGGAGCCGCCTCGGTAGCCTAGACAGCGTACTAGGCTTTCACCCCGAGGACCCGGGTTCGATTCCCGGCCAGGACTTGGCATTTTCATACGCTATAAATCATTCCATCGTCTGCATTAGCCCAAGTGTGCACAATAGTCGGACGTTAAACACAAAAAAAAAATACTTGCACAAAGTAAAGTTAAACTGCTAAAGAAAAATGATTCAATAGCTCATTCACCAATGAATACGCTCAAAATTATATTACGGTTTTGTATAAAAAGGAATACAGCAAAGCGTTTTTTATAGAGGTGAATAAAGACGACTATCAGATGTTGACAAAAAGTTATTCCCCCTTTACAAGGCTATCAATAAACCAGCATGTGGTGTTTGAAATACAAATTTTCGCTTTGTACAACGTAATGTTCATTATATTATTTAAATATTCGTGCAATAAAGTTCTGCAAATTAAACATACTCATAATGAAATAAAAATAATTGAAACAGACCTGAGTAAATATTGACAGACAAAGTAGGCTATTAGCAGGAGGATACAAAAAAAATGTTATTTTAAAATGGCCACGATTTTGAAAGTAATTTTCTGTTTGCAGAACTTGTATAAGCTATTTCTAAAATCACATTTTATGCGCCACGTTTGAAGAAAATCGAATTAAAAGTAATCGTGGCTAGTAGTTGTATCGCTGACGTGATAGAAGCGAAATTCGAAAAGTATTTTTTTACATTTTACCCTCTTTTTGTAATTCTGGTTCCACCATCGTAATCAGCAATAAAGTCAGCATTTATTAGCGTTTTAAATGTTCACATTACATCAAAAATAAGAAAATGATATTTTTACCGCCGAAAACAAGTCTTAAGGGATTTTAAAAATTGAAAATGCTAATTTATGCAGTTCTTAACGCTGACTACGATGATAAAATCAAATTTTAAAAAAGTTTAAAACAAAATAACAAAAAATGGCTGTCGTTTTAAAACCGTTGAACTAGCTTTAATGGTTAACGAATTCGTCCAAGCTATTACTACAATCGATTTTTGTGCCACGTTTGCATGAAATCGGACCACAATTGCGACGTGAGCGTGCTAAAGTGTGCACGCACACAAACACATGCACGCGCACACACACACGCACACAAAGTTATCTAGGAATCAGGATCAGTTCGGCGCTCATTTGAAGGTCACGGATCTAGGTCTCACCACAATGGCCCTCCAATAGCTTTGTTTTCAATGAATATTCGCTTTTAACTGGGGATAAACTCAAACACTGTTTAAGACTCCAAACCTGTTTTACTTATGATAGTGGGCACTGTTGATTTTCCGAAATTGTCAACTTGCTAATAACTCTAATAACACGCAATTAATTAAAGTTTTTAGTTTTGCTATCTATTTATCTATCCTACTTGAGTTATATATACGAGGTGTGTTCAGAAAGTAACAAGAATTTTTAAATTTCGCTGGCTTGGAGAGTCCGATTGTCAAACATTTCTTTTATTATGTTGGTATACATGCCCTTGAAGTATGATAAAATTTTCAGCTGTTTTCATTGTTGACTTTGTCTGTGACAGCCACTACGTTAGACGTGTTTTTATGAGCTCGACGATTTTCGTTTTTTAAAAGAAATGGATCAAAGAATTTGTATCACATTTTGCGTAAAAAATGGAATAAAATGTAACAAAGTGTTTGAAATGTTAACAAAAGCCCATGGTGAGTTTGCTATGAGTAAAGCAAGAGTTTACGAGTGGTATAAACATTTCCAATAAGGCCGTGAAGACGTTGAAGATGACGAACCCCCTGGACGCCCCAGCACATCAACAACCGATTAAAAACGTGGAAAAGTGAAAGAAATTGTTATGAACAATCGCCAAATCACAATTACAGAGGTCGCTGATGATGTTGGCATATCGATTGGATCATGTTATGACATTGTTTCCAATGTATTGTGTACGAAACGCGTGGTAGCAAAATTCGTTCCAAAATTGTTGAATTTTGAACAAAAACAGCAGCGAATGGAAGTTGCTCAGGATTCACTAAATGAAGTCAACAACGATGCAGAATTACTGAAACGTATTATAACAGATGACGAAACATGGGTTTACGGATATGACGTCGAAACTAAGGTTCAATCATCCCAGTGGAGGCATTCTGGCTCGCCAAGACTGAAAAAGTCTCGACAAGTGCGGTCGAACGTGAAGGTTATGCTCATTGTGTTCGTCGATATTAATGGCATAGTGCATCATGAATTCCTGCCACCAGGTGAAACGGTCAATAAGGAGTACTACCTACAAGTTCAACGCCGTTTGAGTAAAGCAATCCAAAAAAAAACGGCTGAATCTGTTGAAAAACAATTCATGGTTTTTGCACCACGATAATGCACCAACTCACACTTCATTGCTTGTTCGTGAATTTTTTGCCAAAAACAGTACTGTAACGATGCCCCAGCCTCCATATTCGCCAGACATGGCTCCGTGTGACTTTTTACTATTTCCAAAAATAAAGAGAACCTTAAAGGGCCTTCGTTTTACAGCCGTAGATGACATTAAAAGCGCATCGCTGAAAGAGCTAAAGGCTATCTCAAAGATTTAGTTTGAGAAGTGTTTCGAGGATTGGAAGAAGCACAAGTGCATAATTTCCAATGGGGACTATTTTGAAGGGGACAACATCAATGTAGAAGAATAAATAAATATTTTTTCAAGAAATTAAAATTCTTGTTACTTTCTGAACACACCTCGTACTAGCTTTGCTTCCATCTTTCGCTAAAGTATTTTTCAAGAAAAACAATTACAGTTGATTAGTTTTGAAAGTTGTCTTTAAAGTTTGAAAACTACAAATTTAAGACATTTTAACCATACAATTAACAAATTACACGAGTCAATCTCGCACTATCATTGTCGGTTGATTGGTCAACTAGGTTCGCTATGAGCTCGTGAAAATACCATTTTTTTAATAAATCTGATAATTGTTTCAAACTGGTGAAAGAAAGTCACTAACCATTGTATTTAACAAATATAAACGTTTCCATTGAAGCTGTCGAGTCGCTTCATAGCGGAAAGTGTCAGAACTATTATTTTTAACGTAACAAAATGACATTGAGTTTTTTAAAAGTCAAATTCGGTTGTTCATTGCCTTAAAGGAAAAACTAAACTAAAAAATGTACAAACTGGTTTATCTTCTGTAGCTTGTGAATATACCCCGTTTCAGAATTAAAACAAGCATTTTGAGTGACTACCACTGTTATTTTGTTATGACTGTTAAATGTAGCCTAAAAACTGCTGCAAATTTTATTCAACGTATATAAAGGTTTTTTTTGAAATTTGTCAAGCCGTGTTTCAGTGAAAATAGGCCTTTAAACGTAACGCACACATTACCGGTAATTTTTTTATCATATATGCGTATGACTGAGGTTACCTTAAACCATGTCGCAGCTACAAATAATCACAAAACAATTTCATTGAAATGCGTTAAGAATGTGTGAAAATGAGATAAATAGTGAAAAAACCAGAGGTTTTCGTTTTTTATGAAGAAGCCGTTTTAAAGCACTTGAAAAATTATTATTATTATTTTTAATAGCTACTGGTTATCCTTCATTACTAGTTACCTATTGAGGCTCATTGGTCGATGTGGCTAAGGCACCAGTTAGTCTCCTACGTCTCTGAATTGCATACTTAAAGTATGTGGGTTCGAGACGTAGTTACTCCGGTTGATTTTTCGTTAACTTTAACCTATTGTCCTCAATAGTCTAACTAGCATAAAATATAGACTGTAAGCAGATAATTTTTTTTATATATATTTTTATTATCTTTTTACTAGTGACTTATATATTATATATATGCTATTGGCTAACAATAATTACTTGTTACTGGTTTGTTATCTATTGACAACTACTGATTGTCTAATATTGTTATTTATCATTAAATATCATTTAATGAATTCCTATTGCTAGTTACCGACTATGTTATCAACTGATAGCTACTGGTTGCCTATTTCCAGTTACTAATTACGTTACCAATTGATATCTACTGATTGCTTATTGTTAGTTACTGAATATGTTATCTATTGGTAGCTGCTAGTTTCTTATTACTAGTTACTGTTTATGTTACGTATTAGCTATTAGTCTCCTGTTGCTTGTTATTGATTACTTTTCTAATAATAGCTACTGGCCGCTTGTGATTAGTTACTAGTTGTGTGACCAGATCTAAAAGACCAGTTTACACGTTGCCAGTCATCCGTGTAAACGCTCCATGCTAGTCACTGGAGAGGCCAGTAAACCCCGGGCGTGCCAGTCGCTGGCAGCTCCAGCAGAACAAATATTTTTGTTTTACTGTCATTCCAACTTCCCCCTCCATCACCCTACTGCATTGATGCCAACCGTTGTGTATATTTTTATATTGGAATATAAAAATGAAATTCCAAATTTCATCTAAATCGGTCCAGTAGATGCGTGATTGAATAACAAACACACACAGAAACTTACAGATTGACAATATTATATTACGATGTATAAAATATTATTAAAACATCACTGTTATACAGTTAACACATCACAAAACAAAACAAAAAATACTAAATAATTAAGTTAGACTGGGTAAGTAGTACAATGGCGTTTAAAATAATTTAAATATTATTGTAGTGCGGAAACAGATGTTATGTATAAACCATCAGTACAATGATTCAGTGACATGGACCACATAATAAAATGAACTGGCATTCCAGTCGTCGCATGCCAATGACCTTGAAGTCGTTTCTCAACTGGATGCCAGCCACTGGCAATGTGTAAACGGTAAAGCGCCAGTGAGCTGGCATTCCAGTCGTCGCATGCCAATGACCTTGAAGTCGTTTCTCAACTGGATGCCAGCCACTGGCAATGTGTAAACGGTAAAGCGCCAGTGAGCTGGCATTCCAGTCGTCGCATGCCAGTGACCTTGAAGTCGTTTCTCAACTGGATGCTAGCCGCTGGCAACGTGTAAACGGTAAAGCGCCAGTGAGCTGGCATTCCAGTCGTCGCATGCCAGTGACCTTGAAGTCGTTTCTCAACTGGATGCTAGCCGCTGGCAACGTGTAAACGGTAAAGCGCCAGTGAGCTGGCATTCCAGTCGTCGCATGCCAGTGACCTTGAAGTCGTTTCTCAACTGGATGCCAGCCACTGGCAATGTGTAAACGGTACAGCGCCAGTGAGCTGGCATTCCAGTCGTCGCATGCCAGTGACGTTGAAGTCGTTTCTCAACTGGAATACCAGCCACTGCCAACATGTAAATGGGCCTTAAGTGCCGTTTTACAAATACCATTACCTCACTGTCTGTCCTGCCCCTGTCGAAGGGTGAAATATATTTATCACCAATGTACTTAAGATAATGAAAAAAACGTTGGTACACGGGTGGGCTTGAAATATAACACACAGCTGAAGCAACTGTAAACTTTGAACTTTAAAGAGTGTATTTCCTGTAGTGACCCAATTTATACGGTACGTTGAATTCTTTTAATAAACTTACTTGTTCTTCCCATTTAACTAAAACTTCACTGAACGTATTGTTTGAGTGTTGAAGAACAACTTTCTACCCTTTAAATAACTTTAAGACAACCAAGCTCGAGATAAAAAAAATATTTTAATTTTTTTTATGTTCTGTATTTAGCCTTAATACAACCTACGTTATCGTACCTTTTTGTTCAACGGCAACAATTCTTTTTGTCTTTTTATAGACAAGTATTCCCGTTTAATACTTTTGTAACGCTTTATTCGTTAAAAAAGTGTAACGCTAAAAATAAAATTCAAACGAAATCTGAAAGAGAAAAACGAAATTATAAAAGAAATGTATCCGGTAATGTAATACAGTGTTAATCAAGCTTTCTTGCGATACGTTATTTCACAATCAAATCCAGTTCCGAAACTGTCGGTAAAAAAAAAACGTAAAATCAACCCATTTGTTGGAAAAGTTTATTCGATTGTTCACCATGTACGAAGAATTGCAATTTTTATCACGTTAAGAAAGTTTTAAAATCAAATCTATTGAGGGTGGAGAGCAAAAACAAAAATTCAACGGCGGTCAGCGGTTATTTTTTGTTGTTGCGTTATTCACCATCATATATAAAATCGAAATGTGAACAAATTATCATTTCTTGATTTTTATAAATAAGCCATTTTTATTTTTTTATTAAGTTCCTAAACCTTATTTTATTGGTTGGCAATCTATACGTTTTGTTTGATTACTGAATATATATATGAATATATATATATATATATATATATATATATATATATATATATATATATATATATATAGAAGAATCTCGGACCGAACTCATTACAGGAATTAACAAATATCATCACGGATATTTGGCGAACGAAAAAATTACCGGATGACTGGAAATGTGCTCTTATTCACCCCCTACACAAGAAAGGAGACAGAACAGACGTGAACAACTACAGAGGAATTTCTTTACTACAAGTTACTTACAAAATACTCTCAACATGTCTTCTTCAAAGAACACAAAAACAGATATAATACAGAATTGGTGAGTACCAGGAAGGCTTCCGTCCGGGTCGCTCGTGCACAGAACAAATTTTCAACCTGAAAACAATATTGCAAATAAAAGCTAAAAGGAATGTCCCAGTGATCTGTACGTTCGTAGATTTTAAAAAAGCGTACGATTCCATTGATCGAAAATCTTTGTTTAATATCTTGGAAGA
Organism: Callitettix versicolor; assembly: GCA_022606455.1. NCBI lineage: Eukaryota > Metazoa > Arthropoda > Insecta > Hemiptera > Cercopidae > Callitettix > Callitettix versicolor. Next base: position 16,471,193 of record CM040190.1, read on the forward strand.
ACATGGACTTGATCCTAAAACACTACGACTGATCAAACAAACACTGACAGGCACAATCGCTAAGGTGAAGTTTATGGGGGAAATTTCCAAACCCTTCTGATCACAACTGGATTTCGCCAAGGAGATGGACTCTCGCCTCTCCTTTTCAATCTGGTGTTGAACAAAGTTATCAGGGAATGGGAGAAATAATTAAAAATTGAAGGGCACTGGAAACCAGTTTGACTTGGAAGACCTAAGGACAACACAGAAATCGCGTGCCTAGCTTTTGCAGATGACCTAGCGATTAAATAGATAGAAGTCCTAAAGGAATGTGCAGAGATGGTCGGTCTACAGATTTAAAAAAATCGAATTCTTCTGTTCAAAATTAAATATTCAAGAACTAAACACAAAGTATGGTAAGATAAACAGAGTCAAGCACTTCAAATATCTGGGAGAAATTCTTTAACCCACGGGTGGCGAGAAGGCTGCGCAAAGGGTTCGGCTACTGAGAATGAAGAAGACTCTTGGTATAACGCGTGATATCTACAATAAGAGATGTATGTTGACGCACACAAAAATCAGACACTACAACACAGTCATAAAACCCGAGGTATTATATGCAAGCGAAACTCTAGCACTCCACACAAAAGCTACCATGGGGGATATATTGAAGGAAGAACGCAAAATCTTGAGGAAGATCCTTGGCCCGAGATTAACAGAAGATGGATACAGGTTGCACACCCAGAAGACCACAGAGAAGATATCGAACCTGGCAGCAGATATCAGAAGAAGGAGGTTTCGGTTCTATGGATACATCAGTAGACGCCCAAGAAAGAGACTTGCCAACAGAATCCTTAAGTATATACAAGGTGTCAAATCAACAACGTCGTGGATCGCACAAGTCAGAATGACGCAGAAATAGACTCAACAGACGTTGAAGACAGGCACGCATACAGGAGAAAGATGCTCGGTTGGAAGGTCCCAGAGAATTAAATCCCAAAGAGAGCAGGGGTAAAATGGACGGAGGAGCGGAAGAGGATCCTTGGGGACAGGATGAGGGAGGTGTGGAGAATTAGAAGGAACAAGACATGAGTCAGAGTGCTTTGCGTGATCCACCAAGGTCTATACGCAGATAATAATAATAATAATATATAATAACATAATAATAATAAAAATATAATAATAGTAATAATAATCTCGACGATCAGAGTTTGAGTCTTACCATTATTTTCACAAATAACTCACTTTTAAATAAAATTTAACCAAAATTTCGGTCTCTATAATGCTAATATATTATAGAATCAGTGATGGTCAGTTTTGTTGTAAAAATATGTCTCACTATGGTAAAAAATGAGACACTGTGGTCAGTACACATGGTCTCGAATCTTTTCTTAGAATTTAGAATTTTTTTCACCGATAAGGTCCAAATAAGATTAAAATTTTATCAAAGCTTAGGCAAACAAATACAATAAAAAAAAGTATATTTACAAAGCCAAAGTGAAGTGATAAATTACAAAGTGAGATTGTGTATTTTAATTAATAAAGTGAGAATAAAAAGCAATAATAAAAATTCAAATAAAAAACTCCTTAAGAAATAACAATTTTTAAAAAATGATGAATAAAAATACTCTTTAGATTGTACCCTATATGTAGGTACTGGAAAAAAGATATAATCGGAACTAAAAAAGAAAAACGAAATATTAAAAAAAACAATCAAAAATAATTAATTATTTTCTGAAATAAAAGTATAAATAAAAACACATACACTTACACAGCACGCCAAAACAACTCATTCACGCAAAGAAAGAATACAAACTAATATACATAAGTATGGGTATATAATATAATATAATATGGGTATACATAAGTATGGGTAAGTACCAATTACACACATAACATTCATAGATATGTCTAAACATACATGTATACTTGCGTATATCATACACAACACACACCCCAGCATAGGCTAGCTGCACCTATTGAGACGATTTAGACGTCCCTCGCGGTACCCGAGTCTAACAAACACTTACACTTACAACGGTACACATACGACTTTAACACTTTACACTCACACTTACATTTAGGGAGGCGATAATAACCTCAATGTGCTTTTCGCTTTAAAAAAAACACATTATTTAAAATTATAATAAAATACAAACATAACTTTAAAAAAATAATATACAATATTTCATACATACATACATACATCACATTATAGTCATACACAGAATATAAACCATACATGCACGTTTCAATTTAAGGAAATGAAATCTAAAAAAAAAATTCAATAAATATTTCGATATTTATTTTGCAGACAAGTGGGAAAAAGTCCGTAATTTCTTAAATTACAACTTATATATTCTAAAATTTGATTAAACACGCGTGGAAACTTTGCATAAAAACATTGTTAATGGACTGTTAATTGTATTGAGGAATCTTGAACTGTCAATTTTTTCAAAAATTATAAAACTTATCACAGAGAAAACTCTAGTCTCTTAAAAGAAACCTGCACAGAGCTTTATAAACATAAAGATTTCTAAAAGGCAGTATTTTTAATACTTTAAATAAAGGCCACGAGTGGGTTTTGTTTACCTTCATAATAGTTATAACAGCGTTTCGAATGTCTACAATTGGATTTAACGTGTTCAAATAAATGTCATCCCAACACCTTAAACAACTTCAGCGAGAACCCAATGGAGCATGTCAAAACTTGTCAAAACCCCAACAGACACAGCTCTCTGAACAAGCAAAGCAATTATCATGTCATGCTTTAATTAATAACATGACTCTTGTAGATTAAATTTGAATTAATTGTAAGTCCTAAATGTCTTATTTCTTTAACTTCCTCAATCTCAAAACAATCACAATGGACAAACGACTTCAAGCAACATTTTTTCTTTTTTTGTGTGTGTTTAACGTCCGACTGTTTGTACACTTGGGCTAATGCAGACGATGGGATGATTTATAGCGTATGAAAATGCTAAGCCCTCGCCGGGAATCGAACCCGGGTCCTCGGGGTGAAAGCCTAGTACGCTATCCACTAGGCCACCGAGGCGACTACTTCACGCAACAATAGGTAGTATTGCACAACATAAAGTATTTTTCATATCCTTTCGTGTTAAATAACATAATTTAGTTTTTTTTTTTTTTTTTTTTTAGGATTATAAAGTTACTGTCCAACCAACTCTAGTCAGTGTCGGCCTAAAGCACTAGATACTTCTCGTTGCTATTAACACTATTATACAGTCTCAAAAATGGAAATGGAGCATCTTCTGTAGGAAGACCACATCTAAAACCAAACTGATTGATACTGAAAAATTCGGTTTAAAAAAATTAACAGTCCTTTTTTAACAATTTTTTTCAGAAGCTTGGAAAGAAGCGAAGTAGGTCTGAAATTATACGGAAATTTATCATCCTTTTTGGAAATGGGAATGACTACAGCTTACTTTAAAGAATCTGTAAACTTTCCAGTGTCTAAAATCAAATTGTGTAAATAATACAAGACACTGATTACATTTAGAGATATAGGTTTCAATACATTTGAGCTCAAAATATCTGCACCGGATGATTTACCGTTTGTCACCCTTCAGCTAACGCATGCATCTGTAGTAATTATAAATAAAAAATACGTCTGTAAAATTTCGGGGAAATTTATATAAAAATTTTCTCTGTTAGAACAAGCAAAAATGCTATTTTTTGGTTTTTAGGCGCCTGAATGAAACTATCATTGAACGTATATATGCATTTTTTTCTTGATCAGTTTGTTTACATTGTTATAAACTATTTCATTTATTTGAGCCCCCGTAGGAGGTGCAGACTAGCTAATGAGAGGATTTAGACGTCCCTCGCGGTACCCGAGTCTAATACACAGTTACACTTACTACTTTAACACTTTGCACTCACACTTACATTTAGGAAGGCGATAATGTGCTTTTCGCCTTAAAGTAACTTAAACGTAAAAATTTATTTGAGCCGCTTTGTTAAATTCGTTAAAACTATTGATAATTGTGTTTTTTGTACTTCCACCGTTTTCTTCGAATTTACTTAAATAAAAATTCTTTTTATTAATTCGGACGGCAGATTTAAGAATATTTACACTACTTATTAAGTGTCTTTACAAACCTTATTGCCTAGAGAAGCACTACTCATTTTGTAAAGTAGACGCTTCATTTTTTTTTTTAACACATTACAATCATTCGTCCACAGATTTATTTTCTTTCCCTTCACTCGGCATTCTCCCACCCCATTAAACTTCTGCGTGATATGATTTACTTTTCTAACAAAAATGATAAAAACAGCAGATAACAGAATTTTGAGAATATAACAACGACCAATTGGTATTACTTATTTCCTGACTGAGTGTTTAGAAGTTTAACAATTCATAGGATTTCGAATTAACACATAGAAACACTTTTCACTCCCTCATATATATACATTTAAAACAATTGAAGTTATACCAACATTAATAATATTAAACATGAACATATTTTAACATATTAACAAGAGGAAGATTTTTTTTGTTACTTTAAGGCGAAAAGCACATTGAGGCTATTATCGCCTCCCTAAATGTAATTGTGAGTGTAAAGTGTTGTAAGTGTAAGTGTGTGTTAGACTCGGGTACCGCGAGGGACGTCTAAATACTCTCAATAGGTGCAGCTAGTCTGCACCCTCTAATTTAGGTATTCTAGTACGCTCGTTGACAATTTACTATAGACCATTATGAGCAGAAAACCTAAATATGAGCTACTAAATATGTACTGTTTAAAAGTAACTCATAAATTACGTCACCCGTATAAATAAAACTATGTCTATGACTATATTCAAACAATACGCTGTCAATATCTTTTAAAAAATTTAATGAACACCAAGCAAGTAAACGTTAATATTATTTACTTGGCCATGACATGCATTAAGCAGTCTGCAGAACAAATATCAGATAGCAGAGTAACTTTGCTATATTTGTAATGATTCTTATCAAACACTACTTCTGCTTCATACCTATACGTAACGTTACAATGGCTGAACTGATTGTAACCTATTATTATATAAACATCACGCCTCGGTGGCCTAGTTGATAATGTACTAGGCTTTCACCCCGAGGACCCTAGTTCGATTCCCGGCCAGAGTTTGGCATTTTCATACGCTATGAATCATCCCATCGTCTGCATTAGCTCAAGTGTGCACAATAGTCAGACGTTAAACACCAAAAAATAATAATAATAATAACCTATTATTATATAAACATCACGCCTCGGTGGCCTAGTTGATAGTGTACTAGGCTTTCACCCCGAGGACCCTAGTTCGATTCCCGGCCAGGGCTTGGCATTTTCATACGCTATGAATCATCCCATCGTCTGCATTAGCTCAAGTGTGCACAATAGTCAGACGTTAAACACCAAAAAATAATAATAATAATAACCTATTATTATATAAACATCACGCCTCGGTGGCCTAGTTGATAGTGTACTAGGCTTTCACCCCGAGGACCCTAGTTCGATTCCCGGCCAGGGTATGGCATTTCATACGCTATAAATCATCCCATCGTCTGCATTAGCCCAAGTGTGCACAATAGTCAGACGTTAAACACCAAAAAAAAAAAATAATAATAATAACCAATTATTATATAAACATCACGCCTCGGTGGCCTAGTTGATAGCATACTGGGCTTTCACCCCGAGGACCCTAGTTCGATTCCCGGCCAGGGCATGGCATTTTCATACGCTATAAATCATCCCATCGTCTGCATTAGCTCAAGTGTGCACAATAGTCAGACGTTAAACACCAAAAAATAATAATAATAATAACCTATTATTATATAAACATCACGCCTCGGTGGCCTAGTTGATAGTGTACTAGGCTTTCACCCCGACGACCCTAGTTCGATTCCCGGCCAGTGCTTGGCATTTTCATACGCTATGAATCATCCCATCGTCTGCATTAGCCCAAGTGTGCAAAATAGTCAGACGTTAAACACCAAAAAATAATAATAATAATAACCTATTATTATATAAACATCACGCCTCGTTGGCCTAGTTGATAGCGTACTGGCCTTTCACCCCGAGGACCCTAGTTCGATTCCCGGCCAGAGTTTGGCATTTTCATACGCTATGAATCATCCCATCGTCTGCATTAGCTCAAGTGTGCACAATAGTCAGACGTTAAACACCAAAAAATAATAATAATAATAACCTATTATTATATAAACATCACGCCTCGGTGGCATAGTTGATAGTGTACTAGGCTTTCACCCCGAGGACCCTAGTTCGATTCCCGGCCAGGGTATGGCATTTTCATACGCTATAAATCATCCCATCGTCTGCATTAGCCCAAGTGTGCACAATAGTCAGACGTTAAACACCAAAAAAAAAAATAATAATAACCAATTATTATATAAACATCACGCCTCGGTGGCCTAGTTGATAGCATACTGGGCTTTCACCCCGAGGACCCTAGTTCGATTCCCGGCCAGGGCATGGCATTTTCATACGCTATAAATCATCCCATCGTCTGCATTAGCCCAAGTGTGCACAATAGTCGGACGTTAAACACAAAAAAAAATCATGACTAGCCCAAATTTCTATTGAAACATTTATAAACAATATAAAATACATTTTTTCATTGAACTGTTTCGTATAATGTTACATGCATACTAATAGTGTTTAAATGCCATGAGAGTACATTTGTGTCCATAAGTTTACCTTAGCACGAATTGTTTAATTTCATTTGGGAAGATAAACAGCTTCAAAAAGACGTTCATTTTAATTATTTTAATATTTCGGTAACCCTTTTGTCTTTTATTATAATCTTATTTCACAATTCGTAATCAGCGTTTAAAAACTGCATAAAAACGTTTGAATTTTTAAAATACGTAAGGCATCTAATTTGGCGGTCAGGGTTCATTTTTGTATTTGCAATACGATTTGAAAGTTTAAAACGCTAATATGTACACAGTTTACGTAGGTTTTAATACTATTTATGACTGTGACATGAGAGTTTATTTTTTGGAAATACGCTTCCATCACGCGATTATTTTCTGTTTACTCATGAACAGCAAAGTGTATTTCTTTCAAACTTTTTGCGCTGACTTGTTCTACGATTCTACTACATATTAAGTAAATTTTAGCAAAATATAATGAACCGATTTTCTTCTGTTGAGATACGTGCTTACCTTATTTCCGTATAGCAGGAAGTGACCGGCCCGCGTGCTCCTGCTAACAACACTTCACGTACAGAAATAGATACTGTTAGGTTAACGCGTCTCATTTTGGACAAAGTCCGAGCATGCGTTGTAACTAAATATCGACCCTCGCAACAAGTGGTTTCATCAAGTGAAACTTAATTATATAAGTTTTAACGAGCTTATATTAGTTTAACTTTATGTTATTTCCGGTGTATTATTAGTTTTTGTGAGACGTTCAAAACTAACATTTTTTTGCCACTGATACTCCTCTATTCAGGCAGACATCTCAATTTTGTAATTGGAGTATTTGTATGTTTTGAAGTATTTCTTTAACAAAAATTATTTAGTCTCAACAACAACAGAAACAAAGTATATCACGGAAAGGAAACCTTGCCAGTTTTGAATGGAGATTTTATATTAGGCATACACTGCATACATTTTTTGTGAATAATATACGTCCAATAAAATAATTAAAAATTTGTATTATTTGCGTTGGTGGAATCTAAACTGGAAGCAAACTTAGGTGCTGCAGATTCAACTCTTCAAAAATATTACAGTTTTGCTTGGCCTTGTTTTAAAAATGTTAAACATTTCCAAGTTTTTTTATGATAGGAACATAAATAAAGTTAAATAGCATAAAATATTAATTAATTTCATCCAGTGCACTACTCAATATGCAGGCTACCTTCTTCCAAAAGAGTATATTTTTTCACATTTTTAACATACATATAAGAATGTATTTTTTCAATCAGAAATATTGAAACTTGTTAAAATTATTAATCTGTAGATTACGGTTTAAAATTTTTATTTCTGCCACTGGTGTAAGAATTAAGTTGTGAACGAAAGGTAAAATATTATTAATTACATTGTATATCCACTATTTTTAAACGATTGTAATTTCTTAATAGCAAGACTCCACAAACATTTTTCTCTTACGAGTTTCTTGTGATCAGAAATTTATTCAATTAAGTTTTTTTTGTACAAAAAAACAACAGAAAAATGTTGTTTGACAACTCCTTTAATTAGTTCATAAGATCATTTTCTCCTAAAGTTAGTTAAATCGAAACTCACCTAGGTCGAGCTGCACCTCATCCAGATAGTACATAAATACTTTTTCATTTCTCACAAACGATGTTAATGAGGTTTTCTGTTACATTAGTACTGCATAATAATAAGAGAATGCAAATGGAAGCGCACTTCCTCAAATACTTTTTATCGTGCCCCTATTGAAAGGCATAATCAGTAATAAAATACATGTTAACGTATATGGCGTACAACTTTGGGGATCTGCTAGTGAAACACGTTAGAAGCCTAGTTGATAGCGTACTAGACTTTCACTCCGAGGACCCGGGTTCGATTCCCTGCCAGGGCTTGACATTTTTATACGCTATAAATCACCCCATTGTCTGCAGTAGCTCACGTTTGCACAATAGTCGGACGTTAAATACCAAAAGATTTATTATATATATATATATATATATATATATATATATATATATATATATATATATATATATATATATATATATATATATATATATATAAATATATATATATATATGTGTGTGTGTGTGAGTTTTACGTTTGCAAGTTTGGACCGATATGATTCAAGATTAACACAAAAATCTATTATGGTATTAGCTTGGACAAGTTCGTCCAACTATTTCAACAGTTTCAAAATGGCTGTCATTCAAAATCTTTAAAAAAATATATATTTTTGTCTTAAATGGTTTTGAAAATATGATTTCACTGTGTAATCAACGTTAAAATCTTAGTAAATCGGCATATACATATATGTATATGTATATGTATACACACATATATATATATATATATATATATATATATATATATATATATATATATATATATATATATATATATGTGTGTGTGTGTGTGTGTATGTATGTATGTATGTATATATATATATATATATATATATATATAGCCGCCTCGGTGGCCTAGTTGATAGCTTACTGGGCTTTCACCCCGAGGACCCGGGTTCGATTCCCAGACAGGGCTTGGCATTTTCATACGCTATAAATCATCCCATCGTCTGCATTAGCCCAAGTGTGCACAATAGTCGGACGTTAAACGCAAAAAAAATGTATATATATACCGGTACATATATATATATATATATATATATATACATATATACCGGTACATATATATATATATACACACCGGCGCTCCTTTCAAGACTGAGTTTTACCTTGTTGGCCTCCACTATCTCATTTTATTCTGAATCAAAATTCACCAAAAATTTGTCGGCTTTACATTTTCGCTACAATTAATTTTGTATTTTAAGTGGTTGAAAAGCTTTTATGTAAACTAGCACTATAACTTTATATATTTACAGATGGGTTGTTTATATAAGTTTTGGACTAAATGTAAAACAATACGTGCCTCTCTATACTGTCGACAAGCTTTGTCCAAATCACCGATAAGTTAAACAATAAAGTTAATTCCAATTTTGGGCCTAATGCGCTGTACATCAAACAAAGTCGCGAAAACGGTTTAGACAACAAAGAACGTAAGACATAATAAAAACTGAATATATGAACCACATTTGAATGCGTAAACATGATCGTTGACAAGGCCTTTAAACAAATGTGCGGTATGTATGAGGAAATTGCTTGCACAAGGAATATGATAGAATTTAAGGATGACGCTCTTTTCAATGTCCCGGGTCGGAGTCGTACCATGATGCCCGTTTAAATAGCTCATTTTCTAATTGAAACACTTTAACGTTCCGTCTGATTCCATAAATATATCAGACTTGAAGTGTTTTTTTGTTTATGAATCTTCAATGTCTTTTACACTCATTTAATTTATGAATACGCGTATACGAGTAAGTCTTAAATTTTAGCAAAGTGATTTTTTAAATTTGAAATGCTTTTATTTTCCTCTCTCGGCCATTTATTGTGTTAAGGCGTAAATAATTTTTAACCTTTTGAAAACAAAACGGAATTTAAAAAGATTGACTTTCATTTATATAAAGATATTTGAAGAAAAAGTAAAATTAATATACGGCATGAAACAAGAAAATTAAGGGCTTCTTTCAGCGGCAAACTTGTTCACAAAGCTCTTATTAAAGATTCTTGTACAGACCTCTAAAGGTTTTACTTTAATTATCTTGAATTTGTGCAGGCATTTACTTTGTCAAAGTTAAACATCATCTAAAAAGGAAAAGGGTGGAACATCTGAAATCCAACTTTGCATATTTTTACAGAGTGACATAATTTGCTTTCATTGTTAAATCAAATTAATTTTTAATAAATAAAGGATGAACTTTCTTCCCTAAACAGGGAGCTTAGTCACATGGAGCCAAAGTGAGTTACAGATATAAAAATAAAACAAAATATATTTATAATTTTTGGAGTTTTCTAAGCTCTTTTGTGATGGCGTAATCTTCTTAAGATAATATAGTTCGTTAAAAAAGTACACGGGTGGAATTCGGGAAGTTATCGACAAAAGCAAAGCTTTGCTGAATATATAATTAGTTTGAAGATATTTTGGTTTTTGTTTAAACCAAACAAAACTGAAGATAAACTGGTTTTGTTTAAATAAAAAAAATAAGTGAACCTAGCTAAGATATTATTTACTGTAGTTATAGTTCAGTTTTATATTAACTAGTAACGATCAGCTGATTTCATTGAACAGCTGATAGGCTATAATAATAAATAGTTATAATATTAAATAGGTTAACTACTAAATTTTAGATTATGTTTTGAAAACTAGCACTATTATTATAAAAGTTTACATTAATTTCTAGTGTATTATAAACGTGCACGTGTTCTTCAATTAAAGAAAAATACCGAAACCAAAGCAACACCAGGTTTTCATATAATACGCGTGTACTTTATCGAAAAGGATGGAGAAAAAGAAAGAGACAAAAATAGAGAGATTAAATTTGTTTGCTAGTTTCCGTTTCATTAAAAATGTTTGGGACACGTTTTTCTATTCACTCCTCTCGCCAAAGCTAACATTGAAAATTTCGCTTCAAAAATGAACCAATACAAACTCATATAATTAAAATAGAACTGTTCATACCAGAATCTTGCTCATCGCTCATTCCTTATTACACATACATTAATTGCAGAACAAATTAAAACAAAATCAACTAACTTTTATATGAAATGCGTATATAATTTTAGGATCCATCAAAAAGTGCTCAGATTGGTGCTTATTTCAAGGTCCCAGGCCTAGCTCTTACCATTATGGCTGCTCCATCACTTTTACGGAGTTTTAAAGTTTGAATGAGGCCATTAAGAAGAAAATATATGCATTCGGGATGTGCAAAAAATGAGAATCTTGAAAATCAGCTGGACATCACGTGTGACCAATGTCAAATGTCATCTTCTATTGCCTAACATCGTTACGTCATGCGAAAGAAATTCAGGTACTTGGAAAGAGAGGTCCAGGAAAAAGAATCATATCGTGGTTGAAAAACTACAAAACTTGGTTCAATAAAAACTCTCCGAAACGTCGTCACCGATAAAGTCAAAATTGCCAAGATAATCGCCACCGTCCGTAACGGATAGCCACACCAAGAAGAAGCCACTCATATTCAGCAGTAAACTAACATTCAAAAAAATGTACCATATCAAATAAGTAACAATTATTAAAATTTAATAGTCATCATTATTTATTTGATACTTACATAATGTGATCCTGTTATCAAATTCCAATCAGCGGTTATCAGTTTCAATTAATTTATTAATTATTTTAATTGCTTCAATTATTCGCAATATCTTTATTGATTACATATTTCGATTATAATTTTCAGAAATATTTAAATTTGTTTCCTCAGAATACGTAAACATTTTTAAATAAATAAAAAAATATTTTCTAAGTATACCTTCAAAATAATAACACAATAACACAATAGCGCAAGGAGTTCACTAAAATTGACTTGAGGTTGTAAAACATTTAACTTTTCCGCCTTGTAAATTGTGTTAGTATAAATTGATTTGTAAACGAAGAATCAGCGAAAGATGGCTTATGCGTTTTGTTTGCGTACTTCTATAAGTACTTTTTAACAAAACAAATTTTAATCTTTAAAAATAAATTTAAGGAAACCTTTTTTAAATTGTTAAGGGTTTTGGCATCAAACGTTTTGAAAACTACTCGTAATTATTCACAAAAACAATACTCGAAATATGATATAGCTAAAATTATTAAAACATTTTTTTAAGGGTTTTGGCTTCAAACGTTTTGAAAACTAATTGTTTAAAAAAATACTCTATGTAAAACCACACCGGTTAAACTACACCGATATGTCAAATTTCATTGAAATCAGTCAATTCGTTTGGTATCCGCACTGACGAACTGACAGGCATTTAAGTAAAAATTTTTTTTGGAATCGGTGAACATTTATACGAAAATAAGTGTATGAGCCCATTAGGGGCCACATTCTCCCCATTTAATAATAATAAAAAAGTGTTTCTTTGAAATTATTAGATTATCATTATATATAAATAGTGTGTGTGTGTGTGTGTATGTATGTATGTGTGTATGTGTGTTTCAATAATCTCGCGTTCGCAGTTTTAATCAGTTCTCCATACAAACGTGAAACAAAAATACATTTTGATAATACATTTGACAAAGTTTGTTAATCAACAACGTTTTCTTTAACAGTTTCAAAATGGCGGTCATTTCAAACCTCCAGAAATTCATAACGTTTATTTTTTTAAATATTTTTCAAAAATCTAATTTCACCATAGTGAACAACGATCAACACTGTAAATTAGCATTTTGAGTTTTGCGAAGCCAATTGAAATCGAAAGAAATAATTTGACGGCGGTCAGGGTTCATTTTCGTAATTTCGTTGTAATTTGAAGATTTAAAAATGCTAACATATGCAGAGATTTCGATGTTATTTGCGATGGTGAAATTAGAGTTTCAAAAAGAGTTTTGAAAATTCGTTTCCATCATGTCAGCGATACAGTTGCGCACTACGATTATTATTTTATGTTGTAGTGTTTGATTAAGATTCTATTTTATATTTTATTATTATTTATCCCTTACTTACTGATTAAATTTCATAAATTTAATAAAATATGTCAAACATTGTTTAGAGAGTGTTTCTTTAGAGAATAAATATCTTGGAAACTACAGTAAAAAACGTACTTCAGAATTCAAATTATTTTTTTTAATTTAAAGTTTGCCCACTGCATAAAACTTTCATTCCGATACATCCTTATGAAAACTACATAAAGTTTATATACTCAAATGGAGTTTCTGTCTCAAAGTTTACGTCTTGTTCTCAACCACCGAAGGTTGATTAAAGATATTTTCGGCAAGAGAGACATATATATCAGAAATAAAGATTATGTTTCGTTAATCATTACGTCATATGTTTTACTGCCTCTTGGTTAATACAAGTATGATCGAATTAAACATGTAATTGTAAAACCACACAACAAGCGATAAACACGCACGGGAACCGTTAACACCTTTCTTAAACAGCTAATTACAGTAATCAGTGGTTCAACGAATAAGTAACATCTCATTAAATACAGTAAATATTAATTAACAATTTAAGTTTGAAACAGTCAATAATCTTTACCTTTAGATAATAGCCGAAGGGCAAACACTTTATTTACAATTATTTGATATTACTATTGCAATCACCTCTTGACGCGAAAAAATGAAAATAATCGCGACAAATAGCTGTCTCGCTGACGTGATAGCAGCGAATTTCTAAAAGTATTTTTCTTTATTTTACCCTTTTGACATTCTTAAATAAGACCTTTAATTTAAAATTATGTAAATTGTGTATGTTAACCAATGTAATTTTATATTTTCATAATTATTCGTTGCGTGTATTATTTAAACTTTTAAATTACATTAAAAATGCCCTCCGAATGACGTTAAATTTAATTTCTTAATTCCAAATGATTTTGAAAATTCGAAATGCTAATTTGTGCAATTTTGAACGCCAATTACGGTGGTGAGATCGAATTTTCAGAAAAAATTTAAGATAAAAGAGTTATTATTTTCAAAGATTTTTTTATGGCCAACATTTTGAAATTGTTTTCCGAACACATTTCGCTTTTTAAATTGTCTAAGCTGTTACAAAAATCGATTGTTGTGCCACATTTGAATCAAATCGGACTAAAATTGCGAATGTGCACATGCTAATCTCTCTCTCTCTCTCTCACACACACACACACACACACACACACACACACACACACACACACACACACACACACACATACATATATATATATATATATATATATATATATATATATATATATATGTGTGTGTGTGTGTGTGTGTATATATATGTGTGTATATTGTATATATATATATATATATGTGTGTATATATGTGTGTGTGTGTGTGTGTGTGTGTGTGTGTGTGTGTGTGTGTGTGTGTGTGAGAGAGAGAGAGAGAGAGTGAGTGAATGAGTGTATTGGCTCATTGGTCGATAGGACTAAAGCACCGGTTAGTCTCTCTCTCTCTCTCTCTCTATATATATATATATATATATATATATATATATATATATATATATATATATATATATATATATATAAATTTTAACGATCACTCAGTGTGATCTAGAAGACAGGATCCTGAGTCTGTATTTTACCATGATTGCCTCTTCAGTAACTTATTTTTCCAGTTGAAATTCGCTAACAAGGGACATCAGGTTGTATCCCTTCGTCCTTCGTCTCCAATGGAGTCGACCAATGGACCGAGACTTAAAAAAGGAATACTACTTACTGAGGAAAAGTACTCACTTCTCTTCAGCTTTTATTCTAAATGTTAATAAAATATGGCACTTGGTTAACAAATTATTTGTTTTCTGTGCCTGCTGACGCATTTTAACTTGTTACGATGTTCGATTCCTCTATAAAAGTATCAGAAATATATAAATATTTCTCAGTTTAATGTTACAATTTTGTTTCCTAAAGAATAGCTTCAGTGGCCCTTTTTACAGCATCTCAACGTCTTTTTCAACAGCATAATCTGATCTTCCTAGTTTTTCAACAGCATAATAGTGATCTTCCTTGAAGACTTTTTGCTATGAAACATTCATTATTTATATAGACGTTTAAATATTTTTTTAGTAGTCTCTTCCCAGTCAACGACGAAGAGTTTATTGTTTTTACTTCTTCTATTCTAAAATCGTAAAAATGCCTCAAAATGTCACCATCTTTTTGATAAAACCTCTTGTTGTCTTGAGGTTTTGTTCTAAATCTTTCTTTCACCTAACCGGCGGAGGCTGTTGAGGTGATCTGCTGATGGGTTGACCTAACCTTACCTCTCAATTCATACTACTCTAACTTAGGCCTATATACTCAAGACACACGCGCGCGCAAGCGTACGTACGGACGCACACACGACTCGTGCTATTGAGTGAATGACACCGGCCTAATGGTGTATAAAACGGTGCCCTAGGATACCGGGCGATCTTAAAGTCTGTACCTTAGTCATGGATCATGGATGCAGAGCGCTGTATGGGCGGACATAATTTCCCTAGCCACGCATCGGGTAAACACGAGTACGAATTAAAATATAATGAGCTACTGCTTATTATTGCACAACAAAAGGCTGACCAATTGGAGCAACTTGTGTAGCTGTCACGAGAAAAGAAAAAAATTGAATGAAAATGAGCAGAACAATTATCTTTAAGCACCTCAACTTGGAAGTGACAATTTAGAAGTGAGATATCCACCTCCAAATCTTTGACTTTATGAAGAGACTACAGCTGGAGAAGGCACCGTAAATGATCACCTCATGAATACAGAAAGGAGACAAATTATTTCCACAAAGGTCGTAGTACAACATTAATCCTAGAATTCATCCATTTATGTGCATTAGAAATTGTTGGAAAATTTTCTCTCTTGTTTCGGAAAAATGACTGAAAATCTCTACGACAATACTGGAGGTTTAGGCAACGAATGGTTTCAGAAGAATTTTTACAGGATCTGAAAATGCAAGGTCTTCTCGATCAGTGACAATTATCTTTTAGTTTTTTCTATTACAAAGTATTCACTACTTTGTGAGTTGATGAAAAAATATTGAAAACATCTACAAATACAAATAAATGAAACAAATCAGCAAATAAGATCCTTTAGGAAATTTTAAACTTCAACATCGTCTTGAACAGCTGATATTTTAATTTCCTTAGGGGCTTTAAGAAGTTCTCCAGTAGGTTTTACAGTTTCTTAAACTAAAACGTAACCTCGATCATCTTCGTTTGATCATACTAATCCTCTGAAAGTTTATTCTGCTATAAAACATTCAACACACATAAAGGACGATTAAATCCCAATGGTAGCCTATATCAGCAACAGTGGTTTATAACGTGACTTGCTTGTAAATTTAGTCAGTATTGAAACAAAAAAACGTATTTGTCAATGTTTGACAATACGTGACAATTTAAAAGTGATGTTGAAATTGCAACAGTGTTTGTTGCGGCTGTTTACAATGTGTGTTGTTTCAAGTGGGAAACTTATATCCCGTGAACCTATTTCAATCTTAGCTTAAGTAATGATAATTTTACTAAATGTGTGATGTTAATCAGGAAAATAACTCAACGTTTCTATGGCGTTCGTCAGCCGCTTAGAAAACGGTGGGCACCTGTGGGCAGAAAGAGAAAATGTGCGAGAGAGAGGTCGAATCTCCACTCTCTCACCACAGCTCCCTCCTTTTCTTTCATTATCGCTGAGTTTGTAGACGACTGTAGACTCAGATTGGCCGACTTGGTGTCATTGGACTGTTGGAGAAAGCTTAAGAGGAATTCTCCTACATGCGCGAGAAATTCTCGTGCAGGTCGTTTACTAAGTGGTTGGACTATAGCTACGACATAATCCTCCGCACTTCCAAGATCAATGACGAAAATACAAGTACTGTTACAAAGGCCTCGTAATATTTTCTGCAATATTTTTTTATCAGATGTAAATATAAGCAACACGCATCTGAGTTAGATTTAAAGTCCTTAACCGCTGTCAAATTCATAAGAATATTTTAAATGCACATTTTAACTCTGATTAAGTTAGATTAGATTAGATTAGATACTAGAGGAAGGTCACTGCGATTGACGGAGCTATTGTGAAACCAAACCTCTTTAGTACTAGTTCATCAAATTGGTGCCCTTAGTAAGTTCCAACAATCCATCCTGTTGGAGTCCCTAGGGTCTTGGAAACCAAAAACTCTTAGCCCCGTACTATCAAGAACCTCACAATAATAAGTTATGTATTCTGTAGTTTCTTTTCCTTTATTAAATAATCTACACACGGATTCTCCGAGGTACATAACTATCCTGTTCATGTGTACCCTTAGACTTCAGTGCCTAGAAATGAGCCCCATGGTTTTTCTGCCTACGTCTGCCACCCCTCTAAGCCTCCACATTACCCAAGAGGCGCTTGCTATGCTCCCGGAACCCCCTAATGCTGCTATGCTTACCCCCTTATACCCCGGAACCCAGTGAAGAGTAACTCCGTTTCCCAAGGACAGAGCATTGAGGTTCTCCCGACACTTCGAGACCAGCTTGGACCGAATTGTTAATCTATAAGTGCTTTGATTGCTGTCTGCACTTATAAATATGAATACGATATAAATATGAATATGAATATGCACGGTATAAATATGAATACGAGCTTTCTTGACGCCCATTTCAAATTTTCCTGAACACAGTCATCAAATGCCATTACTTCAGCAGCCATGTTGAATACTGCAGCTTTCTTTGCTCTCGGTCTAAGGCAGTACACCCCCGCAATAGTGCTTGTCTTTGTCTTGGAGCCATTTGTATATTTTTTCAGATTTTCACAAAACACAATTTTCCTCCCCAAATGTCATCTTGACATCAATTCAACTTCGGTGGCCTAGTTGATAGCGTACTGGGCTTTCACTCCGAGGACCCGGGTTCGATTCCCGGCCAGAGCTTGGCATTTTCATACGCTGCAAATCATCCCATCGTCTGCATTAGCCCAAGTGTGCACAACAGTCAGACGTTAAAAACAAAAAATCATTTTGACATCAAGGGGTTCATAAACCAAGTGTTTTTTTGTCATCTGACCAGCCCCAATTATTACAATCGGGTCTCTAATCTCTTCTGTGACCCTAGTATGTCCCAAAGTTGAGATATCAAGGCTCCTCTGCCTGATTAAGTTAGTTGCATCACATTTCAAAAACGTTTGAAATAAAAATAGTTATAACTTTTAAAATTTGAAATGACCGCAATTTTTAAACGGTTTGGCAGTGTCACAAACTTGACAAAATTATCACTGAAATAGATTTTTGTGCCGTTTGAATCAAATAAGACGGAATTAAAAAAGACCGAAATTGCAAACGCTTGAGTGCGACCATAATTATTAATCAAATGTAAGTTACAATATTTATATATAACATTAGTGACCAATGGAAAAAATGTTCTGGACGTCGATCGATTATTTTATAATCCCGGGACAGGGTCTTACCATGATTACTGCTCCAGTAGGTTATTTTTCAACGGACATTTGCAAAGAACGAAGTTGGCATATTCTCATGCTGGCATGACACTTCCTCTTTGAGAGAGATTACCTTCAAAATAAAACTGTATATGCTTAATATTTGCACAGTAAATGGAAGTACTGTTAAATTTAAACAGACCGGCATCTTTGTTTATTTCGATAATGTTTGTCTCGAGATATATTAGCGAGATCAGTTGGTTAAGATAACAGAAACCGTATACATTTGTGACGTAACGGGTCTCTAAACCGTTATTTGCTTTTCAAATATTGACTTGCGATTTGTAAGTGAGTGGAATAATCTTCATATTATCCTAATCATAACAATATCTACC
>CM040190.1:16497660-16527660 GCA_022606455.1 Callitettix versicolor
ATTTAAAGGTTTTTTCACACATCACCGTGATAGGCCTAACAACCGTGTCAGTTAGGATATCCACTATTCTTTTAAAAAATGGGTTTCCTATCACCCAAACCCATGTTAGACGTATTTTTATTGTTTTACTGATCTGTAGATCAGTAAAACAATAGAAATACGTCTAAAATCAGTACAACACGGTACCGATTTTCGCCGGTAGCAATTTTGAGGTTATGTTGGTCACTTTTATTTTCGAATTTTATCGTACTTCTCCTGCTTTCATATTTTGGATTTTTGCTTTTGGGCACATAATAAAGCATTTTAGTAAGAAAAATATCGAAAACTCCAATAGATGCTGCACTGCATATTTACCATTTTTTCATATAATGTAATTACACAAATATATATACTACCTTACAATTAAAGTATCCTAATAAAATTGTATATAATATATATATATTCTGCACTCTGGTTTAAAAACATTGAATAGTCTTAAATGAAAAATACCAGATTGTGATTATTAGATGAAAATGTAACATTAAAAACAATAATTTTGCAATAAATAAAACATAAATTAAGATTTGTAAAATGGGATTAGATCTATGTCCATCTCAGGTGCCTAAATCTCATGTTCCGTTAACAGTAATTAAACCTAACTATAGTTAACAGATGTTAAAAAACTAAAAACTGATAATTATTTTGGGCTGGGTAAGTAGTATAATGACGTTTTGTAAAACGGGAATAGGCCTATATGTATCTCTGATACTTAAACCATATACGTACCAAATTTCATCTCAATTGGTCTAGTGGTTAAAGCGTGATTGAATAACAAACAAAAAAACAATCACACAAACTTTCAGAAATATAATATGAATTAGATAGATATGAATTATAATTATCCAATTATTTTTTGTAATTTTATTCGTTAATTTTGTGTGCAAATTATAAAATGTTATGATATTTATTGGAAGAAAGGACCTAATGGTCTTAATTTCGCCCTTTTTTTTTCTTTTGCTTAAAGTCTATACTTTATGCCAGTTAGGCTAATGAGGAGAAGGGATCAACGTTAACAGTAAGCGAAAAACAACGGGACTAACTGCGGCTAGAACTAGGAACCTTGAAGTGCGCAGTTCAGAGACGCAGCAGTCTGACCGGTGCTTTACCACATCGACCACCGAGTACCCACCTAACTTCGCCTCAAATAAAAACATTTACTCATCATTCATTCTTTCATTCACTATTTCTCTCTCTTTGCTCTCCATTCTACTGACGTCATTTCCTGACCTCCGGCCTTTTACAATACAATACATTACTACTATTAATTAATTCGACTAATTAATTATTTTTTTAAATTAATTTCATAATATAAAAATGTTTTATGTTAAATATCCGTTAAATTTAAATTTTATAATAATAGTACTGAGAGAGACAATTTTTAAAAGTATTTATATATAAGTAAGGAATTAATTTTAAGAACCTACCTATGTACGGGCATTTATGCCTCCTGTAGGTCCTTCATATTTTGTATTATATTGTATAATTTTTGAAATTAATTAATTAATACAATATAATATCAAACTGTTAAATGAAACACAATTAATTAATATGTATCTACTTAAATTGTTTGTATTTTATAAAATATAAATATTACAAAATTATAAACAAAATTACACTTAATAATGATTTATTTGTTATTATTTATTTCGATTGTAAACAGTTGCAATAAAATGTAACATCTGTTGAAATAATATTATCGAAAGGACAGCTGTAGTACGTGATTAGCTGATTAAGTAATGTAAGAACTTCCGTAACACCCTATATTTTCTATATTGTACACTGTAGGTATATTATTCTCATGGCCCTTCAATCAGTCATCAGGTGATCAGCTGATCTACGGTTCTATAGATCAGGATGGGTGTTTATTGGATCTACGTCAAGATTGTCTTTTGAATATCTTATTACCAAATAAAAATTTGCCAATTAGATAAGCAGAAAAAACTTTTTAAAAAACCGTAAATTTAACAATCTTGAGTTTTATCTGTTTGCTCATTTTTTCAGAAAAACAATCCTAAAGTAGCCTTAACATTTTACTGGGACATTATTCACCGCTCGGTAAGTAACCTAATTTGCACAAACTTTTACCAATTAAATTTATCGAATGAGATTTACCTGTTCAACGTCATCTTTTCATACATGTTTTTCATATATTCCTTTCAATCATATTCATAATTGTACATACATAGTTTATAATGTTAAAATTTTCAGCCATATTGGATGTTATTTATTTATTTTTATTTTAGGTTAGAATAGAAGGAACGGTAAAAGAAGCCCCTGGTGAGAAGTCTGACAAACGTTGTCCGTCGGGTAAGAGGGGTATCGAACGAGGCGCTTACCTAGTGGTCCCAGAGCGCGTAGAGTTCTGGGCAGGTCAGACTAACAGGTTGCACGATAGAATTGTATTCCGCAGGAAAGCACACTTAGAAAATATTGATCCTAAATTGACTAAGGAAGGCGTTGATGGATGGTTCTATGAGCGCCTTGAACCGTAGTGGTTGAGGAGGAGTTCCACTCGTCCAACAGTCTAATCCAACAATACTCGACCAATAATACCGATCCCACTATACTCACCAGTCCCACAACACTCGCTTAACAATGCCAATCTCACAATACTCGTACAGCATTAATACCAATCCAACAATACCACTCTAACGATATCAGTTCCACAAAAAACTCATCCAACAAGCAAGTCAACAATAACAATCCTACAATACCGTCCAACAATATTAATCCAATAAACTAGTCCAACAATAAAAATTGACTTGGAATGTATTAGTCTCGTTGATGTGATAGAAGCAAATTTATTGACATCTCCTGATCAAACATTTTTGTATTTCACCTGGTCGTCATGAACTTCATAAGTACCTTTACCTTACAAAAATCTAATTTCACTTTGAATTAACCAATATTTTCAATTTTTTGAAGTTACATTCACTTTCAACTAATTGGATAATTTATTTTGCTTTTAACACTTATTATTTGAAAACTTTCAAACTGTTCATAATGTGTTAATAAATCCGTACAAAGGATTAGCAACTGTTTTCGGTGCACATGTCAAGGTTGTATCAAGATGGCGGTCGATAATTAGTGTGTAAATTTGGCTGAGAAGAAATGCGATTTTCTCAAAAGAATTTTTTTTATTTTATTGTAAACAATATTTTATAAAATTATTTAAATAAATTTTGAACATCTTCAATGTAAGTTTAAAAATTTATTTCACCTATTTAACACACACAAGTATTTATAAATTTATAGTAATAATTTACAATATAACATAACCATATTCAAGGCCGCATTTAGGTGCTACGTTTATAAGCACTAAATTGAAACAAATAACGATAGTGAAAATATATGAACCGGAAATAAGAGACTGATTGTTAAAATAAAAATAATGTTTTATTAGAATACTCTTTCATTCAAAATGAAGCAAGCTTATCATCTTCTGCATGCTTGGTATTGTTAAGAAAATTGTATTACCCATTCCGTAAACTCTCTCCTCCAATTTTCTGTAATTACCTTTCTTTGTTCATTAATGATTTCTTGCGCCTTTAAAAATTTTTCGATCTAAGCAAAATATATAAAGTACAGAGCATAGGCCTGTACACGGTGTTTCTACAATGCAATTTCATAATTTAGAAGGTTGTTTATAGAATAAATAAAAAAACGTTTATTTAAACATATATCCGGAAATGCTTTTTTACCAGCCATCCGCCATTTTGTTTTTTACTAATTAATGTTATTATCTAGTCCGGATTAACCGATCGAGTTTTAATTTCGTACAATACTCATCGATGTAAAGTCATAAGCAAGAAAAAAAAATGAAATAACCAACTTTTTCCGATAATCCGTTTCTAGATGGTAAACATTTAGGAATTTTATTAGAAATTCTCCAAAGGCAGCAAAATACTATTATTTTTGTTAAAATTACGTTTTTTAAGTTCATTGGAATGAACTTGAACTGTGGAATGATATAAATAGGACACTAAAGCTATTGGACGGAGGTAACAGTAAACTAGCGTTCACGAGTGTGCATCAATGAACATACGATACGGCCCTCAGCTCTCAGCAAAACACTAATGGACGCTTTTGGGGGAAATCAAAACACAACTGACGGGAAGTATGACAATGCTGAATGTATCGACGGTAAATAGAAAGTGACTGTGACGTCAGAGGCACTGGTGAAGAGTACAGAGAGTCTGTTGTTACCATTTGTTCATTAGTTTTGATAGTTTATCATTCGATAGGAAATCAGACTAACTTTAACAACTGCAATTTTTTTTTATATAAACTTACATTTGTTTTCATATAACCATCATCTCAATTATGTCTGTAAATTACAGAAACACAAATTGTGTGTGTATATATATATATATATATATATATATATATATATATATATATATATATATATATATATATATATATATATATATATATATATATATATATATATATATATATATGTATGTATGTATATGAGCGCTATCCAGAAAGTCGGTTACGTTTTGGAAAAACGTATAAAAATGTATAAAAAAATGAATTACAAGGAAAAATGTTTATTATATACATTTTAAAGTGGCACTAAAGTACTATTTTATACATAGTCGCCATATCAATTTAGACACATATCATAGCGGTGAACCAGTTTTGGCATTCCAGTATCGTAGAATTCCAGTGTCCAGAATTCTACCGACTGAAACTTCAGTCAGGTTGTCACGCCCTCCCGCAGTTCCGCGTCGTCATCAAAACTCTGCATCACAAGCCAGGTCTTCATTGCAGGAAACAGGTGATAATCGCTGGGAGCAAGATCCGGACTGTAAGGTGGATGTGGAAACACCTCCCACTTGAAAACATCCAGGGCTTCTCAAGTTCGATTGGCTGTGTGTGGTCGGGCGTTGTCATGCAGAAACAGAATTTTTGAACTCAACTTTCCTCTGCGCTTGTTTTGAATTGATCTTCTTAAATTTTCCAAGGTTTCACAATACTTGCAGTTTATTGTCGTGCCACGTTCTAAGAAATCAAAAAGAAGGGCTCCTTTCCTGTCCCAAAAAACAGTCGCCATGTTCTTTTTTGCAGACAACATTTGCATGCATTTGCTTGGGTTTGGGGGGGATTTGTGTGCCCCCATTCCATAGACTGCAATTTGGTTTCGCAGTTGACATGTTTCACCCAAGTCTCGTCTCCTGTAACGATTCAATCGAGTAGTTAGTCACCATCCTTTTCGTAACTGTCCAAAAATGTCAATGAAGCAGTTACGCAGTCAATGTCAATACGCTGATTTTTATTGGTTTCAGTCAAGATTTTTGGTACCCATCTTGCGATAGCTCTGTTATTGTGAACAGACGGTCTTCTTTAATTTTCTCATCGACTTTAGAGACAATTTCATCGGTCACAATTCTTGGCCGTCCACTTTGTTCTTCGTCGTGCACATTAGTTCGGCCATTTTTAAACCTAATGCACCATTGACGCACTCCGCCTTCAGTAATCACATCGTTCCCATAAACTTCACAGAGTTGGCGATAAATCTCAATTGGTTTATTGTTCTTAGCCAACAAAAACCGTATCACCGACCGCACTTCACAGGTCGCGGGATTTTCAATAGCGGCGCACATTTCAAACTGGTATTGTATGGGAACGAGCAGCAACGGTAACCTCTCATTAGTACGGCTGGATAGCCACTGAACTCGTGTGTGTGTGTGTGTGTGTGTGTGTGTGTGTGTGTGTGTGTGTGTGTGTGTGTGTGTGTGTGTGTGTGTGTGTGTGTGTGTGTGTGTGTGTGTGTGTGTGTGTGTGTGTGTGTATATATATATATATATATATATATATATATATATATATATATATATATATATATATATATATATATATATATATATATATATATACGAAAGGTGGCACTCCACACAAAGGTACCATGGAAGACATTTTGAAGGAAGAACGCAAAATTTTGAGGAAGATGCTTGGCCCAAGATTAATAGAAGACGGATACAGGTTGCACTCCCGGAAGACCACAGAGAAGATATTGAACCTGGCAGCAGATATCAGAAGAAGGAGGTTTCAATTCTATGGACACATCAGTAGACTCCCAACAACGAGACTTGCCAACAGAATCCTTAAGTATATACAAATTGTCAAATCAACAACGTCGTGGATCACACAAATCAGAAAAGACCTACATGACGCAAAAATAGACTCAACAGACATTGAAGACAGGAACGCATACAGGAGAAAGATGCTCGGGTGGAAAATCCCAGAGAATGAAATCCCAAAGAGAGCGGGGGTAAAATGAACGGAGGAGCGGAGGAGGATCCATGGGGACAGGATGAGGGAGGTGTGGAGGATTAGAAGGAACAAGACATGAGTCGGAGTGCTTTGCATGATCCAACATGGTCTATACGCAAATAATAATAATATATATTAAAAACAACAATGAAAATAACCCATAGATTTTTCTTCCAGTAAAATAACATAATAATAATGAACTACGAGTATTTCACGTGAGCGTGGAAGAGAGTGGAGAATCTCGTACTTTACACAATATGTCTGTATTTTTGGAGAAGTGGGGGTACACAGTTCATATTTAACGTTGTGTTAAGACCTAAAACGGCCAAAAACGGATTTCTTGCAATACTGCCATACGAAATGTATTGGCATATTTAAAATAAGTTCAAAATAAAAACAGATTTTTAAAAATCAGCAGAATTTCCGATCAATAATTTCCATGAAGTGAACGTTCATGCTGCTAACAATTAATGTTTTAAATAAATTGATCGACTGAACAAATTTGTACGGTTATGTTTGCTCCTGTATTTGAATAATTTTAGTATTTCATTGCACTGTAAATGAGAAGGGACGTGCTGGTTCTCCAAAAATGGCGGTGGATATTCTAATATCTAATAAAAGAATCCGACTACCACCCTAAGGTTCACGCTGATGTACGTCTTTAATTAATTAAAGCCTAAAAATGTGATTTCCAACTATTTGATGGGATACAGAATGTTATCATTACAGTGTTACGATGTAAAAGTGCCGCGACCTTACGGGGAAATAAGAAAATTTTCACAGCGTAAAACGACTTTAACTGAAATTGAAAGTATTCACGGCAAGCAGCTACCTCGCTGACATGATCGAAGCGAATTTTTAAAATTATTTTGTTTATCTTACAATCATTTGAAAATACTATTTCACGTAATCTGTTATCTGCATAAATCAGTAACTTTAAAATTACTTCGAAAATACGAAAACGAAAACAGTTAAATTTAATTTTTTTTTAATTTTGGAAAATCGAAGTTATGCAGTTTTTAACGCCGTTTACGAGGACGAAGTAAGATTGTCAAAAACATTTTAGACAAAGCTATTTTAATGTTTAAAGACTTCAAATGGCCGCCATTTTGCAAACTGTTGAACGGATTCAGCTGAGTAATGAACTTACCCGGCTGTTAGCCAAATTTGAACCAAATCGGACCAAAATTTCTAGCTTGAGAGTGGTAACACGTATTTATAAAAATGTTAACCATCCTTTAAAATGTAACCTGGTGGACAGAATCGGCAATCATTTCACATCACGGTTCTGGAGCCTCGTCTCATGGAAATTAGCTAATAATTAACATCACATAATTTAGTTACTGTTAAACGTACGGATTAATGATGCACACATTATAAAGTGAACAGGGTTTTCTAGACTAACTGGAAACACATCATATCTGTACTTGTCAGGTTCAGTGCTTAACGTAAAATTATGGATTTGAAATATACAACTAATTGAATTACGTTGCAAAGTTAATTGGATTATTTATTTGGATTTGTGATTATTGTACTGTCGTTAGATCGAACATCTAAAAACAGAACGATTATCACTTTTCAGAACTCGATTGACACAACTAATCGATGTAAAATTACATCAATCGATTGATTTTAAAATATGTTTAGGATTGCGTTTATAATAATGCATCGAAGTTTTCGTTGTTTGAAATCATTCTTATGTGTTATTAAGTTAATATTGGCTGGTACACAGTTTTTTTAAGTGAAAGGTAAATGAAATGAAAAAAATACAATTATTTGTAGTGTTTGAAAATATATTGCAAACTTTTATTACAGTAATTTAAATTAATTACAAAAATTATAATTGTTTCGGGTGATGAATTGTCCCCACGGTTAGTGAAATTTAGGGATTACCATAAACAGGACGGTTTAATTGTCCCATGGTCATTTCGGAGGGGTAGATTTGCCCCCCCCCCGTTGTCACCACTTTGGAATATCATATATTCGATTAAAATATTGTTTTAATTTTATATAAACAGTTCGTTGTGATGGATTTGGTTAAATTGTGTTAGGTTAGGTTAGGTTAGGTTGGTACTGGGGATGTAATAATTACTTTTAATTAATATTTAATGATTTCGATGCTTGTTAATATTAAGAAGAATATTCAAATGAAAACGAACGGCTGAACATTGGCAGATTGAGATAGATTTCTTCTATCTTACAAAAAGAGCTTCAATTACTTTTTGAGCCTTCGAGGATTGACGGTAATTTGGAGAAGATTTGTGACCGTGGAGACAGTTCGAACATGCCCAATTTGTTTGAGTATTATTATTAATTATTCGATTTGTGTTTATAAGCGTACAGACGGCAAAGACCTTTCCGTCTAACCCAGCACAGTTCTGGTAGAAAGTACAAGAAATAAACACACATAATCTAACACAATTTCTATTTATTACTGACTGTAGAAAGATAAACCATTTTATTTGCTTAATGGTTTTACTGTAGATACATCAAAGTACATATCCATTACATTTTTGTCGTTGTGGAAAGCAGGATAATCTTCTCCCGGGACATCGGGTCCATCTCGGGGGAAATAGTAATCGATAGCAAACACGCTGGCTAAAGCATAAGTGAACACCATTAATATTAACAGTTGCTTGGGCGTCAGCATTTTGGAAATACCCTTAACTCGTACTTTGCTGAAAATTATACGGTAATTCAATCAAGTATTTTTGTCGAACAAAGTAAATACGAGGTGTGTTCAGAAGTTACGAAATTTTTAAATTTCGCGGGCTTGGAGAGTCCGATTGTCAAACTTTTTTTTTATTATGTTGGTATACATGCCCTTGAAGTACGATAAAACTTTCAGCTGTTTTCATTGTTGGCTTTGTCTGTGACAGCCACTAATGTTAGACGTGTTTTTATGAGCTCGGCGATTTTCGTTTGTTAAAAGAAACGGATCAAAGAATTTGTATCAAATTTTGCTTAAAAAATGGAATAAAGTGTAACAAAGTGTGCGAAATGTTAACAATGGCCTATGGTGAGTCTTCTATGAGTAAAGCAAGAGTTTACGAGTGGTATAAGCGTTTCCAAGAAGGCCGTGAAGACGTTGAAGATGACGAACGCCCTGGACGCCCCAGCACATCAACGACAACATCAATGTAGAAGAATAAATAAATATTTGGTTCAAAAAATCAAAATTCTCGTTACTTTCTGAACACACCTCGTAGCGCAAAAAACGATAAGGACCTTCTCACATTCGATTAACACCGCAAATATCCATCAATATATCTATGCAATGAGAAACCTTGAAAATATAGTAAATTTTCACGACATTTTACTCAGTTTAGGTCGCCCGTGAAGAGACCAATGTACCAAATATGAAATAATAGTTATTTACGGATCGAAAGTAAATTGATAAAAAATAAACATCGACAGGCATTCAAATTAAAACCATTTTTTGACTCAACGTACAAGGTAACATTATACAAGTGTCGTGTACTCTTTCTGAGAGTAGATCGACCCTACTGAAATTTATTTCAGTTTGTCCCCTATGACAATTAGTTCAGTATTAATTATTATTTTATTATTATTATTATTCCAGTAACTATTATTTAACTACAGTATGTCCCTTGCAACGTTTTTGTATCAGTGGAAACAAGTAAGCAAGTTAATTGTTGCAACTTTTTTGTATCAGTGGAAACAAATAAGCAAGTTAATTGTTGCAACTTTTTTGTATCAGTGGAAACAAATAAGCAAGTTAATTGTTGCAACTTTTTTGTATCAGTGAAAACAAGTAAGCAAGTTAATTGTTGCAACTTTTTTGTATCAGTGGAAACAAGTAAACAAGTTAATTGTTGCAACTTTTTTGTATCGGTGGAAACAAATAAGCAAGTTAATTGTTGCAACTTTTTTGTATCATTGGAAACAAATAAGCAAGTTAATTGTTGCAACTTTGTTGTATTAGTGGAAACAAATAAGCAAGTTAATTGAATGTGAGAATGAATTATGTAATGTTCTTTTTATTATTTAACTCCTAATTAAAACTTTCGATACCAAAAAATGTATTTTAGATCTCAGAGTGGCCTGATGTCTAAATACAGCAGGGTGCTTACAAGTACAGACTAATAAAAATACAAAACTAAACAGATATGCAACTTACAAATGTCTTAAGATATCTGCTCCAGTTAGTACGTACGTCCAAGTTCAGATTCTTGACAAAAATGCCAACTAATTTTTACCAAGTTTATCTCAGAGATAATTTGTTAAGTTTATGATAATGTTCAAACAAATAATGATTACAACAGATGTGACCCGAGGAATATAACAATAATGAGTAATAACGTTATCTGTATTCGAACGACCATCATGCAGTTCGGCAATAAGTTGACAAGTTCGAAACAAATACGAAGATGTTAGTGGCAGTGATCGAGTGTTTATTGGCGATTTTAGCTTCATCTGAGTGTATAAGACCCTTCGGTAAGACTGATGTTTATTAAAGCTGCGTATACAAGGGGCAACTTGAGCGACTAGAGTTGATACAACTTAGATTGAATGATGTAAAAATGTGTAGCTGATTTTAATGATATTCTTTCTTTCGAATCGCCTACAACAAAATTGCTCAGTAATGAATCAGTAGTCAAAAACTAATTATTGTTTGTGTAAGTCAACTTTGCGTGCATCCGTCTTCCATCTTTAACAGATTTTATCTTCCTGACATCGCTAACTTTACCGAAATTCGAAATTTCCATATCTCTTACAATAATGCTGCAATCACGTTCTTGCATCTATGTTTATGTGTCTTTTTCTTAGATGAAGTATCCCACAAGCATTTCCGGCAGAACATAAAAAACAAAACAGTTGTATCATTCTATTTCGCCATGATTAAATTAATAATCTATTTAAATTATTTTTTTTAATAAAATTAACCTTAGTCCGGAACATTTTCTAACAATAACAATATTTAATTATGCTTTGATCACCAATTTCCGCTCAGCTGTATACTTACTTAAACGACCAACTTTAAACAAAAATATGGAAGTCATCCAATCTAAGTCCGTCAGCTACGGTTGATTAAATTGTAAGTTGATCTAACTTATCAACTCGTTAACTCGTACAAACTCCTCTTTAGAGCCTGTAGAGTCAAAATAAAATTACCATTACCACTAGCGCTCAGCCAAAAGTTACCATTTGAAACTACGTAAACAGCGTTTGCATTAGTAAATGGATTTATTTTTATGACCTTGAGTACTACCGTCCAACCCCTTCTCTGCTAACAGGGGAACATTATTACATTTGGGATCCTGATGATTAAGTCTCGAAGACACGTGCAATTAACTTGCTACACAATGCAAAATCAACTTGCTTACTTGTTTTAACGGAGGCAATGTTACGCAAGTCAAGGTGCGTTTGGAAACTACAAAGAAGCGAACTATTTATAGTGAGGCCGACCTCAGACACATTGTAAATTTTTTCAAAACTGTCGAGGCTCGATCTCAAACATTGAGATCAATTCTGGCAATAAGTATCACAAGTTAATTGCTTGCGTATATTCGAAGCTTTACTTTTAGACCCTAACCTAGAGTACGAAATAAAGACAGTGTTTTTTTATCACATTGGTCTAAACTTAATTTCTAATGTTCATTTTTTACAGGCAATGTCATTTTTTTTGGGTGCGTAAAGACTTTTGCATTTGAGACTACATTGCAAGACTTTACGAGGTGTGTTCAGAAAGTAACGAGAATTTTAATTTTTTGAACAAAATATTTATTTATTCTTCTACATTGATGTTGTCGCCTTCAAAATAGTCCCCATTGGAGATTATGCACTTGTGCCAGCGCTTCTTCCAATCCTCGAAACACTTCTCAAACTCGATCTTTGAGATAGCCTTTAGTTCTTTCAGCGATGCGCTTTTAACGTCATCTACGGCTGTAAAACGACGGCCCTTTAAGGTTCTCTTTATTTTTGGAAATAGGAAAAAGTCACACGGAACCATGTCTGACGAATAAGGAGGCTGGGGCACCGTTACAGTACTGTTTTTGGCCAAAACTTCACGAACAAACAATGAAGTGTGAGCTGGTGCATTATCGTGGTGCAAAAGCCATGCATTGTTTTTCCACAGATCCGGGCGTTTTTTTCGGATTGCTTCAAGCAAACGGCGTTGAACTTGTAGGTAGTACTCCTTATTGACCGTTTCACCTGGTGGCAGGAATTCATGATGAACTATGCCAATCGAAGAACACAGTGAGCATAACCTTCACGTTCGACCGCACTTAGTGAGCCTTTTTCGGTCTTGGTGAGCCAGAATGCCTCCACTGGAATGATTGAGCCTTAGTTTTGACGTCATACCCGCAAACCCATGTTTCGTCACCTGTTACAATACGTTTCAGTAATTCTGCATCGTCGTTGACTTCATTTAGTGACTCCTGAGCAACTTCCATTCGCCGCTGTTTTTGTTCAAAATTCAACAATTGTGGAACGAATTTTGCTGCCACGCGTTTCATATGCAAAACATTGGAAACAATGTCATGACATGATCCAATCGATATGCCAACATCATCAGCGACCTCTCTAATTGTGATTCGGCGATTGTTCGTAACCATTTCTTCCACTTTTTCCACGTTTTCATCGGTTGTTGATGTGCTGGGGCGTCTAGGGCGTTCGTCATCTTCAACGTCTTCACGGCCTTCTTGGAAACGCTTATACCACTCGTAAACTATTACTTTACTCATAGCAGACTCACCATAGGCCTTTGTTAACATTTCACACACTTTGTTACACTTTATTCCATTTTTTACGCAAAAAAATTTGATACAAATTGTATTCTTTTAACAAACGAAAATCGCCGAGCTCATAAAAACACGTCTAACATTAGTGGCTGTCACAGACAAAGTCAACAATGAAAACAGCTGAAAGTTTTATCATACTTCAAGGGCATGTATACCAACATAATAAAAAAATGTTTGACAATCGGACTCTCCAAGCCCGCGAAATTTAAAAATTCTCGTTACTTTCTGAACACGCCTCGTACATTTGAGTTAAGTTTTAAAGTCTATTTAAAAAAAAAACTATTTTTGTTATTTGTTAAGGTTTTTGACCAATAACATGAAAACAAAAATTTTTTTAAATAATAACAAATTGACCAGTTATGTGGACGTACTGCTTCAGTGGCACAACACTACAAGCGGCAGGAAATTACTTTCATCTTAACTTAAAACCAGTGTTATTAACTTCAAATTCTGTTACTACAGAATTTAGAATTTATTAATTGTACCTGTTTCAGTTTTGAAGGAATTAGAACCGTCTTTATTGAAAACTTTGGCTGCAAAAGAGCCTGCCGGTTTGTTCAAAATATGGTTCGAAAAAGCAAAAAAGACGGAAGGGATTTTAGAACCAAATGCCATGACTTTAACAACAGCTTCAAGGTAAATAACCGTTTCGTATAGGTCTATCATTTTTTTATATTTTTCGTTTCCATCTTCTCTTTTCGATTCCTTTTCTTTTTACGTTTACGTTAACCGTTCGCTTTCTCCACTCCATAGTCTTTGCACCTGCCAAAATATTAGACCTATATATCGAGATTAACAAAATCATTTTTCCATGAAGTTTTAGATCAAATGTCGAACCTACTGCTCGCTCATATACTTTAATTCTATTTTATTTTGGAATTATAAATTTGTAGGTCACTGTGTTCGGTTAATGATCTGCCTTCCCTAGCTTCGTCAATTCTACTTTCGTTGACGCGTTTCGGAGAACCTCCATCTTCAAAAAGTATATCTATACTCAACTATAAGAGTTGACTATAAGATATAGTTTTTGAAGATGGAGGTTCTCCGAAACGCGTCAACAAAAGTAGAATTGACGAAGCTAGGGAAGGCAGATCATTATATTGAACACAGTGATAATAATCCTAGCAGAAAAGAAGAAGAATATAAAAAGAAATTTGTAGTGTTTATTTAAATTTTAAGTTAAACTGTATTTCTAACCGCAGAAAATTTTCAAACATGAAGTTAAAGTTTCTTAACTAGCAAATCTGTAATAAGGAAATCCTACACAACTTTTACGATATCTTAACTTTTTACATTTTAAAGAAAAAAAAGCACAATAATAGTAAAACTAGAGGAAGTAAAACTAAAATTCAGAAAAAATGTATTAATTATCGGGTCGTTGTTCTTCACTATCAGTGTACAACAAGCAATTGCTGTATCAACAAGTCCTTAAACCAGTATGGACTTACGGCATTCAACTTTGGGGTTGTGCCAGTCAAAGTAACAGAAATTTTGAAATAAAAACTTCAAAATAGGGTGCTTCGGGGTATCGTTGATGCTCCTTCGTACGTCCGAAATGACAACTTGCATAAAGACCTAGCAGTTCCAACCAAGGTAAATAGAATTCTATTTACCGTGGTTTTAACCAAGGTAAATAGAATATAAGGTGGGGGCCACGCGCATGTCCTCCCCACCACTTGCCGGCTATGGCGCGTCATTGGGTCAAACTCAGACGTAGTGTTTAGTAGAAAACAGTTTATAATGTTAGTTTCATTAACTGTATTATAGTAATTACAATAATAATTTTTTTGTATAACATTATTAACGCTATTAATTACTTTACTTACTGAATTCGCTCATTGTCAAAACGGAAACTTTTTATTTTATACATATTACATAGTATTAAGTAAATTATATGTCCATAGCTTGAAAAATTCAAGAGTTATTTTTTATTTGAAAGTTACATTACACTATGAAATACATTAAAGAACATTATACTATGAATTACGTAGCTGAGGATGTTCCTTGACAATTATTTGGTTGACTGTGGAAACATACATCTGGAATAAAAAATTAGCAATAAATTAAATTACAAAGGACCAACCTATGTACGGGCTTTTATGCCCCCTTTAGGTCCTTTTTGTATATATTCTTATATATAATAGGAATTTGATAGTAAATAAATAAATAGCACATAGACGTATTATACAAACAGTAAAATAAACATACTATTTATTTTATACGTATATTTATAAAATATGGTACGGACGTAACAGGATATGGTAAATTCACCTACTGAAGAATAATTATTATTTATTTTGTCTGTCAGATTTTTCATCACACATTTTTCTTTATTTAGCCCATTCTCACCGTGATATTTCAAAAAGTTCCTTTCCATTTTTACCATGATGTTCAACCATTCTTCAGTAGGATACATAAGGTAGCCTTTTGACAAAGTTGACAGCCAATCCCTTTGATTATTATGGCATTCGTTTGTTGGATGACCGTATACAAAAGTTGAGAAGATTTTTTTTCTCTATATAGCCAGTCATCATCTTCAGTAGATCAGAGTTCTCCTGTAGATCACACTTCACATCATCTTCTCTAGCGTGCAAGTCATTTAAAGTAGTCCTCTTCGTCGAATTATCAGAAAAAAATATTCTTAAACTTAGTAACATTGCTTTGTAAAACCACATTTTTATTTTTAACCGAGGCCAGTTCTTGTAATGCAAGTTGAATTTATTCCTTCAAAAGTAAATTTTCATTTCTTAAACATTTCATTTCTTCTACAGAGGCATTATTTACAACGATATTTGTATTACAATTACTGACTACGGAAAGTGGGTTTCATTTACAGAATTACACGTTACAATTGCACCTACGTCATTTCAGTTTACAGGTGATTTTTCTTGTAGATTTCCATCTGACTCGTCAATAAGATTTTTTAATATTACTTAGTTTTCACGTTTTTTAATCCTTGTCGCTCGTTCAGAATCAACACATTTATTTTCAACGGTGGAAATGTTAAAACGTGGAATGGCACCGGATTTCACAGGTTTTGTATTTAATAATTAGAATTTAAAATCTCTTTCGAAATCATCGTCATTAAAATGAAGTGAACAGACTTTAACATTATCCAAATTAAAATGATCTGTTCGTTTACACGCATGAACCCATGCTTTTCGCAGGCCTTCATCTTTTGGAATTCTATGAAATGTAATTCCTTTCCCTTTACATTTCTTATCATTATTATAACAATTGGCAATAGCGCAACCAGACATTGTTACGCATACACAATTATACAATACTATACAATATATTATGTTATTTTTTAGGATTCAAAACATACTTAAATCTTTTCTTATATTTATTAAACCTCAAACACAAAACACAATTATCTTGCAGTATTGTTGTTGAAACCTTTTATTTAAAACACAACACTTACAGATTAGGTAAACGATTCGAATCTCCAACTACATTTATAGAACATCGAATTGTTTAGTGGGAAACTACATACAATAGCAGTGAAGAGTTTGATCCAGTGACTTCACGCGCGCGGTAGTCTACTGCGCAGACCCACCGTGGCCCCTAACGTGTATTCTATTTACCGTGGTTTTAACTATCGACAGTGAAGTAAAAAAATTTGCTCAAAGTCACAAAGAAGGACTAGAGGCCCTAAAGCTACTCAACAACGATGACATGGTTAGAAGATTGAAAAGAGTATTTCAACTGTGTAGTTTTTAAGTCTCACTATTAGTTCTGTACTATTAGTCTATTAGTTCTGTACTAGGTTACTGTCAGTGGATGGAACGTATAACTTTTATGTATTAATTTAGGTCCTAAACAAATAGCATATTGGTGCTGCACTAGATTGCTATAATAAAAAAAAATCGTTTTATAATGTTGTAAATTAGCACGTTCCTTCTTTCAGAGTCTTAACTTTTTGATTCTTCATATACGAGCAAAAACAACGTTTAATAAAAAAACTGTGAAACGATTTTACGAAAACTATTTTCCAGCTTTTCCTGTTGTTGTTTTTTTAAATAATTGATTATGAAACAATTGTTAATTTTTTATGGTTACTTATATTACTTGGATCAATAAGCAACATCGGAAATGACAGGATAACCTCATAGGCATTCCCATAGAAAGCGTGAACTTAGGGAGACAGCAGGGATCATGGGTAATGAGCATATGAAAAGAAAAAGTGTACCGCGGAGAAACCATGAGTAGGATATGGTGAATGAACGAGGGACTGTGAAGCTCTTGCCCGTAGGAAGCGATGTTTTTGCCTTCCAGGATTTTTGAGACCTCCAACTGAACGAGCTAATTAGTGGTTTAAATCTCGTTGAGGGAACCAAACTACTGAACTAGTAATCAAGAGGCTCAGCTGCACAATAGATCCATTGATCGCGATGCCAGGACTATAAACCTCTACAGTATCTTCCAATCTACGAATATCTCTATTACGAAAGCAAGTCAGCTGTGTGTAAGGTTTATTTTAAATTACGAATATATTCAAATTACTAATTTTTTTAAATTAATTATTTCAGAGAAGGACAACCGTCTGTAAGGTATATGCTTCTGAAAGGTTATAGCAAGGACGGATTTACCTTCTTTACAAATTACAATAGTCGAAAAGCGCGTCATCTGGTAAGCAGTTCAATTTATTAAAAATGGAAGTAAATAATTCGTAGACTATAACTTTACAAAAATCTGCTCTTCTTTTCAAAGTGAATATTATTTAGAATTGTGTGCATTCTAAATAAATATGATTAATGGTCCGAAAGACATTACGCAAACTTTCTAACTTACAACTATTGCCACAAATTCGGGTGAACTAAAATATCGGTCTGATTTCTCAAAATCATGGAGTTCAAGGTACGCTTTTTAGTTTTTTCATATATTCGTTTATTGACAACGAATTTTGTTTAGATACATGACCAAATTTTAGAAAAAAATTGCTAATGGACCAAATTCCCTGTAAACGTTATTTATCTCCCCACCAAAATTAATTATTCATACCAGTATATATAGTGAGTAGGAAGGACAGTAAAATAAATCAACCCCACCATTTACCCTCCCTTCAACCCCAACGTGTATTTCTACACCCTTAGCTCCGCCCCCACCCCCACGCGCTCTCCCTCCGGGTGTTGTGATTGGTTCTCCCCTTCTGGTCATACCCACTAGTGTCCTGATTGGTTCGTCTGGTCGCACCCCGTTGCAACCCTTCTGATTGATCGCTCACCCTCGGCGTGTCCTGATTGGTGTACCCCCTCCAAATCGGTTCCCCTCGATCTCCGATTGGACGGCGTTGCCCTGTGTATCACCCCTCTTGCTACTGTCTTCACCCGATTGGTGCGCTCTCCCCCGCTAACCCTCCGCGTATCTTTATTGGTGCACCCTTACCAGATCGGATCCCCTCGATCTCCGATAGCTCAGAGTTGCTATATGTATCCACTC
This sequence comes from Callitettix versicolor, assembly GCA_022606455.1. Lineage (NCBI taxonomy): Eukaryota > Metazoa > Arthropoda > Insecta > Hemiptera > Cercopidae > Callitettix > Callitettix versicolor. The sequence goes on from CM040190.1 coordinate 16,516,191, forward strand.
CCGTCACCATCCTGATTGGTTGTTCCGCATGTCCCGATTGGTGCACCCTCTTCAGAAGAGTTCCTCGACGTCGTTGTTTCCACCCTTGTCGCCATCTTCCTACCGCCATCCGGTCGTCGTTGGTCTGCGTGTCCACCCCTGTTGCTATCTTGCTACCGCCATCCCATCGTCGTTGTTCTGCGTTTCCACCCCTGTCGCCATCTTGCTACCGCCACCGCGTCGACCACCTCCGGTATGCAATCTCTACCGCTCGGTCCTGACGCTATCTTGAGGCCGCCGTTACCTTGCGGTCGCCCAGCTCCATCCTTACCGTACACCGAGTCCTCCGGTTGTTTTCCCTTACACCACGCCGAATTATCCGATTTCGTCCACTAATTGTTGATTGGACAAGAGCTTCCTCCACCCCGTCGAATCTTCCGATAGGTTCCCTTCCTCGAGTCTCCCGATTGGTACCCCACGCCGTATCCCCTTATTGTTCCCTAACCTGATTGGTTTTTTACCCCAGACGAGAACTTCAAGACCCTCCGATTGGTCGAGAGCTTTCTCCATTCCGTCAGCTATTTACGCCCTAGACGTCCACTGATTGGTTCCCTACCCCGAATCATCCACTTCACTCCTAGTGGAGCAAACCCGAGTCCTCAGTCATCTGACTACGTGGGCAAATATAACATCATACGAACGTCGTTATAAAGTATCATTGACCCCCGAATCCCGTCATTGGTTTTCCTTCCCCCGAGTCCCCTGATTGAATGATAGTTTCCTAGATCTCACCCCGAATATTGGTAAAGAGCATCCACGACCTCAAGTCCTTCGATTGTTCGAGAGCTTCCTCCACACCACCTCACACTGTCAGATGTTTGGCGCTAGATAGACAGCTCGTCTACGGACGATGTAAACAAGTGGTAATTGGTGTTATGGTATGACGTCCACAGCGGGAAGTATATAACCTCCTACTAGAGTCGTTATAATGTGTGATATAACTGTATGATGTGCCGACAGTGTTAAAGTCTGTTATATACGTATATAACATCGTATCGTCGTTAACCTGTTACGTCCACAGTTGTGTAGTGTTACCTATATATCGTACTAGTGTAGTTATAATGGTTTTTATAATCATACATCAGTCATTAATATATGACTGATGTATGACTACCACTTTGTTATAGTGTGTGATTAACGTATATAATATAGCAGTAGAGTCAATATATGACGTGGCCACAGTGTTATAATGTGTTTCGTTATGACGTCTACAGTTGTATAGTGTCTTATAAACAAAATCGGAATAGTGACATTATAATATATGATGTAACCGTGTAGCGGTCATTACTCTCTGACTGCCACAGTGTTATAGTGTGTGATATATAACATCGTAATAGCGTCAATCTATGATGCGTCCACGGTGTTATAGTGTGTTATATACGTATATAACATGCTTTGCATTATAACGTCTACAGTTGCACAGTGAGACGTATATAACATCGTAATATCGTCGTTATAATGTATGATAGAACCATAAAGGGGTCCTATCGATGACTACTACAGTAAAATATAACATTACAATAACGCATGCTCATAGCGTTATAGTGGTGATATACGGTGTATAACATCGTATTTAGAATCAATCTACGATATTCGCAGTGCTATAGTATGACATATGCATTAAATATCTTATTAGTACTAACGGTCCAACTTAAAATCTTAGAGTCAGTACTCAACCACAGTTTTATAGTGTATTATGACAGCCACTACCTTTCTGACCCTTTTGCGGCTGATTCTAATATATAAAATCACTGTATGACGACCTCACAGAGTTAGAAAAACCTGTGACGCGCTCATAGAGTTATAATTTGTTATATATGTATGTAATATCGCATTGGAGTCGACTACGACGATACCTTGTTACACTGTGTTATATATGTATATAAGATTGCGTTAGGGTCGAACTATGACGTCCTTAGTTGTATAGTGTGTGATTACTATATTCATTCAAAACAAAAGTATTGTTTTGAAATCAGCTGACGGTGTGGTAAACAGCTGTTGATCGTGAAGTCAGCTGATGTGTCAGCTGATGCTAGGTAGCATCCGTGATATAAGAGAGAATTTGGTAAATATATAAAAAGTTTTTTTTGGTATTTTAAGGCGAAAAGCACATTTAGGATATTATCTCCTCCCTAAATGTAAGTGTGAGTGTAAAGTGTTAAAGTCGTAAGTTCTAGTGTTGTACGTGTAAGTGTGTGTTAGGCTCGGGTACCGCGAGGGACATCTTAATCCTCTAAATAGGTGCAGCTAGTGTGCATCCCCTCTCACGGTTGACCCAGTGTTATAATGTTCTATAAATGTTTTATAATGTACTATATAAATGTCGTCAATCTATAAAGCGCCGTCTGAGTAATCAGCTTACCGGTCGTCAATCTAACTACGGAGTTATATTACGTATGAGATACGTATATAACTAACGACGTTAGGTTATTATCACAGCTATACTTATCATGATATGATAAATAACTACGGTAAATATATGGTGTGCACGCGGCTGACACAATGTTGTAATGTACGATAAAACTATATATCTATTATCAATATATAACGCGCCGGAGTAATCAGGTAACGAACTTTAATCTGACTACGAAGTTATACAGTGTATGAAATAGGTATATAACCACATTTTTTCGGCTCACGTAAGTCTACTAGAAGGCCTAAATTTAAATCGAGTGTAAAAAGAACGAACTATTTCGGCTTTCTACAAGGCTAGTAGATGGTCCAAATACTTGTTAACTAAGACGTCTATGTTTTTCTGTAATTGCCTATTACATTCTCTATAGCTTACAAGTAGTCCTAGTAACCTAAAGACTGATCGCTACTTTCATATTTTACATCTTGACAACAATAAAGGAACAGTTAATTTTATGAACAAATTAGCTTCCTACAACGACTACACTATAAACCCTTTTAGTTTTTCAGTTGTTAGGCTAATAATTTTTGTTAATAGTATATCATTAACAACAGTTAATAAACTTGTAAATCAATTAACCGTTCAAAATTTAGTTTTAGCAAATAACGTCAGTCGGTAATCTATAACTAAACCTTTTTCCGCAGCCGAAAGTAGATTGACCACTAACCTCCTATGATATCTGATATCATTAGGTGCCACTGCTGATATCATTATTTATTTTACACTACTAGTACTTTGTTGTGTTATTGTATGTCATTGTAAAGTATTTTGCAAGGGTTTTGTTTTAATGTTTTAATTGTGCTATGCATGCCAGTTATTAAGTGTATTTTGTTTCTTTTTGGAATGCTACTGTTACATTTGTAGTACAAAGTGTAAAGTTCGTGGGTGTTATATAGATATATTTTTATTTCATTATTTATATGAAACACTCTGATCCACAAAATCCAGGTGCAAGGACTATTTTCACCGAACAAACCGAGAGGAACAGACAGACAGGCAGAAGAAGACAGAAAAACAAAGAAGCAGATAGATAAACAAACCGAGAGGCAGAAAGACAGACTTACTAAATCACAGAAAGAAAGGCATAAACATAGGCAGACATACAGACAAACACACAGAAAATAGACAGAGTATTCGTCTCCTGTGGATTCAAATTGGCAGGTTGTTGTTCGGAGTCACGTGACATGCTAAAGACAGACAGGGACAGATAGACAGAGACACAGAGAAATAAACAAGAAGACAACACATCACCCTCTCCGAGTTTATCCTTGCAATCCGAGTGCGCATTGTTGTGCTGGGAGACATGAAACATCTTTCCTACAAAATTTATGTACAAGGACTCTTTTCACCGGGCAGACAGAGAGAGACAGAAAAACAAATAGGCAAACAGGTAGACAAACATACTGACAGTCAAAATCACAGAGAGAAAGGCATGGATGAAGACAGAGACAGGTAGACACAGAGACAAACAGGCAGAATCTCCGTTTCCGGCGATTTAAAAATGGCAGGTTGTTGTGTTGGCAGTTATGTGATATGCTAGACAGACCGAGAAAGGAGGCAGAGAGAGAAAGAAAGAGAGAGAGTGACAGAGACAGACAGACAGATAGAGGGAAACAGAGAGATATACTAATGAACAAGCAGGAAGACAGACATACTGACTGAAAGAAAAGCAAAGAGGCAAAAATACAGAAAAATAGATAGAGGTCTCAGTTTCAAAATGGCGGTCTGATGTGTTGGTAGTAATGTGACATGCTAAAAACAGACAGGCAGATACACAGACAAATAGACAAGAAGACAACCCGTCATAGTCTCAGAGTTTTTAAATTGCGGATTGTTGTGCTGGGAGACATGAAACATTCTGGCCCACAAAATCCAGGTACAAGGACTATTTTCAATTGACAGACCGAAAGAGACAAGCAGACAGATAGATAGAGATACTTCGAAAGAGAGAAAGAGAGACAGATAAAAAGAGAGATAAAGTGAGACAAAACGTCAGACCGACGGACATACTAAAAGAAAGAAAGGCAAAGAGATAGACAGAGAGAGACAAAGGGAAAGAGACGGACAGACAGACAGACAGAGGAAGACAGACACATAAAACAGTTAGACAGTCAGACATATAACAGAAAGAAAGGCAAAGAGATAGACAGACAGACAGATATACTGACAGAAAGAAAGACAAAGAGATCAACAGATAGGTAGACACAGAAAAATAGACAGAGTCAAAGACTGCAACAGTTTCGAAATGGCGGTTTGTTGTGTTGGGAGTCATATGGCATGCTAAAGACAAGATATACAGACAGACGCACAGACACATACATAGAAAAGAAGACAACACATCATTGTCTCGGAGTTTCTAAGTTGCGGATTGTTTACTGTGAGATTTGAAACACTCTGGCCAAAAAATTCAGAAAAAACTATTTTCAGCAGACAAACTGAGACAGATAGCCAGACAGAAAGAGAGAGAGAGAGAGAGAGAGAGACAGACAGACAGACAGACAGACAGACAGACAGACAGACAAAGAAGCAGACAGACAGACATACTAACAGAAAGAAAGGAAAAGAAATAAATAAAAAGACAGACAGACAGAAATTGAGGGAGAGAGAGACAGACAATGAGGCAGACAAACAGACACACTAACATAAAGAAAGGCAAAGAGATAAACAGACAGAGAGAGGGAGACAGACAAACAGACAAAGGAGTAGGCAGACTGATATACTGAAAGAAAAAAGAAAGACAAAGCGATATACAGACAGACACATACACACACACATACAGAGAGACAGAGAGAGAGAGAGAGAGAGAGAGAGAGAGAGAGAGAAACAGACAGACAGACAGACAAAGAAGCAAACAGACAGGCATACAGAAAGAAAGGCAAAGAGATAAATAGACAGACAGACAGACAGAAACGGAGGGAGAGAGAGAAACAGACAATGAGGCAGGCAGACAGACATACTAACATAAAGAAAAGCAAGGAGATAAACAGATATAGACAGGGAGACAGACAAACAGACAGAGAGAGGGAGACAGACAAACAAACAAAGGGGTAGGCAGACTGATATACTTAAAGAAAAAAAGAAAGACAAAGCGATATACAGACACACACACACACACACACACACACACACACACACACACACACAGAGAGAGAGAGAGAGAGAGAGAGAGAGAGAGAGAGAGAGAGAGAGAGAGAGAAATAGACAGACAGATTCACCATATCCTGAGGTTTCAAAATGGGGGATTGTTGTGTTAAGAGGCACGTGACATGCTAAAGACAGATAGAGACAGAGAGACAGACAGATACATAGAAAAAATAGACAAGAAGACAACAATATGGTCTTCAAGGTTTTAAATTGCTGATTGTTGTGCTGAGAGACATGAAACACTCTGGCCCGCAAATTCCAGTACAAGGACTATTTTCACTGGACAGACAGACAGAGAGAGAGGGGGAGAGAGATACAGAGAGACAGACAGACAGAGACAAAACAGACAGACATACCAGCAGAAAGCAAGGCAAAGAATTAGATAGACAGACAGAGGCAGATAAGCAAATACACAGAAAAATAGACAGACTCCGTCTCAGGTGGTTTCAAAATTGCGGGTTGTTGTATTGTGAGTCATATGACATGCTAAAGACAGAGAGATACACAGACAAATAGACAAGCAGACAACCCATCACCACCTCCGAGTTTTTAAATTGAGGATTTTTGTGCTGGGAGACATAACATGCTACCGACCCGGGCCGGAGATGCCCCCTTACTAAAAAATATTTAAAGTAGACGAGAGGGTATAACGTGTGCAGCTCCGAAATTTCAAGATGGTGGAACACTCGAGGGACCATCGGTACAGACTTAGGTGGCATAGGTTACATGGCTAAATCCGTTATATACGTACGCATATACGACACACTCTAACGCCATGGTAGTATATAGTGTTACCTCAGAGTTTTCAAGATGGCGGAACACATACACACGATATAACTGATATAAACTTAACGGGTTCTGGTTACACGGCGTAAACGAGAAAATCCGTTATATACACATATGATGAACTTACATTTAACTTACACTATAACGCCATGGTAGTAAATAGTGTTGCCTCCGAGGTTTTAAGATGGCTGCAAACACACACACACACACACACACACACACACACACACACACACACACACACACACACACACACACGATACGGACTTAGCAGGTTCAGTTTACACGGCTTAAACAGATAAACCTTTAAATACATAAAATGATAGGCGATGTAGGTGATATATTAAATATAACGCCGCGGCAATTCATAGTATGGCCTCCGTGGTTTCAAAATGGCGGAATACACACAGGACCACTGATACGTACTTAACGGGTTAAGGTTATATGGCTTAAACCGTTATGTACATATTTATACTCCATATACTAAATGTAAAGCCGCGGTAGTTCATAGTATAGCCTCCGTGGTTTCAAGATGGCGGAACATACACAGGACCACCGATACGTATTTAACGTGTTACGTTTACAAGGCTTAAACCGATATATATATATATATATATATATATATATATATATATATATATTTTATACGCCTTATACTAAGTATAACACCGTGGTAGTTTATAGTATGGCCTCCGTGGTTTCAAGATGGCGGAACACACGAAGGACCACCGATACGTACTTAGCGGGTTAAGTTTACAAGGCTTAAACGGGTAAAATCGTTACATACGCGTATATAACACACTATATCGCCATGGTAGTACATATTACGGCCTCCGTGGTTTCAAGATAACGGAACACAAGCTGGGATTGGTATGTATTATAATGGCACTAATTATATTATTGTAAATATTTTAAGTGTAGAATATAACTAAATTTTTTATACTTGTTGTCTCGCTTATAAGTTTATAGGCCTATTCCCGTATATTACTCAGAAACGTTTTTACACTTCGACACTAAATGTACCAGCGAATACTACAATAACTATTTCGGTATTGTCTCTGCAATGTGATACATTGCATTGTAGGCCTACACATGCTTCCGGTCAAGATTGCAATGACAAGTTTTACTTAATTAGCAGCCGTTTTTTCACCTTTGACCTTATCACTTGATAACGCTCGCAAATTTTTTTATTTCTACAACGATTACAACGCCTTAGGCAATAGATCTGGTCCTGTTTTTGCACCGGGTTATCAGTCTGAATTAAATGTGAACTTTCTGCAACGTAAGTAGACTTTCTCGGAATAGCCTACATAAATGCGTTCAGCTGTATTACTATTTGTACTGCTGCTGCGTGTACACTTGTTTTGTGTTATTCTATAATAAATGTGCATAGTGCTGTGTAGTGTTTTGTTTGGAAAATGAATTTGACGGGGATTAGGATTTATTGTGTGTTTATATGTAGCGTAATTTCAATGTGATTTGGAAATTTAAAATATCCGTATTCGCAGATTTTAATGCTGTTCATGTTTATAAACTCCGGTTTTTAAAAACTGACAATTTAAAAACTATTTTAGGAAATTCGCTTCGATGATATCAGCGAGACAGCTCCGTGTCGCGATTACTTAAAGTTGCACCAAATTTTTATCCAAATACTGTGTTTATAAAACATTTTATCTAAATTCGTAAATACATATTTAATTATAAATAAGTAAGAAGCATGCCTGAAAATTTATTCAATTAAAATTAAAGTGAATTGTCTATAAACAATATAGACCAAACGTCATAATACGTAAAAATTTTTAATTAGCACCTGCCTAAAACAGTAGATTACTTTTATTATTTATACCAGTTGTAATAGTAGTGCTGTGTTGTGATAGTGTAATTAATTTATTTCTTAAGGAGGCCTATTTGTATTTTCACGTTTAATTGTCCATTATTAAGCCTGTTTTGTTTCGTTTGCATAACGTACAATGGTACTAGTACAAAGAAAAAGACCGTGGCTCTTACATGGATATATTTTTGTTTAATAATTTTAAAATTTATTTAGTATATTTTATCCATTTAAACGAAACACTTGCCATCAAGGTCCAGGTACAAGAAACTATTTTTACGGGACAGACAGACAGAGATATATGTAATAAATACAATTCTTATACAGGTATTAAACACATTTAAATTTTATTTTTAATTACCAAACATTTCGAAAGGTATTTTTACCCTACTTTTTTAATTTCACCATAATAATCAGCATTACAATATAAAAGGATTTTAAACTTTCAAATTATATTGATTTGAATATGGCGGAACACATACACACGATATTACTGATCTAAACTTAACGGGTTCAGGTTACACGACGTAAACGGGAAAACCGTTATATACACATAGCCTATGATAAACTATAACGCCGTTGTAGTAAATAGTGTTGCCTCCGAGGTTTCAAGATGGCTGCACACACACACACACACACACACACACACACACACACACACACACACACACACACACACACACACATATATATATATATATATATATATATATATATATATATATGTATATAATATAGGACCATCTATACGGACTTAGCAGGTTCAGTTTACACGGCTTAAACAGGTAACCCGTTTATATGTAAAATGATATGCGATGTAGGTGATATATTAAATATAACACCGTGGTAGTTCATAGTATGGCCTCCATGGTTTCAAGATTGCGGAACACACACAGCTCTCGACCAATCGGAGGGTGTGGAAGTTCTCTTCTGGGGTAGGAAACCAATCAGGTTAGGGAACAATCAGGGGGACACGGCGTGAGTTACCAATAGGGAGACTCGAGGAAGAGAACTTATCGGAAGATTCGGCGGGGTGGAGGAAGCTCTTGTCCAATCAACAATATGTAGACAAAAACGGATAACTCGGCGTGGTGTAAAGGAAAATAACCGGAGGACTCGGTGTATGGTAAGGATGGAGCGGGGAGACCGTAAGTTAACTGCGGCCTCAAGTTGGTGTCAGGACCGCGCGGTCGAAGTGGCATACTGGAGATGGTCGACGGGGTGGCGGTAGCGAGATGGTCGACGGGGTGGCGGTAGCAAGATGGCGACAGGGGTGGACACGCAGAAAAACGAAGACGGGGTGGCGGTAGCAAGATGGCGACAAGGGTGGAAACAACGATGTCGGGGAATCCATCTGGAGGGGGTGCACCAATCGGGACACGCGGAACAACCAATCAGAATGGTGACGGTAACAAGATGGCGTCGACAAGATGGCAAGATGGGGTGGATACACAGTCAACACCGAGAAATCGGAGATCGAGCGGAACCGATCTGGTAGGGGCACACCAATAAAGATACGCGGAGGATTAGCGGGGAGTGCGCACCAGACGGGTGACGACGGTAGCAAGAGGGGTGATACACAAGACAACGCCGTCCAATCGGGGATTGAGGGGAACCGATCTGGAGGGGATGCACCAATCAGGAGGCACCGAGGGTGAGCGACCAATCAGAAGGGTGCAACGGGGGGCAACCAACCAGCGCACGAGGGGTGCGACCAGAAGAACCAATCAGGACATGATGGGTGCGGCCAGAGGGGGAGAACCAATCACAACACCCGGAGGAAGAGTGCGTTGGGGTGGGGAGGAGCTAAGGGTGTAGAAATACACGTAGGGGTTGAAGGGAGGGTAAATGGTGGTGTTGATTTATCCTGCTGCCTTTCCTACTCTTCTGATTCTCGTTCTGTCCGGTGCATCCTCGATCCGCAAATCGATCTCTTGCAGATCTTTCAGAGTCTGCGAGACGTAGTGTCCTTGGGTCTTCCTATTAATATTTCTCATGACCAGCTGTTTCATAATCCTGTGTTTGGCATCCTAAGAATGTGGCAATTCTTCGTTTTTTTCATAACACTTGTAATTGAGTTTACCTGTTTATACACTGTCTCGTTGGTAGCGACTCTCCAGAAACCATTTTTCTGGTAACTTTTATTTAAACAGGTTCTAATGATTCTTCTCTCAATCTTAAGTAACTGGTCAGTCCTAGCATTATTCTTGATCTGGAAAAGGGTCTCGCAGGCGTAGAGTGCTTCCGGGAGAACTACAGAACTGTAGTGTCTTACTTTGGACTTTATCGAGAGACTTTTTTTTGCAATAAGTTGACCACGTTAAAAATTGCGCTTTCTTGAGCTTCGCTATTCTATTCAATATTGCAGGTTTTTCGTCCAAGTTATGGCAGGTAATTTCTTCTGGATATTTAAATTGTTTTACTAGTTTTATGCTGCTCCCGTTGATATTAAGTTTTTTAACTTAAACACTTCTTTTACCTTACCGTTCGTCATATTTATCTCTTTTGCCACCTCATCCTATTCGTCATTTTCACTTTTGTACCCATGAATCGGAATTGCTAGTAACATAAAGGTCCTTCCTTTCCTTTACCAGCTCTTTCTTAAAGCGAATTCACCAGGACCTTACCTTTTTTTAAGTATGCACTTATCCCTTCTTTCCTTTTTGATGGAATTGTGTAAATCAGCATTTCATTCTCAAACTCTTCATCAGAATCTGGTCCAGAACTTAAGTGCACAAATTCAGTTTCATTGCTTCTCCACAAAATCGCCATTTGGCGATCGACCAAGCAAACTGAGCTAGGACTTTCCTGCGCTGCCACACCCAGGTCATCCTGAGCCACAAAACTCTCCAATTTGCTCTAGGCTTAGTAAGTTCCACAGAAAAATAAACGGCCGATGCGGGATTCGAACCAGCTCACGTCAAATAGTACTGGCCCACGTACAACGCCTTAGACTGCTCAGCTATTTGATCGATCAGAAATTTCAACACTTTAATATGTCTCATAAGGCAATGGCTATTGTATTGTTAACGTATAGCTCTTGACATTTAAACTGAAAATTTGTCAGACCTAAAGAATGATGTGATTATATTTATACAGACGTCTCATAAAGTGGACGTTTGGATTAAAAGGGTTAAAGCACCAATATGAGAGATTGTTTAACATTTCAGGACTTGAACCCGAGAGCGGCTATGATGTTTTATTGGGAACCACTACACTCTTCTGTAAGTATTCATTGGAAAATGAGCTATCTCCAG
>CM040190.1:16532660-16687660 GCA_022606455.1 Callitettix versicolor
AATTTTAATAACATATTCAGATTCAGCGAGGAATTTTCTACTTACTTAATTACCAACACGACTTATTCAGATCCAAACAAAAAAATCGAAAATGTAAGGATTTTTGCGCTTTAAAAGCCCTAAATATTTAATAAAATACAATTCAAAATGACATTCGGATTCGCAAAACATTTTTGATATGTTTGATATCCTAAATGTCCTATTCAGATTCAAAACAAAAATTTTACGGTTGTTTGCCTTTTAAGGGTTCAAAAACTCTAAGTACTACAATTCCAAATATATATTTGAGTTCAGCCTGTTTTTTCTTTTTTTTCTGATATCCCACACTAAATAACCAGTAGGCTATTTAACCACTTTCAAAAATTGTCTTTTGTACCCGCAATTTTTCAGCAACAATGCAGTTTTTGGTTAAGTATTACAAAATGTCCAGTCGCTCGATTGATCCTTTTTTGTGATTATAAATTTCAACACACAGACAGACAGAATCCTGAGCATATGTACAAAAAAAAATCATTTTGAAGAATTGTTAACGGTTTTATCATTTTGGCAAGTAAAAGAAACATACTTTTTGTCCTTCAGTACGAACAGTTTAATCGTAGATTAATTATTACATTAATTGATTATTATTTTTAATTTTACAAAACAATATTTTTTTATTTTTCTTTGAGGTTTTCACAAAACTCTGATCTCTAATTAATTATGGTTTTGATTAATGATCTCTGATTAATTATGGTTTTCTACCACGGGCAGCGCTGAGGGATAATTTTCCTCCGTATTCTATTCATGAGTAAGTTTAGATTTATTGATAACGTTTCGTCGCCATTTTGAAAATGCTATATTTTTAAACTAAATTTCGAAGGAAAGGAAATAAAAAAATTTTTTTGTAATGCTTCAATTTGTACTCTTGCATTATTTTAAGTCTATACTTTCAGAGTAATTTTTTTAAAGTCTAGGCACATCAATTTTAGGGGGTGGCATTGAAATTTTCATTTGCAGTACATCCACGTTTTTTGTCGATAACTATTAAAAAGAAGTTGGAAACCACCCCTATATAAAAGAAACAAGTGGTGTACGAATTTTATAAAACATATTTCAAAAAAGAAATACAAAATTCCTTCTACCGTTTTCCATTTGGGATTGAAAAGCTTCACTTATTGTACTAATCAAGCTGAAGTGCTGTAAAGCTAATATTTTCACAATGGTTAGTAGCACTAATACTCTCACTTGATTAATTAAATGGGAATCCTGTACTTTCAACTAAACATGAAACGTCCTTTAGTATTTCGTACTTTTAAGCAATAAAGCTAATAATTTGTATTTATTTATCCATCTGTTCTTTTCTCCTTTTTCTATTTCTCCGTTTGTACATTCAACCGTTTCCAAGAAAGTATAATGACAGTGAAAAAAATCTTTTTGATATTTTGTCTGCGTTCTAAATAAAATTTCCAATTTTTATTAATTTTATCATCAAATTAGTCTGGTTTTGCCATTTCTCGAAACAGATTTTAAATTTCCTGACAAAAGTTTTTTTAAACACTTTTAAGTCAAAAAAACTTTGCATTAGATTTTCTTAAAATCTGCTAGAACTATTACGCGTACAAAACATATGGTTCTTTATATACAAGCAAAAATCTCTTTTAAAAACAGAGAAATCGGCAAATTCCTCAAATTCGGTTCGTGATATTTTGATAAAATTTTGGACACATTTACTGATTGATTCATAACTAATATCAGTGCAGTAAATTTGAAAAAAAAACGGAAGTAAACTATATCACACTCGAGGTTTAGTTATTTACTCTCAAACTGTATAAGTATGTTATTTCAACATCGTACACTGACTTCAGATATGATTCTTAAAGTATTCACAAAAATTTGAGCAAAATCTGATAATACGATTTTGAGAAATTATGACATTTTTCCGGGTTTTTCTTGTTAGCTCTCTTATTAGATTTTAGGGAAAATATTGGAATAAGAGAAAGTTAATGCGTCATTCCAGGACTTCCTGTGAAAACAATCATTACATACTAGTAGTTTAAAAAACATAGACGAAGCAGTCTTAAGAGAGCTTCAGGCTTTGGCCGCTGGATCGCCACTAGCAGTAAAGCAACCAGTGATCTCCACCTTTTCTGTTTCCATCCCTGCATGCTTCTGCTCGTCTTTGTCCTTATTTTCCTGCACATTTCTTCTCCTTTTCAACCGCATTCATTCAATAGCATCGTCTGTCCGTTACTAGGATTGCGGTTTTGCAAAAATAACCGTTTTTCGGTTAATCCTGTTCATACACGAAAATTGGAAATTTTATTTACTTTTTCCATGGCGTTGTGAAAATTATGATAGGTCTTGCCGTTCAGCCAATGTTACTGAAAACATTCATCTACTGCACTAGTCGCCGTTTTATCAGAGGCCTGTTTGAAAGGAAATTAATGTGGAAGTAATCTTACACATACTTATTTCGGGCTGTACACAAGGTACCTCTAAAAAATTTCAAAACTATCGATCAATAAGTTTCACTTAAAACAGTTCACTCATCGTTAAATTAAAGGCCGCCATCTTGAAACTGAATGGAAAAATTTTACACATACTTCGTTCGGGTTTTGTACAAGGTACCTGCGTACTAAATTTCAAAACAATCGATCAATGTGTTTGGCCAAAACTACGTAACAAATAAACATACAAACAAACCAAATGCCGAACAGTCGAGTCGAAACAAAGACCACGTTTCACTCGATCAGTTGTTTAGATACGTAAGTGTACCTAATATTTGATCGAGTTTTGATAATTTTTTTTATTTTAAGGCGAAAAGCACATTGAGGCTATTATCGCCTCCCTAAATGTAAGTGTGAGTGTAAAGTGTTAAAATCGTAAGTGTAGTGTTGTAAGTGTGTGTTAGACTCGGGTACCGCGAGGGACGTCTAAATCCTCTCAATAGGTGCAGCTAGTCTGCACCCCCCTGCGGGGGAGTTTTGATAAAACCACTAAAGCCGTTTTGAATCCTGCTTATAGCTGCTGTCCTTAACTTTGGGTCTACATAGATAATTCTAAAAATACAAGTTGGGAGAAAGACATACTTCAAAAGTTATTTAAGAAAAGTAATTTATTTTTAACTAAAATGATAGCATTTTTGTATTAAAAATTTTATATGGTAAATCTAATAATGTTGCATAAAAAAGAAATTCGTTATAAATACAGACCGTTGCATACAAACCAATTGAAACAGCAGACTTATTTGAGTGCAAAATATCTTCGCCAGTCATATGATGGGATTTTAGATTTTTTTTTCTTTTAACGTTAACTTAGAGGTTATGTTTTACTGTCGATCGTATAGCCGTGGACATTTCCAGTTAACAACGGCAATCTTAATGTAAAATAAATTTATCATTAACAATAAACAATTCAGAGAAATAGAATAGATAACACTAGTATTATATAACTAATAAATTTAGGTTATTGCGTATGGAATACAAAAAATAATCGCGACACGCAACTGCCTCGCTGACGTGAAGGAGGCAAATTTTCAAAAGCAATTGCAGAAAAATTCAATTGAAAACATAAGCATTGGAGCGGCGTCATGGTACGACCCGGGACATTAACATGAACACCGATCCTGGCTTCTAGATCACTTTTTGAGGGGTCGTAAAAATTTTCAAAATAATAAAATAAAATCACGTTCGCTATTTCGGGTCGATTAGATTCAAATTTACGACACAAAAATCGATTGCGCTAATATAGCTTAGACAAGTTCGTTAATCAACAAAATCCGTTTAACATTTTCAAAAAGACGTCCATTTAAAATCTTTAAAAATACGTCAATTTTTAAAATCTATTTTCAGTGTTGAAAATTGCGTCAATTAGTTTTTTCGAATTTACAAAATCCATTGGAATTAAGAAATTTAATTTGACGGCGGTCAGGGTTCGTTTTTGTATTTTCATTGTAATTTGACAGATTGAAGTGCTAATATAGGCATACTTTAATGCTGATAATGTTGGTGAAATACGAATTTCACAAAGGTAAATGTAAAGAAAAATTCTTTTGTAAATTCGCTTCTATCATGCCAGCGTGATAGCTGCGTGTCTCTTATCTTATTTTTTTCAAACTCCGATTTTTGCATCCATAAACAGCATAAAACCTCCATACACTAGTGTTTTAAACTTTAAAATTGCATTGAAAACACGAAAGTGATCCTGACCGGAGTCAAATAAAATTTCTTAAATTCAACAGATTTTGAAAATTCTAAATTATAATTTACGTAGTATTTAACGTTGATTACGATGATAAAATCAGATATTCAGAAATATAGACCAGTGGTTCCCAAAGTGTGAGCCGCGGCTCCCGGGACGCCACGGTGCCGTCATAGGGGCGCCGCGAAATATTCAATTAAACAGTTCGTCACTTTTCTTGGAATTTCCAATTCTCCAATTTTTACGCCAACAGTCGTGTATGCTGACAAAATTCCAAGAATTTAGCAACTTTCGAGTCTTTCATTGTTTTCTTTCCAATCCGCATCTTTTGAAACGGCGATTGCGCGAGCGTGGCTCAATGTGGACATTATCGAAACAGTTGGAATCAGATATTTTATATTACACCAAGGAAAATAGTAAGTATTTGTTTTTTTATTTTTCACTTTTAAATGGGTAAACGCTTTTGAAAAGGAAAATTTTCCAATTTTTCAAGCAAGTCAAAAATTTAGAAAAAAATCTGATGTATTAAGGGTGCCGCGGAAAAAATCCGCTTATTTGGGGAGCCGCAAACCGACAAAGATATAGACAAAAAGATGTGGATTTTTAAAAGTGCGAAATGGCCGCCATTTTAAACAATTGAATGAATTTTGATGGTTAACGAACTTTTCCGTACTATTAACAAGATTTTCTTTTACCAAATTTGAATAAAATCAGACTAAAATTACTCACTAGTACAATCTGATTTCACCATCGCAGAGTTAAAAACTGCATAAATTAATAAATGAATTTTAAAAAGTGGTTGAAATTGAGAAATTTAATTTGACGGCGGTCATGGTTCTTTTTCGTATTGTCAATGCAATTTGAAAGTTTATAACGCTAGTACTGTATATGAAGATTGTAACGTTGTTTACGATGGTGAAACTATAGTTTCAAAAGGTAGGTGAGACAGCGAAATTACTTTTGGAAACGTGCTTCCATCACGTCAGTGTGACAGCTACGCTCCGTGATTAATAATTTTACTCTCCTAGTATAGGTATAGCAAAGAATTATTAGTAAGAAAATCGATCTTGAGATTTTGATGAAATTTTGTTTGAAAAAGATAGTTTTTACTCTCTCCCTCCCTCCATCTCTCCCTCCCTCCCTCTCTCCTCTCTCTCTCTCTCTGTGTGTGTGTGTGTGTGTGTGTGTGTGTGTGTGTGTGTGTGTGTATGTGTCCTCACACACGTTAGATGAGGATCTAGAGTCAGAACCTGCATACATGTCATAGTCCCGGGTCTGGATCTCACCATGATGGCTGTTTCAATAGCTTATTTTCCAATGGGAATTTGCTAAAATTATACTGACCCAAGCGAAACTTCATAGCTGATAATCTACTGATACGCCTACAGTAACTGATAAGCTTACAAAAGCCAGAACTGATAACGAACGCATCCGTTAGTAAAAACAAAACGTTACAATAATTAATTACCCATATGCAACCTAGTGAAGGTCCGTTGAGCCGAAATGAAGTTTAGTACGCCTTCCTGCAAGAACGGTCTGAAGACGGAAGAAAGATGGAGATGATTAAAGTGGTGATTGGGTGTTTATTAATGGTTTCACCTTCTTTTGAAAGAAAAAACCTGACTGGAATTGATTTAACAAGTAAGTGCAGAGTTATTCTTGTCTTAGTGATGGGTAAAAATTATATTTACGGGCTCATACTCGTACGTTAACACTATAGTGTTCGCAATTTGATTTAAACTTAGCACAAAAATAATGTTGGTAAAATTTGGAACATGTTCGTTAACCAGCAAAATCCAACCGTTTTAAAACGGCAGCAATTAAAAATCTTTAAAAAATAGGCCTATATAACACTCTGACCTCATATTTTTGGAACTCTTATTCCACTAACATAATCAGTGTTAAAATGTGCGTGAATTACCACTATATATTATTATTAATCTAATTTATAAATTCCTGTAATTTTCCAGATTTCTATGCAATTAATGCATATTTTAACGGTTATTAAAATGGTAAAATCAGAATTGGAAGATTAAAAATTATCAATTTTACGGCGGTTATAATCAATTTTCTTATTGTTATTTGTAAATACTATAGGCCAATATAAATGTTCGCATACTAAGTGGGTTAAATCGCTTTGAATTTTGTTACTTTTTTAAGTTCACTTTTATCACGTCAGCGAGAAAAATGCGTGCAATGACTATTTTTTATATATGTTAAGGTTCAAATACGTCCAATACGTTCAATAAAAGCTCTTTTAAGTGAAGAGTTGACCATTTAACGCTTTCTTTGGAAAAGTTGGCCGAACTATAAGGTCTACAGAACATTTTAAAGTGTTAAAGATAGTAACAATATGGTTATTTAAACTCGTTGAATCTCAGTGTATGCCTTGAAGATTTCTTTTCTGTTGTAAATCTACGAGAAAATTTTATATTATCTCGAAGGAGTGTTGAAAGTATATTAGTTAGTTTGCCAGATAGCTTACAAGATTTTAATCATAAATTTAAAAAAAACAAGTTAAACAATTTATCTTGTATTTGTTTTTTAAATAATGTAGGTAACTGTAATTAATTATTGTTAATGAGTAATATTTTTTCTCTGCCAATGCACCATTTTAAGGTTATTTTTTATTCCTATTTATAATAAAATCTCCTTTATAAAGAATAAAATGTTAAAAAAATAACGAGTGTATTAAATAATGCATAATCTTTACAGAAGTATTGTAATACATTATGGTTAAAAAAAATAATCATTATGAATATTTAATTGTTTCTTGTCGTTGATAGTGGCAACATGTTATCAGCTGACAGTTTATCTTGAAATTTTAAGGAACATCGGAACTTGGTACTTGTTAGATCAGTTTATCAGGTTTTCAGTTATCACTGGTTTGATTGCAATAATTTGCATTAACCTGTAAAAACACAAAATTTCAATTACGGTTTAAACTGGTTGCGTAATATTATTTATAAGCATTAAAATTAAATTAATAGTAAATTTTAATGTTTAGGCCAATACGTATATTCCAGAATTTATCACATAGAAATATTACATTTAAATATTCAACAATGGCTCAAGAATCAGGAGATGCATTACTTCAAGACATTAAAGGTTATTTTTCTAAGTTTCCAAGATTATGGTTAACCTCCAATAAATATTTATATAGACCTAGTGTTATTGACCAGTTAATTTTATCCACAACGATGTAGCCTTAGCCTAAAAAGTGTAAGTGCAACCAATGTTTGTCTACATTAATTGAATAATGTAAAAATTAATAATTAAAATTACTAATTATTTTTTCTCATTTACATTAATTGAATTTGCTAAAATTAAAAAAACATTGTTAAAGCACTTTATATTGTGCATTACATTTTCTTGCATATTTACAATGGCCTTTGCTTTCCCTTTTCTCTAATCACATGCTTTGATATTTTTGTAATTAATGGGCACTACTTGTTTTTATGACATTAAAGTATTTTATGGGTAAATATGCAGTGTAGGTTGTTTTTGATTTTTCGGTATTTTTTTCACTAAAATGCTTTATTAAATGCCCAAAAACAATAATCCAAAATATGAGAGCATACACAGCACCAGTAGTACAATAAAAATCAGAAATTAAATTGACCCCCATAACCTCAAAATTGTTACAGTGTGAAAGTAGGTAACATGTTTTAGATCACTAAAATGATAAACACCTTTTATTATTATTTTTTTTTATTAATGCACTTTTTCCAGATTTAATTTGGCAATAATTGTGAAATTGATAGAGAAACATTATAGTTTCGTTTCAGCCGGAATGCTAATGTTCATCGCTGTATTTAAACACAAAACAGTTAAAATAAACACACAACAGCCGAGTCGAGTTAGGTGATTTAGTTCTTTTTTTAAAAAAAGAAAAATTACATTCCTTTCACATTTATTTGTTAACACACATGAACTTTTATCATTTTCACTGTTATAAACACTTTTCTCACTTTCACGCGGTAATCATTTTAAGGTTATGTTTGGCACTTTTATTTTTACTTTTTTGTAACTTCCCATTATTTTCACACTGTTATATTTTGGAATATTAATATTGGACATATTTCAAAGTGATTCAGTGCAAAAATTATGAAAATTGACAGAAGTCAATAAACTGCATTTTTACCATTTTTTTAAAAGTACCAGTAACTAACTGACATTGTTGTTGGGTGATAAAAACACCTTTATTTTTTTAAAAGAATACTCAGTTATCTAATTGACCTGGTTTATATAGGTTTTATGGTTTTTATATGGTTTTATATGGGTGGTGAATCTAACTAATACGGATGTAGGGTGATAAAAACACTTTTATTTAAAAAAATAATACTCGATAACCTGACACAGAATTGGGTGAAAAAGGTATGTAATTAAACTAGCCACCCTGTAGGTAACATGCTTTTCATTGCTGCAATGACAAAAAACCTTTATTAAAAAAAAATCCTTATTGACCTAACTGATACCGATGTTGAGTCATGAACCTAACAAAAAAGAGGCAAATCGCAAAGTTTCCAAATATTGGATGACTTTTTAACAATGTTTTCATTACAAAAACAAACCAATGAAAAAAGGAATAAACCTTAACATGTAGTAATGACTGTCAGAATGTGTAACACATAAGCAGTAAGTACATGTAGTTAATAATAATTAACTCATACACACTAGGTAGCCTACTCTACAATTTGGTAACCCTAAAGGTAAAATGACCTATGAAGATGGAGTATATAACACTAGCCTAACGGTGTACCAAACGGAGCCCTGGAATACCTGGCAACCTCCCATTGTACCTTAGCCATGTTTGCAGTGTTCTATATAGGCGAACTTCATTTCCCTATCTACTCGTGGGAACAACATGAGTAAGAATGTAAATAGAATGAGATCTCACCACACAATAAAAAGCTGGCAAAATCGAGCATAACCTCCATTATTAGAGTCAAGAAAAAGAAAAATTAAAACGTAATTAAAAGAGCTAGCACCTTAATGATGAACTGAGAAGTTAAAAATTAGAAGTAGGGGTAACTGAACATTTTAAGATTGTAGAAAGGGGACACAATAGACCTACAAAAGTGACAGTGCAGTAGTAACTCTTTTTGTGTTTGTTGCCGTTCCTGTGTGATGGTCATCTTTCTCAACAGTTCATCATCAATTTGTTTCACTTGCACTTATATAAGAACTACATAGTTACTGCATTTGTAGACATGAAACTATTAATTCAAAGAACACAACTTTTGCTAATGCCTACCTTATATTTTGCAATTACAAATTATCAAAAAAAGCTACAGTTTCACAAGTAATTTTTTCCATTATTATATTCAGCAAAAGATAAATTTTCAATTAGGCCTAAATTAGTTACACTTTCCTAATTAAGTTTAAGTTAGCCTTTTCATCATTATGTAATACAAAAATGAGTAGGATCTGTAGGCATTATTAGCCAGTTAGTAGGTAGTGATGAAAAGGAAGGCATTATTCAGAATATGAATTAACTGTACAAATATGCCTCTATACAAAATAAATTAACAAATTACCTGTATGTGTTAGTCTTATTTCATAAAAGCATTTATTATATTGCATTCAGGTACTATTGTAAATAATTTGGTAGACAGTAGGTTAATTACAAAGTAGCCTTATTACAAAGTCTGTTAAAACTTACTTCTTGTCTTTTGAATGCCTACTTAAAAACTTTACATAACTTATTCAAATTAGAACCATTACTCTCACTTGTTTACACATTACATCATTATTTTTATTCTAATTAGGGTTATTGAGTATCTTATCTGTTTGTTATATTAGACATGTTTGTCTAATTATTATTATTTGATTTGTTGGTATGAGGAAAAAATTACAATTTAGAACAAATTTATTGCTAAAAGAAATTAGAAAAAAATTGTTTGTGTGGGTCCTTTGAAATATCTACTGTTAAATTTTTATAAAACATTTTGTAGCATACTTTTTCTAAAGTTAACAATAACTTACTAGTAATGGAATCTGATATTACAGGTATGCGATCCAAGTATCATGGAAAAGAAGAAACGTTCTTGGAAGAAAATTTAATCACCAAAGAGCCTATTGGTTTGTTTAATGCATGGTTTAACCTTGCATGTAAAATTCCTGGAATAGTTGAAGCAAATGCAATGTGTTTAGCAACTGCTTCCAAGTGAGTACCTAAAAACTTTAAATTCAGTATTAATTTGTTAAATTTAATTTGATTTGAATGATGAACAGTGTGACCCTGGTGACTTTAAACTTTCTTTTTGTTCAAATGGTTGAACAAAAAATTCTACCTTAAAGCATTTATGTGTCCAGTTTTAAGAGCATTTTTTATAAGTGGGTACTACAAAATACTGTAAACAAAACCCTTGTAATCAAATACTTATATAAAGCATAATGAATTACTAAAGCTAAGAATTAAAACTTTTACAATATTTTACGAACATTAGACTCTTAAATTATTTAATTGTTTACTGGTGGAAATTAGTTCTGCAGTGGAATTTCTTAACAGACACTGCTCAGACCATATAAAGTGTCCGTTAATGTGAGTAATGCTTAGGGCCTATTGTATGTACCCTAGCTTTTTACTTATAACAAACTGTTATACGTAAATGATAATGACATGTTCTTGTGATAATGACATTTTCTTTAAGACAATATACCTACAAAAATGGATATAATTTCCTAATTTTAGGTAAAAACACAATTGTATAAGGTGGATAGATTTTGAAATAAATAATACATTATTATAATGAATAAGCAAATGTTCAAATTACAATATAGTACAACCCGTCGTAAGTGATCTCAATATAACAGAATGTGTGTTTGGCAACAGTTACGTGCTGATCACCATATCTGGATATTTCTAGGAAAGTAGTCAGTTCCGTTTTGATTATGAGAATATTTAATAGATCGGCCTGGGCTGGGCAGGAGGGAGACAGTGTCAGCAAGATTGTGTGCCAGTTGAATCCATTGTTGACAAGTAGAGATAGGTTTCCCATGGCATCGAATATATGGCCATTTTTAAGACTGGAGGAAATTTTAAATCAAACACTGGTCATTTTTATATGAATTACAATTATAAGATGTACCTGAATTTTGGAGGCAATTTTTCGAAGAAAAAAATGCATCTTATAGTCCGTAAAATGCAGTAATGGCTACATTTGATCAAAATTTTCAGCCAATTATGAGAAATTTATTTTTTTGTAATTTTAATGAGTTTTTTACCAAAAAAAATGCATTACATTTTTTTAAACATTTAGAAATAATCGTAAGATGTGAGCAAACTCGTATGGCAAATTTCATTGAATTTGAACAAATAGTATTTCAGTAATGAGTAATGTGTGCACACACTCCTCTATCTCTCTAACACACACACACACACACATTTTCATAAAAGTTTGTTAATAACTATAGGAATAACTAAGAAGCTTCTTCATAAATATATGACATAAATATAGCTCTCTGTGGCTTTAAGTTTCCAACCCTTAGTGTCCAACCCGTAACTACTTGTAATCTTAATACAAAATAATTACCAAATGTGTTATTAATTAGTAAAATTAATTACAATGATCACATTATTTCTTTGTATTTCAAAATTTTTAACTATTTCATTATTATCAATTAAAATATAATTACTAATGATTTATTTGTCATTATTTAAATGGATAGGCAAGTAAGGTAATAAACATAACCTGAGTTAAAATACAGTTATTGAAGAAACAGCTATGGTATAAAATCAGCTGTTAGAACATTACCTTAACTTTAGCATTACAACAAAGTAATAATTTGTCTGTTTCATATGGACTTTGTTTTAATATTTATAGAGTATGTAACATAACTATATCCCGAATCATGAGTCTAGTATGTTAACAGATTGGCCTATTCACACTGTAATCTTGAACCAGTCAGTTTAAGATGAGCAGTGTTGCAACAGTGTTTTCCCTTGAAATGAAATGAATATGTGTGAATCGGAATACAGTATTTGTGTTTATATTACAAAGTGCCTGTCGAAGGTATTGATGTGCTAGGTCTCCATGTGACAATACTGTGCTATTGGTTGATAGTCAACGAACTAGGCTCATGCTTTTGACTATAAGTAGTAACTTAAGACAATATTTTAAAAAACATGAGGCTTTCCAAGTGTTGAAACTAGCCACTATATATATCAGCCCTAATAGGCTGAATATATAGCCTACAGATTAAAAAAAGTACAATCATGATTACATTGTTTTATGGTCCTTATTAATTTCCTGATTTTTTTTTAGAGACGGTCGTCCATCAGCAAGATATATTCTTTTAAAATCATTTGGAAAAGATGGATTTCAGTTTTTTACAAATTACAAAAGCAGAAAAGCACGTGATTTGGTAAGTAAATTTAGGTGAAGTGTGTATAAAGTGTGCTTAAATCATAATTTCTAAATAACCCAACTACGTCTGTTTAAAATTAAAAATGATATGAAGTATGTAAACAGTGCAACAGGTGACTACAGCTGAAAATCCGCAAGGAGAGCCATGTCAAGTTGTAGCGTTAGGACTCAAGAACTAAATAGCCTACCAGCCATTGTCCTATGCATCAATCACATCTAATTAACCAGTTCAACTATTCAGAAACTGCATTAGACAGACTTCAATGGATAAATAGTTCACATTTTGTACACCTCAGAACTTTCCAAAATCACTCTGAATTGTAAATTAATCTGATAAATGGATGACCCAAATGGTAACCTTTTGAATACATCAATAATGGCTGTAACTTTCCAAAGATGCCACACAATGATTGGTTGCTACTGTAACTAACTTATAAGCAGCCGATCCAAAACATTTATTTATTTATTGGCTTTATATGTACATATTTCTCCATAAGAAGTTACATGTATCCTGAAGAGAGAGGAAGTGCCTCTGTGTTCAGGAGCCATAGCTTAAAAACTAAGAATTAAACACAAAAACTTGAGAAAAAAGAAAACAAGAGATTTGTATACAAGTACATTATAGTAAACACCTGGTTCGCAATTTAAATGTGTTCATGGTTTGCTTATAGATTATACTTTTTTTCCTTTATGGGGATTAACAGCGGCTCTGTGGCCCCCAATACATTACCTTAAAAGCTTAGATTATAATTAAAGTATTTCAAAATTATTTTCTTTTTTGTCTTGTCAGACACTTTTAGATCATTCGGTAATAAATTAAAATATTTTATTGCAGCGTATATACAATTTTTTTCATATATGGTTTTTTTATGTTTATGATATGCAATGTCCTTATTTCTTGATCTGCTGGTAGTCACAAAAAGTAGCACTTAAGTATTTATAGTGGAACATAACATACTTGGCTGCATACAGCTCTTCGATAGTTGGAATATTACTGTTATTTAATAACTTAATAAATTTATTTTGTAGATTTACAAGCTGTTTAAGTTCTGATATATAAGCACCACCCCAAATAATTGGACCATAGTTAATAAATATTACACACATGCATAATAGATAGTTTCTAAAACTCTAGTAGGTAGGTAACGCAAATTATATGCTAAGTTTAAGAAGTATCTAGCTTTTTTTATTACATATAATAATAATTACATAATAACAATTACATATTGTATATGAATATCCCACTTTAAATTATAATCCATTTTTTTATGTACATTTAATTTACAAAGAAGTTATTCTGTAATTTTCTAATTTATAAATATGAAAAAATAATATTGGGATACAATTTTCTCTGCAAAAAAAATAGCTAAATAAAATAAAAGTGACCCAACATAATGCTTAGTGAAAGCAGAAGGATACATACCGGGACATCTTGAAAAATCTTGCGTATTAAACCCAAGTCAAAAAAACAGGACTGAACATGGAGGCAATCAGAAACTATATCGAGTGCTCTCAACTAAATTTGTGTGAAATAAGTTAAATACTATCTCAAGAATAAGAAGAATCCATTTTGTGTGCATTTGTGTATGTGTGTATAATCAAAATAGTGAAATTACCTCCAGTTTGGTCAATAGAAAAAATGTTTGCAATTGTTGTTTTTGCATTCAGAGTAATATAAAATGATTTAATGAAAATATTATTTCAAAAACGCATCTAATTAATAAATATTAACGTTCAAATATTATTCAATCTACAGACCAGACTCCTTCAGGGCAAACAATTAATATTTGGTTTTGTTATTAATTATAATGGAGTGTTATATAATCATGCAAAGCTTCAATAAGGCGTCCACGATCAACGATACCTTGAGTCGTAGACTAAATCAGAAATATTTATAAATATTCATGTGCAATAAGTGTTCGTTTTCATTCGTTAACCTTTTCTTGTATGTACATAATCAACCTCAAACTTTAGAACTAACTGGAGTATTAGTAATGAATATGTAGAAACAGACATTATTTAAAGATAGTAACAAAGATTATATCATAATCTGTTCCAGAGTATTGGTAGTAGTTTGCAAAAACAACCCTAACGATTTTTTTGTAAACCAGAATTTAAATTGACATTGAACAGATAAAAAAGGACAATTTTAAATTGTAATTTATGAGAAAATTTTGTAGTTTTTTAAAATTGTTTTGAATTTCCATACTTTATGATTATAGTAATGAGATGACCGGATGAGCGTTAATGGTAAGGAAAAAGGAATAGGAGTAATTGCAGCTAGAACTAAGAACCTTAGAACTGCCACTTATGAACTTTGTAATATAAACACAAATATTGTATTCCGATTCACACATATTCATTTCATTTCAAGGGGAAACACTGTTGCAACACTGCTCCTCTTAAACTGACTGGTTCAAGATTACACCGCGAATAGGCCAATCTGTTGAAATACTAGACTTATGATTCGGGATATAGTTATGTTACATACTCTATAAATATTAAAACAAAGTCCATATGAAACAGACAAATTATTACTTTGTTGTAATGCTAAAGTGAAGGTAATGTTCTAACAGCTGATTTTATACCATAGCTGTTTCTTCAATAACAGTATTTTAACTCAGGTTATGTTTATTACCTTACTTGCCTATCCATTTAAATAATGACAAATAAATCATTAGTAATTATATTTTAATTGATAATAATGAAATAGTTAAAAATTTTGAAATACAAAGAAATAATGTGATCATTGTAATTAATTTTACTAATTAATAACACATTTGGTAATTATTTTGTATTAAGATTACAAGTAGTTACGGGTTGGACACCAAGGGTTGGTAACTGAAAGCCACAGAGAGCTATATTTATATCATATATTTATGAAGAAGCTTCTTAGTTATTCCTATAGTTATTAACAAACTTTTATGAAAATGTGTGTGTGTGTGTGTGTGTGTGTGTGTGTGTGTGAGATAGAGGAGTGTGTGCACACATTACTCATTACTGGAATACTATTTGATCAAATTCAATGAAATTTGCCATACGAGTTTGCTCACATCTTACGATTATTTCTAAATGTTTAAAAAATGTAATGCATTTTTTTGATAAAAAACTCATTAAAATTACAAAAAAATAAATTTCTCATAATTGGCTGATAATTTTACGGACTATAAGATGCATTTTTTTTTCTTCGAGAAATTGCCTCTAAAATTTAGGTACATCTTATAATTGTAATTCATATAAAAATGACCAGTGTTTGATTTAAAATTTCCTCCAGTCTTAAAATTGGCCATATATTCTATGCCATGGGAAACCTATCTCTACTTGTCAACAATGGATTCAACTGGCACACAATCTTGCTGACACTGTCTCCCTCCTGCCCAGCCCAGGCCGATCTATTAAATATTCTCATAATCAAAACGGAACTGACTACTTTCCTAGAAATATCCAGATATGGTGATCAGCACGTAACTGTTGCCAAACACACATTCTGTTATATTGAGATCACTTACGACGGGTTGTACTATATTGTAATTTGAACATTTGCTTATTCATTATAATAATGTATTATTTATTTCAAAATCTATCCACCTTATACAATTGTGTTTTTACCTAAAATTAGGAAATTATATCCATTTTTGTAGGTATATTGTCTTAAAGAAAATGTCATTATCACAAGAAGCCCGTATAACAGTTTGTTATAAGTAAAAAGCTAGGGTACATACAATAGGCCCTAAGCATTACTCACATTAACGGACACTTTATATGGTCTGAGCAGTGT
Organism: Callitettix versicolor; assembly: GCA_022606455.1. Lineage (NCBI taxonomy): Eukaryota > Metazoa > Arthropoda > Insecta > Hemiptera > Cercopidae > Callitettix > Callitettix versicolor. The sequence continues at coordinate 16,548,990 of CM040190.1, forward strand.
CTGTTAAGAAATTCCACTGCAGAACTAATTTCCACCAGTAAACAATTAAATAATTTAAGAGTCTAATGTTCGTAAAATATTGTAAAAGTTTTAATTCTTAGCTTTAGTAATTCATTATGCTTTATATAAGTATTTGATTACAAGGGTTTTGTTTACAGTATTTTGTAGTACCCACTTATAAAAAATGCTCTTAAAAACTGCTCTTAAAAACACATAAATGCTTTAAGGTAGAATTTTTTGTTCAACCATTTGAACAAAAGAAAGTTTAAAGTCACCAGGGTCACACTGTTCATCATTCAAATCAAATTAAATTTAACAAATTAATACTGAATTTAAAGTTTTTAGGTACTCACTTGGAAGCAGTTGCTAAACACATCGCATTTGCTTCAACTATTCCAGGAATTTTACATGCAAGGTTAAACCATGCATTAAACAAACCAATAGGCTCTTTGGCGATTAAATTTTCTTCCAAGAATGTTTCTTCTTTTCCATGATACTTGGTTCGCATACCTGTAATGTCAGATTCCATTACTAGTAAGTTATTGTTAACTTTAGATAAAGTATGCTACAAAATGTTTTATAAACATTTAACAGTAGACATTTGAAAGGACCCAAACAAACAATTTTTTTCTAATTTTTTCTAATAAATTATTTCTAAATTGTAATTTTTTCCTCATACCAACAAATAACATGTCTAATATAACAAACAAATAAGATATTCAATAACCCTAATTAGAATAAAAATAATGATGTAATGTGTAAACAAGTGAGAGTAATGGTTCTAATTTGAATAAGTTATGTAAAGTTTTTAAGTAGGCATTCAAAAGACAAGAAGTAAGTTTTAACAGACTTTGTAATAAGGCTACTTTGTAATTAACCTACTGTCTACCAAATTATTTACAATAGTACCTGAATGCAATATAATAAATGCTTTTATGAAATAAGACTAACACATACAGGTAATTTGTTAATTTATTTTGTATAGAGGCATATTTGTACAGTTAATTCATATTCTGAATAATGCCTTCCTTTTCATCACTACCTACTAACTGGCTAATAATGCCTACAGATCCTACTCATTTTTGTATTACATAATGATGAAAAGGCTAACTTAAACTTAATTAGGAAAGTGTAACTAATTTAGGCCTAATTGAAAATTTATCTTTTGCTGAATATAATAATGGAAAAAATTACTTGTGAGACTTATAAAGTGAAACTGTAGCTTTTTTTGATAATTTGTAATTGCAAAATATAAGGTAGGCATTAGCAAAAGTTGTGTTCTTTGAATTAATAGTTTCATCTTGTTATTTGTCTACAAATGCAGTAACTATGCAGTTCTTATATAAGTTCAAGTGAAACAAATTGATGATGAACTGCTGAGAAAGATGACCATCACACAGGAACGGCAACAAACACAAAAAGAGTTACTACTGCACTGTCACTTTTGTAGGTCTATTGTGTCCCCTTTCTATAATCTTAAGATGTTCAGTTACCCCTACTTATAATTTTTAACTTCTCAGTTCGTCATTAAAGTGCTAGCTCTTTTAATTCCGTTTCAGTTTTTCTTTTTCTTGACTCTTATAATGGAGGTAATGCTCTATTTTGCCAGCTTTTTATTGTGTGGTAAAATCTCATTCTATTTTCATTCTTACTCTTGTTGTTCCCACGAGTAGGTAGGGAAATGAAGTTCGCCTATATAGAACACTGCAAGCATGGCTAAAGTATAATGGGAGGTCGTCAGGTTTCCAGGGCTCTGTTTGGTACATCGTTAGGCTAGTGTTATATACTCCATCATAGGTCATTTTACCTCTAGGGTTACCAAATTGTAGAGTAGGCATAGGTATAGTGTGTATGAGTTAATTATTATTAACTACATGTACTTACTGCTCATGTGTGTTACACATTCTGACAGTCATTACTACATGTTAAGGTTTATTCCTTTTTTCATTGGTTTGTTTTTGTAATGAAAACATTGTTAAAAAGTCATCCAATATTTGGAAACTTTGCGATTTGCCTCTTTTTTGTTAGGTTCATGACTCAACAACCGTATCAGTTAGGTCAAGGATTTTTTTTGTTAATAAAGGTTTTTTGTCATTACAGCAATGAAAAGCATGTTACCTACAGGATGGCTAGTTTAATTACATACCTACCTTTTTCACCCAATTCTGTGTCAGTTAGGTTATCGAGTATTATTTTTTTTAAATAAAAGTGTTTTTATCACCCTACATCCCTATTAGTTAGGATTACCACCCAACAACCAGGTCAGTTAGATAACTGAGTATTCTTTTAAAAAAATAAAGGTGTTTTTATCACCCAACAACAATGTCAGTTAGTTACTGGTACTTTTAAAAAAATGGTAAAAATGTAGTTTATTGACTTCTGTCAATTTTCATAATTTTTGCACTGAAACACTTTGAAATATGTCCAGTATTAATAATCCAAAATATAACAGTGTGAAAATAATGGGAAGTTACAAAAAAGTGAAAATAAAAGTGCCAAACATAACCTTAAAATGATTACCATGCGAAAGTGAGAAAAATGTTTATAACAGTGAAAATGATAAATTTCATGTGTGTTAACAAATAAATGTGAAAGGAATGTAATTTTTCTTTTTTTAAAAAAAAACTACATAACCTAACTCGACTGGGCTATTGTGTGTTTAAATATAGCGATGAACATTAGCATTCCGGCTGAAACAAAACTATAATGTTTCTCTATCAATTTCATAATTATTGCCAAATTAAAAAAACTGACAAAAGTGCATTAATAAAAAAAATAATAATAATAAAAGGTGTTTATTATTTTAATGATCTAAAACATGTTACCTACTTTCATGCTGTAACAATTTAATTTCCGATTTTTATTATACTACCCCTGCTGTCTATGCTCTCATATTTTGGATTATTGTTTTTGGGTATGTAATAAAGCATTTTAGTGATAAAATTACCAAAAATCAAAAACAACCTACACTGCATATTTATCCAAAAAATAATTATAATGCATAATAATAATAATAAAATAAATAAATAATAATAAGTAACTTTAATATAAAATACCATAAATTTCATCTATTATGGTAGCAAATGATTACAGTTATTCTTTTTTGAAACAATATGTTATACAGTACAATACTGATTTATTGCTGTGACTAATTTGGTGTGGGCTACAGTATATTTTACATTTCATGGTGTGTCTGTCTTGAGAGCAGTAGATTTTGAGATGATCACCAATTGACTTACCATATGAACTGGCAAATGAATCAAGTAGTTAGTTACAATATCATAGGTTTGTATAATTGAAATAATGTTGTTCCTCATATTACATTTGTAATAAATATTAATATAACTATTATTTAAAATACTCAAAATTTACAAAAGTACAAATACTTTTGAAATTTACACAAATTATTTTGAAGAAATACACAAAATTATGAGTAAGAAAATAGCTAGACAATTTTGTACTTTAATTTTTTTTTTTAATGAAAAATATATTATATTTATTTCTTGTATATGCAGATATGTTTATTGCTATTATTTACAATATTACTTTTAAAAGATGAAAGAAATATTAGTTAAGGTATAAACGTATGATTATTAGCTGACTTCAATATTTTCAGTGGGCTATTATAGACGGGCTAAGTATTAATGATTAGAGGAAATTTTACAGAAACAATTAAAAGAAAATGTCTGAAGTCAACATTTTGTTTTAATTAAAGGCAGTTTAGATATCCATTATTTTTCACTACGATAATGAAGTCGAAATAATAATTACGGTATCTAAATTATAGTGTAATGAATCCTTCCAAATCTAGCTATATAGATATGCTAGAAATAAAATCAAGCATTGCCTGTAGTGGATACTGAACGAGTGAACCCCCTGCATATAACCCTTAATGTCAGGTAACAACACCCTTACAAACCAGTACAGCACAATTGTGTATTGTGCATTATTGGTTTATAAGCATAACTAATAATATAATAGTAAATATAAAAATGTTGTCATCTTTTTTAAAATATTGTCAACAAATATGTATTTCTTCAATAAACATCAAGTGAAGGTGATTTTTGTAATATCGATATTAGATTATCAATGTCTAACATTAGACCTAACCTGCCCTAATTCTAGCTTACTACTCACCGCAGGGGGTGCAAACTAGCTGCACCTATTGAGAGGATTTAGACATCCCTCATGGTACCTGAGTCTAACACACACTTACACTTACAACACTACATTTACGACTCACACTTATATTTAGGGAGACAATAATAGCCTCAATGTGTTTTTTCCTTAAAAAAAAAAATCTAACTTACCAATGGTCTTGCCTGGGTACTGATTTGTCTTTGTACAGCTTTTTCAACTCCGATTCCTTTTCAGTGAGTACATTCCGGCTTTTTATAATCGTACTCTGATTACTGACAGAAGAACCAATTTGACTGTCATATGGGTGCGTTTTGAAATATTCATCAGATTCTGTTGCTAGAATTTTTCGCACTTTTCCTTCTATCCCGATTTACAAATAAAATGGATTTTGCAATGATTAGTTCAATAGTAACATTAATTTTATATAAAACTACATAATTACGACATGAACCTGTATTGTTTACATGATGGGAACTAATTTCCAAAAACTGAAATTAATTGGCGCAGTTTAGAGATACAGCAGACTGACCAGTGCTTTAGCCTCATCACCCTTTGTAATTAATAGTTAAATGAAAATTTAATTTTATTTTCATGTATGGTCATATATATGTTTGTATTATATAAATGTAAATCCTAAATAATGTTTCAGGAGGAAAATCCTAGAGCAGCTATGACTTTTTACTGGGAGGCACTTCACCGCTCTGTAAGTAAATGATGACTTATCTGTAAACAAAGCGTAGTTTAATTTTTTTTTATAGCAATCTAGTGCAACACCAATAAGCTATTTATTTTGGACCTAAATTAATACATAAAAGTTATACTAAGTTCCATCCACTGACAGTTACCTAGTTCAGAACTAATAGTCTCTTAAATAGTGAGACTTAAAAACTACACAGTTCAAATAGTTTTACTTTTTTCAGTCTTCTAACCATGCCATCATTGTTGAGTAGCTGAAGGGCCTCGACATTAATGTGCTGATGTAGTCTTTGTTTGTGACTGAGCAAATTTTCTAACTTCACTATCGATAGTTGGAACTGCTAGGTCTTTATGCAAATTGTCATTTTGGAGATACCAAGGAGCATCAACGATACCCCAAAACACCCTATTTTGAAATCTTTGAATAAAATTTCTGTTACTTTGACTGGCACAACCCCAAAGTTGAATGTCGTAAGTCCATACTGGTTTAAGGACTTGATACAGCAACAGCTTGTACACTGATAAAGAAGAACAACGACTCAATAATCAATACATTTTTCTGAATTTTAGTTTTAACTCCTCTAGTTTTTTCTTCACATGTAGCTTCCACCTAAGTTTGGCATCTAATGAAAAAAATAATAAAATTAAAATAGTATTTAAAAGAAAAATTAGGATAAATCTATGTTTCATGATTTGTATTTGAAATTGATTCCTTAATAACTGAAATTTTGCTCATGACTGGAAACAAAAGTATTACAATTAATTCTAATTGTTCATGGCCAAAACAGGTTAGTCTACCAAAATAATTTTTATGAAGGTACAGTGTTTTGAATTGTTTACCACTCGCGAAACTATATACAGTAAAAATCTTGTAATTTAATAGTTGGTAGTTAAAGATTCTATTTTAATTTTAATTAAGAACAAAGAGCAAGAGATAACTTTACACATTTCAGTTTGCAGTATAAATTTAACACATGTTTGGTGCAGTTTAATTCAGTGAAACACTTTCCTGTAGAAATACTTTTTCAGTAAAAATTAATTATTATTATCGGTTAACTGTGAAATATAAAAAAAACTACATAAAATACTAACTAGACAATAAACAATACACGATATGACAAAGATTTAAACAAAACAAAATTGTATTTATTATTACTATTGATGAAGATATTTTTCATATATAGCAAACAATTATAACCTTAAAATATAAATAACGATTAAATTTATCAAGAACAAAACATATGCAATTCAAATGATTACTATTAAATCGATTATTACTGAAATAACTAGTGTAATAGGAAGTAATGAAGTTTGTACAATTTGTATACGCTGTTTATTATATTCTGAGGAAATGCCTTAAACAATTGTGTATCGAATGTTTTTGCAATCTCAGTATTTTACTACGATGTACTTATTTCTATTGTTTAGTAGCAAATTTTTATCGAAAACGAGCTCTTGCAGTACTCTTTTTGTTGCCATTAAATAAGCGCAGTGACATGTTTTGAGAGGTATTTACATGCAGTTTTCCAAAATTGTGTACAGGAGTTTATATTATCTTTGTAAACTCTATAAAGTTACAGAGTTAAAGTTTTTATAAGCTTTAGTTTAGCTGTAGAGAATTCTTATTTGATTTGATGTGGCTCAAAAATTTGTTCTGCTAATATCTTGCCAGTAACCCAGTAAAAAACCAATAGGCAGTCATTAATTTTCATATTCAATAAAATTTGCAATATTTTATTTATAGGTATGCTAATTTTAATGTGATAAAATCTGATTTTCACGTTAAACGTAAAATAGTTATAAATTTTTAAGAATTTGAATTGCTGCCTTTTAGAAATACATCAACAGATTTTGCCAGATAACCGGTGTGTCTAAGCTGTTATCAAAATTTTTTTTGTTCATTTAATTGTCCTCTTTCAAAATATTTCTTTATATGATAAATTAAGAATTCAGTTTTAGGTATATTGAAAGTTGTCAGTTTTTGGAAATTAGTTCCCATCATGTAAACAATACAGGTTCATGTCGTAATTATGTAGTTTTATATAAAATTAATGTTACTATTGAACTAATCGTTGCAAAATCCATTTTATTTGTAGATCAGGATAGAAGGAAAAGTGCGAAAAATTCCAGCCGCAAAATCTGATGAATATTTCAAAACGCGCCCATATGACAGTCAAATTGGTTCTTCTGTCAGTAACCAGAGTACAGTTATAAAAAGCCGGAATGTACTCACTGAAAAGGAATCGGAGTTGAAAAAGCTGTACAAAGACAAACCAGTGCCCAGGCCAGACCATTGGTAAGCTAGATTTTCTTTTTTTTTTTTTTTAAGGCGAAAAGCACATTGAGGTTATTATCATCTCCCTAAATGTAAATGTGAGTATGAAGTGTTAGTCATAAATGTAGTGTTGTAAACATAAGTGTGTGTTAGACTCTGGTACCTCGAGGAACCTCTGGTACCCGTTGTGCTGGAATCAAACAAGCTCTGCATTTAATTCTTTATGAGCTAGCAAAAAAACTTGTGTGGATCACAGTGATGTACCTCTTGGAATTCAGTGTAACCTCACTGTCATTTTTAAAGAACAAATATGGTCAGATGATCTCAATTCTTGATGGACCATAACATTTTCACAGCTGTTACAATTCTAACAGAACGCTACAACCACCTGCTTTCATTTATGAACTAACCTCATTCATAAGGGCCCCTACTAAATATAGGGAGGATATTTGGCCTTTCCTTTTTTTTCTATTTGCATAAGTTCTGATAATGAAATGGATAATGTTTTGTCTTATTGCATTTATTGCAATTCATTATTCCAGTAGAAAAAAAATGTTTATTGTAGTAAATGCCTTGTTTTTTAATCCCTATATTTTGTTAGGACTCTAAATAAATAAATGTTAAGAAGGCCACATTCCCATAATACAGTTTTATTTTTACTTTATATTGCTTAAGCTTGAGAAAATCAATTTCATAAGAGGTTTATATTAATATTTATTACAAAATTATATTTTCTTGTTTCAGGGGAGGTTATATACTTGTTCCTGAAATGATTGAGTTTTGGTCTGGACAAAGCGATCGATTACACGATCGAATTGTTTTCCGCAAGAAAAATAGCGGAGAAATTATAGATAATCTTATAACACATGAAGGCGAAGATGGGTGGGTGTATGAACGTCTTTCCCCATAAACAGCAAGTCTTCCAACTGAAACAGTATTGATGTCTTCCAAAAACAAAACTACAGATGATCATTTTTTCGAAACATTACAGCTTTACTCGCCGTATTTGTTTTAGTAATAACTTCGGTTATTGATATGCAGTAGTTTCTTTAATAGAAATATATTCACTTTTAGGATAAATTGCTTACATATTTTTTTTTCTGTTGGCAAGTAAGAACAATTATCAGTGACAAGCCTGATTCTTTCAGGAAAAAATCTCAGAAAACTCACAGCCTAACCTAACAAACAAACCTGTTGTAATTTATAGAAGCACAGAAAAAAACGTAACAATGAAAAACCTTCTTTTCTTTAAAAAGTGAAATACATTAATATAAATATTTTACTATATAAACCACCCATTTCATATTAGGCCTTTCATGAGAGTGTTTACCATAATAATTTTAGTAAATTAACCTTTGAATCTAGAATTCCAAATATATTTATGGATCTGGTGAAAGCATTCCATTTTCTATTCCTCTGCAACAACCAGTCAATTGAAGAAGAAATGAACCAACTTGCAGATACAGATCTGTGTCGTAAACATGCCTTTCTCCTTATTATAAAAATACTAGTACTACAGTGATAACGAATCATCCTTTTACTTACTTCACCCCCTTTCCTTAAAACAGAAGCTGTTAAGTGTAAGTAAAGCAGATGGAGGCCGTGAAACAACTCTTAGACTACTAATTTTCGTGTCAGTAGAAGAAAAATATCCACTGATTTTGAGAACCTAACACATAAATCTAAAAGATATTAAATGAAAAACCGTTTAATGTTTGCTTCCTGTCCAATACAATATCTTAAATAATGCTGATATTACGCTTTAAACACTGTTTGAAATTGGTTTAAAAAAATTATCATCCATTTTAATTTTTCGGGTTAAATCCAATCACATAAACAAGCAAGTTTTATTATATTATTATGATCTCATTCAACCATTACCATTCAACAGATTCACAAAGTTAATCACACTGATGTTTATTTTTCTTCTTTATTCGTAAGTTATACTGTTGATACTTAGTATAAAGTATTGTTTATTCATTGTATGTATTTATATAATATATAAATATTATATAAATAATCATTTATTTCAGAAATATAATTTATATTTTGAAATATTGTTTCACTTTCCCTATATATGTCTTATTCAGTAAATAGGAAGTTGTGAAGGTGTTGTATAGTTTATGTTATATCCTCTTATGTGGTGGAGAATATGAGGGTACATCCCCAGAATCTGTAAGAATTATATTTGTGTAACATTTACAATAATAATACAAAAACTAGTGTGGCTTGATGTACACCTTTTGGTCCTCTTACAAAACGGTTAATCTATTTTTCAATTTGTTTTATATCCTGGTCATTTATAACAGTAACAATAGTTGTAAGACAATTATTAGGCAGGCTATAGCACAATATTCCAGTGTTGGAAAACTCTCAAATTTATGACTGCAAAATATGAACATGTGACATAGATAAAATTTATCTTACACTGCTCCAAGTCAATTTTCCATTAGTCAAAGTAGTGTTTCGTCATTTTTTGAAAGCATGTTCAGGGGGGCCACAGGGATCCCATATTTAACCAAAAATATTATTCAGGTCGCTTTCTTCTTTTTCAAGGAGGGTAGTTAGGATCTCAAGATTCTTCATTATTGTAACTTTGTGACGACCTCGACAGAGGGATTTAACATTTTGTATAACAGCCTGAAGATGAAACGATAGCGTTTCGAAACCACGGTAGCCTTTATGAGGTGAGTGGATAGACCACTGACGGGAAGAATAGGTCATAATCCTAATCAAGATTCTTATTCATAGTTTGACCTTCAGGGTGTCAATTTATATACACAACCCATGGATGTTGAAAAACACAATCATTATGGCTTTAAATTTTCTTGAACATTAAATCTTTCTTCAGTCTCTGAGAAGGGGAACTCGTCCAGTTTTTTGATTGGAGCTTAGTTTCTGAATCATAAGTAAAAAAACCATGATTCATCACATTTTCCTCTTTATTCTTATTTAATGTCTTTTGATGGATTTCAAAGTGTCAGCACAAGTGTTTATTCTCGAGTCTTTCTATTCAGGAATGATTTTTTTACGCTATTTTAGCACAAACTTTCTCAGCGCAGCGCGAATACTCAACTGAGTCTTTTTGAATTATATTGTTCATTTTTTTCAATGTTCTTGTCTGTCGTCAACATCAAAATTCAAAGATGGATCATTCTTTTTCATCCTTTGAACACTTTAAGCCACTCAAAAACCTTAGTGCATGTTAAACATTAATCAATATACACTTATTTTAACAAAAAATTAGTTTCTGTGGCACACATTCCAAGTTTCACTAAAAACTTCACATTAATGTGTTGCTCTTTTAAAATGCTAGTCATTTTTCTGACTGGCAACAGATGCACAATTTAGTACGAACAAAGACCAGAGCCCAAATGAGGGGTTGACAGCAGGAATGGAGCAAGTGGATTTCATATGACTCAGCAATGTAGCGTTTGACATTAATACACACACGCATACACAAACTGGTTGACTTTAGAAAAATCATTCTGGTTATTCCTTGGCCAAACCTCGCATTAAGTACAACAGACCAGAAAAATCGAGTGTGGTGAAGTCTTTACTTCAAACTGGTCATAATTTAAAATTTAATTATATTAGACTGAGGAAATAGGTAGCCTGTAACAGTTATTGGGTAGTTTGGAAGAATTCACACAGCTAAAACTGCTAATAACTTGTTACTGAATACTGACAAAGGACTTATTCGCCAGTTTGTGTTATTCTCTCTGCTTAAAGGGCTTGGTTGTCAGTCTGCTGCTTCCCTAAACATCAACACTGGCATTAGAATCCCATTCCCGTTGCTTTACTTCTTACCATTAACGTTAATCCTCGTTTTCATTAGTCTAACTAGCATAAAGTATAGACATTAAGAAAAAACCTATTTAAATCAAGACAGTTTTTCACACTAGATTAGTTTGGAATTAATGTAACTATTTAGTAGTTTTTTTGTCATGGGTTTACTGTAGGCTAACTAGTTCACATTGAGGTCATTGCCCTTCCAGACCCATCAGGTCTGGAATTTTGGTCAGATAGCACAGGTCTATCAAAATCCGCTTTAGACCAGTATTGAGGTGAGGGCTAGCATTATAACCAATCACAATTTGATTTTAGTTTTATAAGAAGTATGTCAGATTTATAATAAATATAGATGGAAAATAATATATCACTGGAAAAACAAACAGTAGAGAGAATGTTAAGTTACCACAAAATATGCATATTGAAAAGAAAGTTGTAATGAGGTATATACAAATGTGATCGGTCTAAGTCATCAAGAAATAAGTTAACGTAAGGTTTTTAGACCAATGAGATACCAGTAAGTTAGAGGGGGGGATAGAAATTGGGTTTTTTGGTGTTTAACGTCCGACTATTGTGCACACTTGGGCTAATGCAGACGATGGGTGATTATAGCGTATGAAAATGCCAAGCCCTCGCTGGGAATCGAACCCGGGTCCTCGGGATAAAAGCCTAGTACGCTATCCACTAGGCCATCTAGGCAGCTGATAGAAATTGGGAAATGGCAAAAGAGAGAGAGAGAATGGTTGAACATTAGCTAGCAATGGTGAAAATTAATAAATAAAATTGTCATGCAGTTAAATTAAGAGTGAAGAATTAAATAAAATGTATAAGTATTTAAAAAAGAGATAGATAAGTAATTGTTTTTAGAAAAGGAAGTTTTTATTTGCAAATGTTTTTGATGATATTAAAGTATATTAAAAGTTCTGCTTGAATCCATAAGACAGAATTTATAAATAGATAAGTTGTGTATGCTGAATCATGTTTCATGTGAACTTTGTTTTGTGTATGAGAAGGTACTAGAGGACATATACAGAAAAATGTAAGTTAAAGGAATTCTTTTTAAAATAAATCAATTTCTTTTAATTCTAGAACTTTTTGGTGTATACATTATTGAAATGTTACAAAGTAGTACATATGAATTCTTTTCATTAAGATCCAAATTCACAAAAACAAAATTTTCAATTATTTAAATTTTAATTTTAAAATTTCTCTCCGGACACCTGAAACAAAAAAATGTAAATGAAAATTAGTTAAAACATGATTTTTATTTTTTTACTTTTAACTAAGAAAATAATTGTATCGCATTTCTCATGCTTTACAAAAAGAGTGTTTGTCAAGATTCGGCCATGAGAATACAGAATGCAGTAGAACTTTATAAACTATTTGAATAATAATGAAAACAAAATGTACAGCAGTAAATAAAAATTAAAACAGCTTAGCATACAAACACATGTACGTTGGACTTCTGAAATATAACACCTTTATTTTAAAAACAGATAAGCCTCCAGTTATAAAGGATAACATTTGCGATGTTGAGGAATACTTAATAAAGATCAAGGACATAAAAATTCTTGGTTTAAATAAATACTTGATCCTTCGAATAAAATTCAAGACCACTTAATATTAAATTAATAACTATTAAATTCTTCTGATTAGTATTCTTATTTTAATTTGTTTATTCAGTTTCATATACCTAACCTACTAAATGGTGAATTTACCTGTTGTACATGTCCAGCAAACAGTAGCATCAAAAATGTTTTCTTTTTCAACGACACTTTCAAACTGACGTGTTCCTCCACCAACTCCAAAGTAATACGTCTTTGCTGCTAATAATCTAGAATTTTCTGTTAAGAATTTTATTATAGGTATTATATTCTTTAGACAGACGGAATAGTAGAGGAAGGGATAATAAAATATCAGGCACTGCAATCAACGGACCTATTGTGCAATTAATAAACTCCATCAATCCACTGACTAGCTCAACCTGCTGGAGGTCCTTAGGGTGCTAGAAGCCAAATACCCTTAGTGTCTTGCTAGAAAGAGCCTCACAATCATAAATTATGGGTTCTGTAGTTTCCTCTTCTTTCCTGTATAACCTACACACAGGTTCTCTGCGGTTTCTATCCTGTTCATGTCCACTCTCAGACCACAGTGCTCTGTAATGATCCTCATGGCTTTAAGATACATGCTACAGGGTGCATTTCAACAAATATTGTTGTACTGTTGAAAATACTACAGGGGATGTCACTGTAGGACATAAATAAACATTGTAGGACATATGTTTATGTTGTCAAATAAACATATAAATTTGTATGTTTATTTAAATGGGGGCCCTTTAAATCCTCCATGAAAGACCAACTTAAAAGGTGCTTGCTATGGGAATGCCCAGGAAATTTGTCCCACCTTGCCTGGTATTGCTTGTTTATCCACCTATTGACAGCAGACCTGACTAAAGACAGAGAAATCCCTAAATGAGGCTTGGGTCCAATAAACTCAGTTGCAGATCTCAGTCCAGATGGTCTGCCTCCTCATTACACTCAACCCACTTATATGCTCTGTTAGTTTTCCCAGGACAGAGCATTGAAGTTCTCTCGACACTCCCAGACCAGCTTGGATTGAATTATAGGATCTGCAAGTGCATTGTGTACCTTACTTAATCAAAAAAAGTCATTAGTTTATAACACAGTACTTACCACAAATAGAAAAAGTCAACATTATACAAAAAAGTAAATGAAATGTACATGTTTTGGATTAAAGATATGTATTAACCAAGGGTGACTAGTTACTCAACCTGTGAAGGCACATTTTTATCAATGGTTACATTACTTGAGAAAATACCATTGAATAAAGAATGTCTAGTTTTGCTAATAAAACAAGAGATAGAAAGTTAAGAAAATCTGTAAACATCCATTATTTTTTGGGCTAATTAGAGGCTTATGACACATTATTTTATTTCCTATGGGCATACAACAGTAAATGTGCATTTACTTTGATTACTTCATACTTGATTTGTATGTCTGATGATAATAATAATAATGTTGCGCTAAAAAATATTTGGTATTACAAAATGTTTTAATTTCTATAGGTAAATTTTTTATTCAATTGTTTGAGAATTCTTTATTATGTCACCAGAACCCACTTAAAAATTATTAGGTTAGTCCCTTTTGTTAATTTTTTTATCATTAGAAAGAATTAAAAATGGTGTCCCTATAACAAATTCCTGTTAAGTTGAACATACTTAGAAGTCCTGTCAAGTCATTAGTTAGTTACTCTGATTAAAAGGCTATATTTACTAAACATGGACAGCAGGGTCAACGAACTGTTACCCAACAGTTGCTGAGCAACTGTCCATACCCAATTGATCGTTTTGTCATTAGTTATCCTTGACTAAGAGCTCTGAAACATTATAGGCAACCATTAGTAACTTGCCCTCAACCCTAAATGCATTAGTAGCTTTTGTGATATTTGTTCCTTAAGTGTATTCCATCATATTTCGAACATGCCTTGGTATCATTTGAATTAAATTTTAATGACCTTAACCCTAGAAAGATAAACTGTTCAAAAGTTACATTAAAGCTAAACTATCGTGAAATTTACAATAGTTTAATTTAGTTACATAAAAAATACTTCTGAATATAAATTTAAACTTAAATTAATACAATTATTTTAAATACGTCATTATATACATTTTGTGTCAAATTTGAAAATTTAACAGTCCTTAACACAGTTGATACAGCACTTTCCACGTTGCTCAGTGCAGATTGCCTTGTTGAAGCTGCAGCAGTAGACCGTTGTCATCCTCCTCTTGACGGACGGGCAAATCCCACAAATTGTTTGTGGTAGGTTTTGAGGGAGGTCATGGGCCCTGCCTGGCACCAGAACTTTTAACAAATCGACAAAAGATTGCCGGAGTTGCAGGTATTCTAAAATCTCAATGTCAGTACACTTCCGACTCATTTTTACTATTTATTATTTATTACTAAAACTTATTTATTACTAAAACTACTTATTTATTACTAAACAGACTTATTTATTACTAAAATTACTTGTAAGAACAAAATATTATCACTTTTCATTCAATAATAAACTAATATAAAAGAAATGAATATGTAAGAAATCCAAACGTTATAGCTAAACTATCGTAAAATTTACTATCGATTGACAGCAGAGCTAAATTGACAACTTGCACAGGAGCACGACAAACACTAAATGATAAGGCGACCCAAGTAAAGCACGGAACTGGTTGAGCAAGTCCATTGTCTTAGGTAAAGGGGGGTAAACTAAACAAAAACAAAACGCCCTCGTAATTTTTTGATAGTTTAACTTTCTAGGGTTAAAGCTTCTTATAATGTCCTTGGAAATCAAATGTGAAATTAATTTCAGGAACACAAATATTATAACTGCTTTAACTATTATATGTTCTTAGCTATAGGAGTTTTTGTTTTTAAGTTATAGATAGCTAAAAACTGGTATTCATCATATCTCGTATACACTGCAGATTATATATACCTGTGTACTATATACAGTGCAGTAGTTTGGGTGACTTGGCAGAGCAGAATGCTACCACGTTCCTGTATACAAATAGCAATGAATCGAAACATTATTGTACACTACTGTACAATTGTCTTGAAATTTTATATATTTTTACTTTAAAGTGGCTAAAATAAAGACGGCCATTAAAAAACCTGTGACTTCATGCTACAAGTCCAAATTACAGTAATATTATCTGTTGCTAACTATCTAAAATTAGCTGTTCCCTTTTACAACTGAATAAAATATATAATATTACTGTGAACGATGTACAAATTAGTGCATGTATTAACCGTAACTAGGCTAGTTACTACATTTTAAGGATACATAACTCCATCCGTTTTTAACTTTTTCTTTAACGTATCATGAAGTTTCTGGTAATTCTTGTCATTGTAAATTGTCTCACAAGTTAGAATAACATCGTAGCATATGTCGTTAAGATTGCTAAACGATAACCAGTCACCAGAAAAAAAACTGCATGATGATCGTTCGGTGCTAAAGTTTAGAAGCAAATTTGGAATAGTAACTTGGCGTAAAACGTCTTCATTCTGAAAAAAGTTAAAAGTATAACATGTAATTCATGATCAATTAAACACATGTTTGTGTATATGACAGTGCTAAAAAATTGTTTATCTTGTATTTAGCAATTTAATTGTAGTGACTATTTTTATTGTGGATTTTAAGACTGTTACTTGTTTTAGAAAAGGGTGCATAAACTTTTATTTTCTTAGAATCTGAATTACTCATTTGTTATAAATAACTATAAACTTAGTACTAAATTTATACTAAGTAAGTGTGAAAGCATTAAAGTAAGAATAAAATTAATGAAAAAGTTTTCTCAAAAATTCCTAGTAGTTGACCTTGTTTATATTTCATGCTGACATTATTGTGCACTAAAAAAATGTATGTCAAAATATTTCTTTTTTTTTGTGTGTGTTTAACGTCTGACTATTGTGCACATTTGGGCTAATGCAGACGATGGGATGATTTATAGCGTATGAAAATGCCAAGTACGCCGGGAATCGAACCCGGGTCCTCGGGGTGAAAGCCTAGTATGCTATCCACTAGGCCACCGAGGCGGCGTTTGTCAAAATAAATAAACTATTGTAACTACTTGTTTATATTTATAATAAAGTACTGTAAATCCCAATGATCATGGTCAGAGTTATAGTTGGTGGGAAACAGTTGCAGTAAAAATCAAGTCTAAGAGGCATCAAAACCTTTAAGGCATAAATTTAATACCAAATCGTAAGGAATAAATTTTTGAAGCATATTTTAATCATACGTAGGCCACTTCAGTTTTACAAACATTTTACTTCTTTACAATATTTCAAGAGTTCTGAAATTATGTTTACTTACTGTAATAACTTGGATCATCTAAACTCGTAATTATTTTACAGTGAATATGAAAAAATATTATAACCTGAATATGTTGTTTTATTCAAACTCGGTGGCCTAGTTGATAGCGTACTAGGCTTTCACCCAGAGAACCCGGGTTCGATTCCCGGCCAGGGCTTGGCATTTTCATACGCTATAAATCATCCCAACGTCTGCATTAGCCCAAGTGTGCACAATAGTCGGACGTTAAACACAAAAAAAAAAAAAAATTTGGAAAACATAAATGAAGCAGATAATCTATATTAACTGATGAACTGAGCAAGAGCTAACCACATGAAAATAAATACAACAAAAACTGTATCGTTTTTCTCTGAGAAATCAAACCTCACAATTTAATGTAAGTTAAACACAATATAATATCTACCTCTTATATTGGGCAGGAGCCCAAATGGAATGAACACATCAAGAAAGTTAAAGAAATTGTACTGCAGAAAAAAACTTCTTAAATGACTAGCCAGAGTTTCTTGGTGAAGCATACCGAACACACATCAAGCTTGTTGTAACATATGGAAGCGAGGTGTTTATATAATCACCTGTAAACTTGGACTAGAACAGAAAGATACCAAAACAATGTGTTGTCTAGTATGTGGTGCCATGAAAACCACTTCAACAGCAACAAGCAACTATTAACCTCAAACCAATCTATCAAAGAACAAATGAAGCAGATTCTGGTAGATATCTACCTTGGTTTGAAGAGGTTACTTGAAACATCTTGAGTGAGGCAATCAAATAAACGAAATACCCTGAACACACAAAAAAAATCCAATTTCTTTGATGCTCAGTATCTCAGAAAAAACAATTTGCCAATATTCACGGAGTCTAACATTTCATCATCCAGACCATTTGATGTCCCTCATATAGACTTAAATCTCTCACTCTTGGAGGAGACGAAGAAGAAGGCATGCCATAAGACAGTTCTTCAGTGTCAGCATGGCAACAACTGAACAGTGGATTAATGGCTAGGAATTTACACAGATGATATACGGACAAGAAGGGTAAAACAGGAGCTCACATTTACTGGTCATCATTTTTAGGTTATTTTTCTAACAATGTTCCTTAAAACTTTATTTTGGAAGACTTGGATTTTTTTGATTTGGGTTTTAGCTGCACAACCCCAAAGCTGGATCCCATAGGACCATACGGGCTTAAGTATTTGTTTGTATAATACAAGTTTATTGTGTACTGACAGTTGTGATTTCCTACCAATCAGCCAGTACATTTTTTTATACTTTATGTCAAGTTCTGTCCTTTTCTTTTTTATGTGCTCTGCCCATCGCAGCTTCACATCTAAGTTCATTCCAAGATACTTTGCAGTGTTATTGAATGGAATATTTGTGCTATTAATTACTATCAGAACATACTTATCCTTTTTATAAGTAAAGTCAACATGCACCGATTTACCCTCATTAATTTTAACTCGCCACTTTTTGGTCCAGGTAACGAACTCATCGCATGCTTGTTGCAGTTTTACAGCTGCTACTTTACTACTGTCTCCCACACCCAAGAAAACTGTGTCATCAGCAAATGTGCCGATTGACACACAATCCGCTGCGGGATATCAGCTGTGTATAGAAGATAAAGCAAGGGTCCCAGAACACTGCCCTGAGGTACACCCGCCTTAATCTCTCTCATGCTAGAGAATGTTCCTCCTGCCTAACCCAAAACATTCTGCCAATTATGTAGGACTTCAAAATTTCAGAATATGTTTTTGGCAATATTTTTCCAGCTTAGAGATTAGCCCTTCGTGCCAGACCTTATCAAAGGCCTGGGCAACGTCTAAGAACACGGGCGGAGCAAATTTTCTTTTCTTCATATGCTTTCTCAATAATGTTGGTTATTCTGTGCACTTGGTCAATAGTTGAGTACTTATCCCTAAACCCAAACTGATGGGTAGGTATGAGATTGTTTATCTCTATAACTGGTTTGAGTCTTTTAAGTAACAGTTTTTCAAATACCTTTGAAACTATTGGAAGTAGTGAGATTGGTCTATATGATGTAGGTTCAT
Source organism: Callitettix versicolor (assembly GCA_022606455.1). NCBI lineage: Eukaryota > Metazoa > Arthropoda > Insecta > Hemiptera > Cercopidae > Callitettix > Callitettix versicolor. The sequence continues at coordinate 16,567,826 of CM040190.1, forward strand.
TAGGTGGCTTGCCGGGCTTCGGGATCATAATTACCTCGGCCATTTTCCAGATGTCTGGTACATGCTTCAACCGAAAGCTGCATTTATAAGGTTAGTAAGTTTTATAATGGCTGTCCTTGGTAACTGTTTCAGTACTACTCCAGTTATTAAATCGTAACCAGGGCTTTTTGAATTTATGTTAAATTTAATTTCCTAGCCACTTCCTCTTTAGTTACAAGATCTATTTTATGTTCATTATTTTGTTGTGAAAGTACATTATAGTCAAGATTAATTCTATTTGTTATATTTTCTTGTTGAGATTGAAAGTTTATATTAGGTTGGAATACTTGTTCTAAATATGTAGCGAATACATCTGCTTTCCCTTGTTTATCCTTCGCCCAGGTTCCATCTGCAGACCTAATTGGGGACTATGTATGCAAGGTCGTTTAAATTTTTAATGGCTCTCCAGAGCGAATAGTCCGTTTCCTTAGTATGCCTTACATTACTTAGGTATTTATTTATGGACTCGTTTTTAAATTGCAAGATTTCCTTCTTAACCTTTGAGCAACATTATTTAACCTATTTTTGTCTTCAGGCGGCGTGTATGTTGCCATCTTTTCCTTAATTTCCTTTTAACAGCTACTAACTCCGTAATTTCTTTAGGATAACTGATACCAGCCATACATCTTCTGACATCCGGGTATTTGCCCAGGCTGCTTGCTGAATATCCTTTTCAAATTTGGCAGCTTCTTGATCCAACTGTCCATTGGTCTTGAGCGGTACCTTTAAACAGATGTGTGTATTCAGTGCTTCTTGGAAGCCCTCCCAATCTGTGTTCTTGTTAACCAGTGTGGGACCCTTTTCAGTTTTAATGATATTTTCGCTAAGTGTTAGAATTATTGGTGAATGATCTGACTCCAGGTCAAAGTTTTCATCAATTGTTATATAATTGTGTGATATCTTCCTACAAATAAAGAAGTCTAGCAGATCTGGGATCCTCTTCAGGTCAGCAGGCCAGTATGTTGGTTTCCCTGAAGACTGATAACTGCAACCCAGCGCTGAAGCGGCTTCATGCAACTCTTTGCCTTTAGCTGTTGTAAGCCTGGAACCCCACACTGTATTTTTGGCATTAAAATCACCACCAATTAAAAATCTATCTCCTAATCTCTTTAAAACATTAAGTTTTAAGGAACATTGTTGACGCCCCATGGTATTATCGTAATGACGACCTTCACAGGGACTTAAAAATTCCAACAATCAGAGAAGAAGCTAAGAGACTGGCAGCAAAGCACGAGGAGAGACTCCACTCACACATCAGCACTGATATTCTGCAGCTCCTGGAAAACACTCATTTAGAGAGAAGGCTAAAAAGACAGCAACCGTTTGAACTGGTTTAGTGTAAATACTGGGACCTCTGTTGGGAGTTCTCAGTTGTGATTAATTTATTTTAGAATAATATTGTAGGTTAGTCATCTAGTGACTAGTGACAATTGTATAGTAATAATAAATTATTATTATAAATAAAAAAAAAAAATAATAAAAAAAAAAAAAAAAAATTTTTCTAACAGGCAAATATAAATTAAATTTTGATGCAGAGTTGTAAGGCATTTCAAAAACCCTTCTAAGTGTTTTGAACTATTTTCATAACTTAATCATTTATTAAGTTATGAGGATAGTTCAAAACACTTGTAAGGGCTGCAGACAGCCCCATAATCAGAATTCCAGGCCATTTGTACATGCTATAGTACTTTCATATGCAATAAACGCAAACAAAAATCTCAAAGACATACTTCCAATATTAAAAATGCTGCAATCTTAACATTGTGCAGTTGTATTGGGATGTCAAAAATATGTTGGATTTGGATCTGGACTAGTCATAAGCAACAACAACAACAACTATATTTGACTAATAATTTAAATTATATTACAGCAAATTATTTTATTTGCAAGCACGACATTATCCAGTACATATACAAATATTTTTAAAAGTTTTAAATTAATTTACTGCGTACCTACATAATCTTGGAAATGAACAACTTCAGCGCCAAGCTTTAGAGCTAGTAAGCCAAGAATTCCTGTGCCACATCCTAGGTCTAACACAGTTTTATGTTTAAAGTTCACTGGTTCATCCACTGACATTACATAATTTGCTAGATCAAATGTGCACTCCCACACCTTCAATCCTCCTAGACGAAACAAAAATTGTATACATGTTACAAATATTAAAAAAACAAGTTATGGACATAAAGACACTACTGTATTTCCATTTCACAAGAAAGTATATTTCAATAAACTAAATTTCTGTTATCAGTCATCATGCTATATTCTATATTTACTAGGCTTTCAAATTGGCTTGTTTCCATACGGCATTAGATTTTTCTTCAAATGTTTTTGATAAAAAAAACCATTAATTTTGTTTTGAAATTTATGGTCAGTGCATAAATTTACATTGGTTTAATTAACATTAAAAACTAATGTTAAATAATATTTATTGTTATTCAATTTAAATATATAGGCATACTAATATTTACCAATATTAAATAAAATAAAAAATTGAAATTATGTTTTATGCTTAAATAACTTCAGTACATTATGTTAATATATTATGAACACACTAACCTTCATAAATGGCAGGTATTAAGTCTGAATGATCATGTTTCTCCGATACAGAAAATGGCACAACAGAATCTTCTAATTCTAAATTAGAAATATATTGTACACTTACATCATTTATTTTTACAGTCTGCTTTTTGAGAGTGGGATCTGTAGTAGTACGCCTACACTCACTCAAAAATATTTCTTTTGCAGGTAACCATGCTAGTTCATTTTTACAATCTGAGCCCTCTGTAAGAAAAGCATGAATTTACTTCGCTTTGAAAATAATTTTAATAGCTACTTATACTCAAAAGAATTTATATCAGATTACAATAGCTAAGTGGTGTGAAAGTTTAGGTACAATAAGGTTTTTTAGCATGTAACTAATCAAACACGTAATTATACAGACTACAATTATATCTCAATTATTACATTTTAATAATTACAAAGTTAAAACGTAGAAAAATGGGTATAGAAAGTGCAGAATTACTATAAAAAGAATTCATTAAGTTTTATTTTTAGGTCTTTTAAGAGGGCTGCCCCCATTAAAATTTTTCCTGTAGAAATATTTTATCCACAAATGAGTTTGGTGTACTAACAGACATGCAGTCAGTGCCACTGAGTACTGAATTGAGGAAAGGGGGCTAGAAAATTCAAAAATATCACTAGATACATTTGTTCTATTCATTTACTCTTGGGCAGGAGAATACACAACAATGAAGTTTTGTTGAAAGAGCTGAACATGTCAGCAACAACAATAATAGACAAAAAAATCTTTTTGCGTAAAGTATGCACTAACAGCTTATTGCAAAACCCTACAAAAATTGGAGGTGCTGGTCGTACAGTGAAAATCAATTAATCATATTTCTCTAAAAGAAAGCACAATGTAGGACGAATCTACCAGCAACAATGGGTTTTCAGCAGTGTGTGCCGAGAAACAAAAGAATATTTTTCATATACTCTGCTAAACAGAACAGCTGCTATATTGTTACCATGTATTAAATACATTGTTATATGTATTTTACCTGGAACAACCATAGTATGTTATCTATGGAGTCACAATAGCATACCAAATTTGCCAGGAATGCAGTCTGAACATATAACTGTAAATCATAGTACCAACTTCATGAATGTGGAAACTGAAGCCCACACACAAACTGACAAATTCATGTGGGCATCTGCAAAACAGAGGAACAAATGGTAATATGGTACCAACAGGTTACAAATCGAACCTTCTCGATTTGTACATGTGTAAGTACATGTGGCATCACAGGAACAACAATGGAAATCTATTCGATACTGGCCTCCACAGGAATAGTCTAACAAGTTTTTTTTTTTTGCTTATAAAATGTAAATAAGAAGTTTCATTTTTGTGTATTACATGTAAACACATTGAGTTTTTTTTTCATTTATACAACCTTCATTTCTACAGGAAAAAATTTTGGTGGCCCTCTTCTAGAAAATATCCTTATTTTTCATTGGAAACAAAACATTTTTAAGCTACAAATACAGAGAGGAGTGAACTATGCATTCATAACCTAACCTATTATTTTTAATGCAATACATTTTCAGTGTCCGCATTTACATTAAAAGGCTTTCACCCCTAGGACCCGGGTTCGATTCCCGGCTAGGGCTTGGCATTTTCATACGCTATAAAAAAGAATTGGTTAGGTTTAGAATGCGTAGTCCGTTACGCATTGGTGGCCATCCGTCTTATGATTTTCTATACCTAACCCTACTTCCAGAATTTACTTTTTTTCAAAATGAGACGTTATCTGAACTGTTTCATGGCACTATTATTTCCAACCGGAACGATCCTTTTGTCAAAAACTAAATAAATAACTAATAACCATGTTTTCTTATAAAAAGTAAACATTTCAGTTCCTAACCTAAAACAGAACTCGCCAAGTCTGTACAGTCGCCAGAAGAAAATCCAAATTTGAAGGTGCTCATCTGTACTATTAAACAATATTTGCTTCCATAGTTAACTAAAGGCAACCACTGAATTGTCTAGTAAACTTTATTACAATTTATTTGTAGACCTAACATTATTTTCTGAATTGTAAGCAAATCATACAACAGGTTAAAAATAATACAAATACAACATAGAAAACATTTTATGAAGACTCTCTGCTACCTGGCGGATAAATGTTTAATTGGTATTAACTCATAGTTTGAATTTTCTCCGCAAGATATCATCCAGATGCAATAATTGATTAAATCTGGTTAAGGGGAAAGTTATATTGTCCACTCCAGATCCGAAGACATTTACCTAATTATATTTCTACTCAACAAATATAATACAGTATTCCAATATTTGCAGTATAGTAATGATAAATGGTGAATACACATTGTGCAAATTTTCTCACATGTAATATCATTTCATACGGGTTCAAAAACACACAAAAATATGCGTTGTTTAATTTGTACCGAAAAGAGAAAACTTAGATTCGAGAAGGCGTCAGTTTTTTCGGTAAATTATACATACTCAATTTCTTTTATTTAAAATTCAATACACTAATGTAAGTTATATTTATAATACCAAAACCTATTAATAAAAATGTATAGTTTATACAAAAATTTATATTATATTTATATTAACACAATCGAAACCAATTTTGTAAGGTTTTTCGCAATATATAACTGATAAATTTAGCAGGTTTTCCAATATTTTTTCCATAGCTATCGAACTGAATATGTTTGAAATACATGAAACATATTAATATAGACCTAACTCATCTTTAGGTTAGTTAAGTAAAAGTGGTGGATAGACTACTGATGTACTATATGCTATATTTAAACAAAATTTGACCAAAATCCGATTTTTGTAAAACCATGAACAAACCAAACCAACATGCAAACTTGTCATATTCAGTGAATTAGTTTAGCCTTCGTGTGCACTGACTGCTATCCAAGAAAAATATACGTTTTAATTTCCATTGAAAGATGAACTATAAGAGAGCGTCCATCATTGTAAATCCTCTAATTCCATTCCTAACCTCTAAATTTCTTACCCAGCAAAATCCGTTTATCCGTTTTAAAATAGATGGCACTCCAAACATCTAAAAAAATCGTTAATTTTTTTATCTTACATATTTTACGGCAACTTATATGCCATAATAACTGATGTTGAAATCATATTTTTTAAAAAAAAAAATGTAAAATGAAACAGTAGGCCTACTTTTGTGTTTGTGAAGTGATGTTACTTTATGAAAATTTCTTTCCGTCGTGTCTGTGTACCGCACATATTTTCATTGAGAGGATCTGAAAATGGGACAGATCGACGGAAAACTCAAGACTTTTTTACGATCACCATACTTTTTTACACATCGTATAGTGAGAGATAAAGACAAAGCAAAAACAGTTGGGCATTTGAACTGCGCATCATAAACCAATTTGCAGTGTAACAATTACGTTGCTTGATCTATTAATCTATCTATTGGTATAATAGACACTTGCGTTCCCAGGTCACTTTAACACACAACTGCGTCAGTCCAATAAACTGATCAGGATCAAAACAAAATTATTGTCACTGACCTGCTGTCGTTCAGAAATAGAATTTCATAATAAATTGTTAGCGATTGTTGTGCACACTCGATTTGAGAATAATGATAAAAAATATAAGCCCTATGGGTGTTAAAAATATAAGCCCCTAGAAAGGTATATATATATATATATATATATATATATATATATATATATATATATATATATCAGGCTATATATATATTTACCTATATTAGACAGAAAATACACTACAAAAATATATTACACGGAAAATATCGCACCATCAGGCTGTAGAGAGATGTTTAGGGCCTATATATACCCTAACAAAATACATTAGACAGAAAATATATCCCAGTCAGACTGTAGAGAGATATGTATTACCCTACAAAAACACATTAGACGGAAAATATAACTCATTTGGGGTTTATACAGAGATATTTATACATGCCATAAAAAATACATCAGACGGAAAATACAACCCATTTGGGGTTGTAGAGAGATAGTTAGGCCAATATATACCCTACAAAAATACATCAGACGGAAATATAGACCATTTGGGGTTATAGAGAGATATTTATATATGCCCTACAAAAATACATTAGACAGTAAATATAGCCCTATCGGGGTCGTAGAGAGATGTTTATATATGCTTTACAAAAATACATCATACATGTGTGTTCATCTTGTCATTATTTTTTAGTCCACATATGAGCACAGCATAGTAATATCTATTCATTATTAATTATAATTTTCATCTTTTAGAATCAGTTATGATTGAGGTTAAAACGCTTTTTAATTGCTAATTTGAAGATGTTATACGAGTAATTATTTCCTATAAAAAATTTATAATCTTCATTAGAACTATTCTTGGATTATTCCACCAGGAAAACACCACCACCAGCCCTTAATTGGCATGATCGCGTTCTAATCATGCAATTTAACAAATTTAACCTATATTCCGTACAAAGCCGTGAAAAATCAGTTTAAATGACACGGCCATTTTCTCAGATTGACAGAAAACAAGTATTTAACACGTTTTTCTTCTAATTATACGTTTTAAAAATTGTTTTAATTAATTCATTGAACAAAAATATCTACCTCTGGATAACCACTGCAATATGGTTATATTAATCTAACCTGTTTGCCACAAATTGGTCGAATTACTGTGGAGTATTAAGAAAAGAGTATTAAACTGTTCCAAATTAAGGAAAGTTTATTTACACATTATATTATTGGCATATATAATAATTATGAGTAGTATATAGTAGTATTATTTGCAATCATTTATTATCGGCATAAATAATAATTATTAGTAGTAGCCTATGTAGTAGTATTATTACTATAATTTGACATTTGCAATAATTTATTATTGGCATATATAGACTAATAATTATGAGTAGTATATAGTAGTATTATTACTATAATTTGACATTTGGAATCATTTATCTCATTATAAATGACACTAGTAAATAGTATACGACGTTTCGATAGTGTAGTGAATCATCTCTAGTTCTCAAACACCTAACCTAAAACTCCAAAACCATTTTAAAATCTGATTCTTGCGATCATTATTAAAATCTGCATAAATTTATGTTTTAAATTTTAAAAGTAAGCTTGCACTTAAAGTATGAAAATTAAAATGTGAAAAAATTCATTGTCTTAAAATCAATTTATTTTGAAAATTTCAAATGTTTACGTATTATACATCAGAATTTGATTAGAGAGACCTACTGATTTACGATGGTGAAATCAGATTTTCAAAAATGTGTAAGATAAAAAACTTATTATTTCTTAAATATTTGAAACGCCGCCATTTCGAAACTGTTGAACGGATTTTACTGGGTATCGAATTTGTTCAAGCTATTACAGAAATTACGAAAGTACTAACGCAAGCAGGGCCTATATATATAATAGGCCCATAATATATATATAATATATATATATATATATATATATATATATATATATTCCCTGAAGACCACAGAGAAGATATCGAACCTGGCAGCAGATATCAGAAGAAGGAGGCTTCAATTCTATGGACACATCAGTAGACTCCCAACAACGAGACTTGCCAACAGAATCCTTAAGTATATTCAAAGAGTCAAATCAACAACGTCGTGGATCACACAAGGGCAGAATAGACCTACATGACGCAGAAAGAGACTCAACAGACATTGAAGACAGGAACGCATACAGGAGAAAGATGCTCGGGTGGAAAATCCCACGGTATATAGATACACGGTAGGGGCCACGGTGGGTGTGCACAGTAGACTACCGCGCGCGTGACGTCACTGAATCCTCACTGCTACATTCTGTAATTTCCCGTTTAACAATGCGGTGTTCTGTAAATGTAGTTGGAGATTCGCTGTGTTTATGTGAGTGTTTGTTTTAAGTAAAAGGTCTTTTTTGTGTAAATAAAAGGTACTAATTGTGTTTTGTGGTCGAGGTTTAATAAGTGTAAGAAAAGATTTAATTAGCCTATGTTTTGAATCCTAAAAAATACATAATTTGTTTTGTTTGCTGTTGTATAATTGTGTATGCATAACATAGCCTAATTGCGTTATAGCCAGTTGCTATAATAGTGGTAAGAATTGTAAAGGGAAAGGAATTACATTTCACAGAATTCCAAAAGACAAAGGCCTGAGAAAAGCGTGGGTTCATGCGTGTAAACGAGCAGATCATTTTAATTTTGATAATGTTAAAGTCTGTTCACTTCATTTTAATGACGATGATTTCGAAAGGGATTTTAAATCCGAATTACTAAATACGAAACCTAAAAAACAGCTGAAATCCGGTGTCATTCCACGTTTTAACATTCCCACCGTTAAAAATAAATGTATCAATTCTGAACGAGCTGCAAGGATTAAAAAACGTGAAAACCAAGAAACATTAAAAAAAACTTATTGACGAGTCCGATGGAAATCTACCAGGTAAATCACCTGTAAATGGAAATGACGTTGGTGCAATTGTAACGTGTAATTCTGTAAATGAAACCCACCCTTCCGTAGTCAGTAATTTTAATACAAGTATCGTTGTAAATAATGCCTCTGTAGAGGAAATGAAATGTTTAAGAAATGAAAATTTACTTTTGAAGGAACAAATTCAACTTGCATTACAAGAACTGGCCTCGGTTAAAAATAAAAATGTGGCTTTACACAGCAATGTTACTAATTTTAAGAATATTTTTTCTGATAATATGTGTTGAAACGTAAGTTCTAAGAAATACGTATGTTTTATTTTACTGTTTGCGTAATAGGCATACGCCTATTTGCTATTTAATTTGTTATTAATTTTTTATTTGAGATGTGCGTTTTCACAGTCAACCACATAATTATCACGAAAAATCCGCAGATACGTAATTCATAGTGTGATGTGCTTTTAACTTTCAAACAAAAAATAACCTGGAATTTTTCAAGCTATGGACCTATAATTTACTTTACTTTAATATTATGTAATATTGTATAAAATAAAAAGTTTCCGTTTTGACAATGAGCGAATTCACTAAGTAAAGTAATTAACAGCGTTATTAATGTTAGATATAAGGAATTATTGTTGTAATTACTATAATACAACTGTATTATAGTAACACTAACAACATTATAGTACAACTAACACTAACATTACAAACTGTTTTCTACTGAACACTACGTCTGAGCTAGGTTCGATCAGGGATTCGATGACGTACTTCAGCCGGCAAGTGGTGGGGGAGACATGCGCGTGGCCCCTACCGTGTATCTATATACCGTGGAAAATCCCAGAGAATGAAATCCCAAAGAGAGCAGGGGTAAAATGGACGGAGGAGCGGAGGAGGATCCATGGGGACAGGATGAGGGAGGTGTGGAGGATTAGAAAGAACAAGACGTCGGAGTGCTTTGCGTGATCGAACAGGGTCTATACGCAAATAATAATATATATATATATATATATATATATCATATTTATAAAAGTGTTAACGACTAGTCAAAAACTGTTCTAGAGGTCAAGATCAGAGGTCATTTCAAAAACCCGGAACTGGGTTTTGCTACAATAATGCCGCTCCAATAACTCATTTTTCTGTGGAAATTCATTAATAAAAATACTACACAAACTATATAATATTTAATTAGGCCTATTTCCAGGGGAAAATATGGTTTGGAAGTCAGGCTGTATCGGCTATATAATTTTAAAAAATCTGTTTAATGTCTCAAAATCGGTTCATCAGATTTTGTTCGTATACGCAGAATGTTCGTATATACTAATAGGTTAACTGAATACCATTATGAAGGCTCTAATATCACGTTTACCAAAACCAATTCGCTAATAAACTAAAAATTGCACAACATTGTTAAATCTATGTAACCCTGATAAAATTGATCGATGGTGCCGGCAGACCGGAAATGAATGAACTGTTTCTACGAACGAAATTGTTACAAGTTGCATAATGTAACGAAAGATCTTCAAACACAGATACACTGTTCGCCCTAATCTAATCTGTTGCAAAAGAAATGAAACCGTTACGCATTACGCCACTAACTATCGCATACAATCTACAGTTATTTTAAAGAAATTGTATCGAAAACTGCACTAACTTTTTCGCAAACCATGACCATGTGGTTATATATTTATTTAGTCGTTAATCGTCGCATACAGTTGACGTGGTGGAAGCGAATTTCCAAAATATTTTTTTACATTACCCTCTTTCTAAAACTCTGATTTCACAATCATTTCAAACTTTCAAATTGCACTTAAAATTCAAAAATGAACCCCTGACCGCCGTCAAATTAAATTCCTGAATTTTTAACGGATTTTGAAAATAAAAAATGTTAACTTATGAAGTTTTTAACGCTGATTATGATGGTAAAATCACATTTTAAAAAATATTTAAAACAAAAAGTTACGATCTTTTTTAAGATTTAAAATGTAACATGTATTAAGTTATAGGCCTAACCTATTTTAAATAATCCCCGCAGGGGGTGCAGATTAGCTGCACCTATTGAGAGGGTTTAGACGTCCCTCGCGGTACCCCCCACACACACACACACCTACAACACTACACTTAGGACTTTAACACTTCCGACAATCTATATAAATAAAAGTCAAAGTTTTGTATATATGTTTGCGTTTTATAGAAATCTGTCTCTAGCTATCATTTTTTTTTTTTTTTTTTTTTTTTTTGCACACTTGGGGTCCGACTATTTTGCACACTTGGGCTAATGCAGACGATGGGATGATTTTATAGCGTATGAAAATGCCAAGCCCTGGCGGGAATCGAACCCGGGTCCTCGGGGTGAAAGCCTAGTACGCTATCCACTAGGCCACCTAGGCGGCTTCTCTCTAGCTATCACGTTTCGGCCGTGCGTTGATTATTAAAGTTGGGCTGGGTAAATAGTTTAATGGAGTTGAAATCAAATTTTGAAAACTTTAATCTTTTCTATGGACATGTTTTTTACATTTTGTAACAATAAAGTTGTTATTGCTAAATTAACACTGGAGCAATAAAACCTGAAAAATTTAAAATCTCTAGCTTTAGTATTATCGGCTGAAAATTTCAAGTCTCTAGGTATAATAGTGTATTATTAAAGTTGGACTGGGTAAGTAGTTTAATGGCGTTACAATCTCTAGCTTTAGTATTATCGGCTGTACGTTGATTATTAAAGTTGCAAAATGGCGTCCTTTTCTTAGTGAGCTTCTATATTATGAAAAGAATAATCCTACACTAATCCTAGTGAAATTATGATGAATTATATTATCCTAAAAATTTCAAATCTCTATCCCTGGTAGTTTTTGTTCTGCGTTGATTCTTTGTCAGTAAGTCAGGACAAAGCCGTATATATATAAATAAATAAATAAATATATATATATATATATATATATATATATATATATATAGTTTTTAGCCTACATAAATTTTAATAACTTCTCTAAAAGTGATGTAGAGGTCAGAATCGGCGCTCATTTTAAATTCCCGGGTCTGGGTCTTACTTTAATGCCCGCTCCAATACCTCATTTTCCAATAAAATTCGCAAATAATTTCACCTAAAAAAAAACATTTATTATAATATTGCGAAAAAGCCAGTGCCGGCCTTAGTACTTCGGACAGGTCGGGCAAAATTTACTGTGGCGCCTATGTAAGGGACGCGTTTTTAAGATATCTAATACAAATGGGTATACATATACTTTTGAAATAACTTTGAAAATCATTTATTAATTATAATGATAATTTATTGTAAAAATAACATTTATTTAAATAAAACACAGTATTATAATTTATTATAAATTATTGATAACTTTAAAAACCTAGACAGCGGCGCCGCCCGACTTCTCCCCCCAAAGGCCGGTACTGGAAAAATCAAAACCAACTCGATGATCATGGTTTATTTTCGTTCAGACACTGAACAAGGACATTGTTATCGCCCCATCATTATAAAAAGGTGATTTATTTTGGCAAACGGCCAATTTATCCAAGCCGACATTTTGTGTAATAGTTTTGTTCCTTCGTTGTGTTTATTTCGACGTGAAATATTGCCTTATTGCTTTATCTTTACTTTTACCTGATTACATTGAACGGATGTTACGTGTCTACTATACAGTAGAACAGTACAAACCTAAATAATAGGCTTATTGTTAAGTGTATACACAACTATAACCTGTCCGCCACATTCGAGTTCAATGCACGTGACTCGTACAACAGCTGACTGGCCTCGCCAAGCCTCCCTGCGTAGGGATTCACTGCCAAGGTCAAACGACCTATTGCAAATCATATCACGATTTGCACAAGCAATGCATATTTGGTTCCAAATAACCGCGACGCGCATATGTCTCGCTCAGGTGATATAAGGAAAATTTAATAACAATTTTATCTTACAATTCTTTTAACATCATTTCACTGTTATAGGTGCTAATCAACTTAAAAATGTCAAATCAAATTAGCATTACAGCTTTTCAAATTACATCGGGAATACGAAACCTGACTGTCCGCTGCCGAAACCATCTAAATGTTTGTATTTTTAATGGCATTTAATATTTTAAAATGCAAATCAAGCACATTTTAACACTGATTACGATGTTGAAAACGTCATGAATTATTTAAGATTTTTAATTATCTCTTAAATGGTTGAACGGATGTTGTTGGGAATCGAACCTGACCAAACTATTATCAAAATCGATTTTCGTGCCCAAGCTTGAATCAAATGGAACAAAAAACGGTAGAACAATACATTACAAACGAATCAAAATATTGATCGTTTGTTTTATAGTGACGCTTGAAGGAGAAGTGTTGCGAGCTGTAGAGGAGTGTCTTACTTTTGCAGCACTCGTCTAGTACATGTTAATCTCATAGTCTAAATACGACTGAGCCACATAAATAAAGAGAAAATCCTGTTCGGCCGTTCTAGCTCAAGCGCCACGATAAAGCAAACTGCCTATAACAAAACTCTCGCACTCGAATCTGGGTCCTACTATAATGGTCTTGTACAATAGCTAATCTTTAATGGAAATCTGCTCAAAATTCAACTACTATCATTAATAAATCATTCGATTCTGTAGGCCTGTGTTCATTACAAAACCGTTGTAAATAGGAAGTTCGTAAACACTACACAAACTTCGTGTGCGCGCGCGCGTGTGTGTGTGTGTGTGTGCTCGAGTGTGTGCGCGCGTGTGTGTGCGCGCAAGTGTGTGTGCGCGCGCGTGTGTGTATTTGTGTATGTGTGTGCGCGCGTGCGTAAGTTGTGTGTGTGTGTGTGTGTGCGCGCGCGTGCGTGCGTGTTTGTGTGTGTGTGCGTGCGTGTGTATGTGTAAGTGTGCGTGCGTATATGCGCGCGCGTGTGTGTGTTTCTCTAAGTGAATCGGTACGACAGCTACCGTAAAAAAAGTCCGGAATATAGGCCTAATTTCTCATTCGGTTCAGGAAAGTTTTTCTAAAATGTTCGGTCATACAGTAGACCCCCCCCCTATAGGGCCTAGACCTATGTAGATTTATAGCTCATTAGAGTAACAATTTTTTTTTTTAAAGCAACTACGGATCGAAAGTAATAATTCCCTGACAGGTTTTTAATTTTTCAATTTAACTTCTGGAATGTGAATTTACTTAAAATTTGGTACACTTTAATCTCCACATTCAGCCAAAATGTATGCAAATAGCAACACTGATAAACCGATTTTTAACAAACTTAGACCCATTTCCCTGTTAATTTTGTTGATAGCTCCGTAACATTTTTAGTGAGTTAGCGACTTACAGGGTTTACGCCCCCCCCAATCTCCTTTACAATCATGTTTAAATATTATACATGTATGAGTGTAAATAGAGAATTAAATGGAAACACAATACATTATTCAAAGTTTAATTAAGTCATTGTCGACAAATGAAATTACACAGCCCTGGGAAAAAATCTTTTAAATGACCGTACGTTAAGAAAAACGGTAGCTTACTTAAATGCTGGATTTGAAGGTTAACACTTTTAAAATTTCATTATCTATTCGTTACAGTAGCCTTCTTAGCTTGATTGTAGCAAAATCTGTTATTGTACTGTCAACGGCTACGACAATAAATCTATGATTCTTGAAATGTCTTGTTTAATCGAAAGCAAAATGATTGTTTAAGCCGTCTTGCGTCATGTATCTTGTCGAATGTTCGTTCTCCTTCAGCAACTTTTACTGGAATTGTGCAAACGATTCTGATTGCTTGTGCGTATTTGTGAATAAATTAAAAATGTTGAAAAGATTTTTGGGCCCTTCGTGGTTTTTAGAAATGTTTTCAAACATCGTTTTGTGTACCAGTTTCGTTTCTTGTTTTAAATATTATGCTATAGTTATCGACTACAATGTCTATTGTGTTATTTATAAGCGTCATTTTATAAATCAGTTCATTTAATAAGTCAATTCGATATATTTAGTTTTTTAATAAATTATCTAATAAATTTTAAAAACTAATAAATTAAAAATCTTACGGGGCTCCCTTTGTACTCGGGGTCAGATACAGATTTCCCCTTTGCCCCCCCCTCTGCTATTTCTTAACCCAAAACAAAACTGACGGGTATCTCTTCGAAATATCCGTTTAGAATGCTATAAAAAATCAACCGAAAATTGACATATGCGTAATTCTCCTAATCTGTTTATCAGATTTTACTAATGGGATCATGACCATACATCCCAAACGTGTTCAAACGGATTAATTCAAATTTATAACGAAATCGTTGTACAAAATTTTGAAATAAAATAAATTTGCTGTAAGGAAATAAATTGGAAAAACGCTTAAATAAACCCTGACCGCCATTTGTGTTTGTTTTATTTGTATTGTCCATTAATCATTTTTTTTTTTTTAATTTCAAATGACGATTTTGAAGGGGAAACACGTTTAGTTTGGATGTTTAAGTGCACTTTTTTTTTAATAACTTGATTAATGTGAAAAGTTTAGTTGTGTTTTGCATCGTTCATTTATATTGGCTGTAATTACAAGCAGATACACATCTACATAACCTAAAAACGAAACTTGCTCAGTCATTTCGTCTACTGATAACAGAAACATTATTACCAAAGCTACTGTATAGGCCTATTGTCGCTAGCGAAAGGCTGACTTATTAACCTCTTTAACAAAACTGTCTTTTCACAGTTATCGCTACATTAATGACCTAAAGATCATGTCGCTGTTGACTTTTGACATTTCTAGTTGATAAGGCAGTGTTTGACATGATTAAACATTTCAGTTTATACTATGGTGATTCAGTAGTTGCATGTAGGCTACGTGATAAGATGTAATCTGCAAGGCATTGGTTGACATCACATCAACGAAAACAGAATACGTCAGATGTTAAAATAAAATACAAAACATCTCGTTTGTTAAACACGAGACCTAATATCATAAATAAATAAAATAAATGGTGCAAAAGCATTATGCAATCTAAAACTTTCTTGCATTATATTAGGCCTATTTTTTTAAAAAAAAAGGCCATAAAAACAGAAAAGTTCGACGTAATTTGTCAAGAACGGTTAATCAGGTTTTTCTCAAATTTTGCCATAGGCTTACAGAAATTTACGGTTTCATAACACAATCGAAAAAGAAACAAACCCTAAGGTGTTCAGGGTTTGTTTTTCGATTCAATTTTGATCCGAAAATAGCTATAAATATTTATTATTTCAAATTTTCTGCAGTAATTTGGTTTAGGCCTATGCAGCTACGTCCAAACTTTGAGCAAAATCTGGTGAACAGACTATATTGGTTTTTTGACAGTTTCTGAACAGTGATTGATAGTGATTAATGCGTTTAGGTTCTTATGAACTGAACTAAGCAAAATGTGATCATGATCGTTAGATCCGATTTTCAAAAAATCCGAATATGAATCTTTAACAATTTTTTGACAAAAAAAACTTAAAAGACTTGTTTTTTTTAATTAAAAATTGCTGTTGCGAAATAGCCAAATGAGACCTTAGTGAAGAAATTCGTCATTTAGGCTAACTGTCCGGCAAAACACACACACACGCACGCGCGCGCGCATATACGGGGAAAGTTTTTTGTTAGCAATTTTAGTTCAATTTGTTTCAAACTTGGTAAAAAAATTGATTTTGGTAACGTAATAGCACGGACAGGTTCGTTACCCACAAAATTCGTTCAACCATTTCAAAATGGCGGCAATTCCGAATCATTTAAACGTTCATTACTTTTTTAGCACACACTATTTTTAATATCTGATTTCACCATTGTATACCAGCGTTAAGATGGTTATTTGAGCAGATTTTAACGCTAATTTGTGATGGCGAAACGTTTTTAAAAAAAAATGATATTCTAAATTTAAAACATTATGTCATTGTATGATAAGGCTATTAAAACATTACGCTATGTGACGTGATAGTGTGTTTTTAGGAAATTCGCTTCCATCATGTCAGCGAGACAGGTGAGTGCCGTCGTTATTTACTTTGTAGGCTTACGCTTGGGAATTATGTTTGCCAGATTTGGAGCTGGACTCGACATGTTTTACACAATGGCGCCTGTCTACGCAAGTGGCAAAAACAGAACTGACCACATGGCACATTACTAATTCAATACACTCATTCCTTATGTAACAGGTTCTCTTGCGTGGGTTTAAGTTTTGTACGCACGCATGCCAACTAAATAGTATTAATAGGTTATAACGCAAACAGCTGAGCCAAAAAAATTTACGTCGCACTCGTAATTCTAACTTTGTAATTCTAACTACAATATTAATTGCTTTCTCTTATGTATACAGAATTTTTTCACATTTATAATCGCGGTTGTTTCGCTGATGGAGGCAAATTTATAAAAGTATTTTTCTTTAAATGACCCTTTAACAAGATAAATTATGGTCACACTTAACAAAGAACTAACTACGAGGTTTGTTCAGAAAGTAACGAGAATTTTTAATGTTCGCGGTCTTTCCGCGAGTTTGTGACATACATTTTCCGCGAGTCCGATTTTCAAACATTTTTTTTATTACGTTGGTATACATGCTCTTGAAGTATGATAAAACTTTCAGCTGATTTCATTGTTGACTTTGTCTGTGACAGCCACTAAGGTTAGACGTGTTTTTATGAGCTCGGCGATTTTTGTTTGTTAAAAGAAATGGATCAAAGAATTTGTATCAAATTTTGCGTAAAAAATGGAATAAAGTGTAACAAAGTGTATGAAATGTTAACTAAGGCCTATGGCGAGTCTGCTATGAGTAAAGCAAGAGTTTACGAGTGGTATAAGCGTTTCCAAGAAGGCCCTGAAGACGTTGAAGATGACGAACTCCCTGGACGTCCCAGCACATCAACAACCGATGAAAACGTGCAAAAAGTGAAAGAAATGGTTATGAACAATCGCCGAATCACAATTAGAGAGGTCGCTGATGATGTTAGCATATCGATTAGATCATGTCATGACATTGTTTCCAATGTTTTGTGTATGAAACGCGTGGCAGCAAAACTCGTTCCGAAATTGTTGAATTTTTGCGAATGGAAGTTGCTCAGGAGTCACTAAATGAAGTCAACGACCATGCAGAATTACTGAAACGTATTTTAACAGGTGACGAAACATGGATTTACGGATATGACGTCGAAACTAAAGCTCAATCACCCCAGTGGAGGCATTCTGGCTCGCCAAGACCGAAAAAGGCCCGACAAGTGCGGTCGAACATGAAGGTTATGCTCACTGTGTTCTTCGATATTAATGGCATAGTACATCATGCATTCCTGCCACCAGGTGAAACAGTCAATGAAGAATACTACCTACAAGTTCAACGCCGTTTGCGTGAAGCGATTCGAAAAAAACGGCCGGATCTGTGGAAAAAAAATCATGGCTTTTGCACCACGATAATGCACCAACTCACACTTCATTGCTTGTTGGTGAATTTTTGGCCAAAAACAGTACTATAACGATACCCCAGCCTCCATATTCGCCAGACATGGCTCCGTGTGACTTTTTCCTATTTCCAAAAATAAAGAGAACTTAAAGGGCCGTCGTTTTACAGCCGTATATGACATTAAAAGCGTATAGCTGAAAGAACTAAAGGCTATCTCAAAGATCGAGTTTGAGAAGTGCTTCGAGGATTGGAAGAAGCGTTGGCGCAAATGCATAATCTCCAATGGGGACTATTTTGAAAGCGACAACATCAATGTAGAAGAATAAATAAATATTTTGTTCAAAAAAATTAAATTCTGGTTACTTTCTGAACACACCTGGTACTTCTACGAATTAAAACAAAAACAAATATTAGATTTTCTTGTAAACAACTGTAACGCCGTTTAAACTGAGATCAAATTCTCGCCTTGGCTGTCACACCGGACAGTTCACGCGGCGTGGTCTTGGAAGCTGTAGCTTTAGCTGGGTAGGCTATTCGTTTGTAGATAAGAAGAGATGCATGCAAACAAATGTAGTTTACAAAAACCAGTTATGCGTTCCAAACTGAGCCAAAGTACAGGCTATTTTAAACCACAAAATTAGGCCTAGACAAGTAAAGGTCAAAGATTTTGGTACAAAATGCAAAAATCTCGCACGTGAATCATTTTGCTGACGCATTTTGCGGTATTAATGACCTGAGCAGTGTCATAGAGGCTATCGTGGAAGACAATTAAAGGTCCAAAAATTAGGTTATTTTCGGAAAATAATATACTTTTTTCTTGTTTACACCCACAATCATGAGATGTGCACATGATCTTATCCGTCGGAATTATTTTACACTGTATTGTAAATAGGTTACATGAGTAATCGCGCAAAGATGAACACTTTCTTATATTGCTAACGTTTTAATGTTTGTAAACTTGCTCATTCGGTTCTCAGATAGCAAGTAGCTCGTTGCAACTCTGACGTATAGGCTACAGCTTCGAGCCTAGTTACTGTCATTGTTTTTTTTTTTATTAGTTACATTGATTTTCATTAGTTTTACTGGCATATTAAGTAAACATATTTTTATTAATGTATAGCAAAGCTTTGGATTAAAATATTAGATGTTACTTTAAGAAAAAATATTAGGCTTTATTCTTCTTGAAATCAGGAAAAAATTATATTCCGCCAAAAAATTACGTAAGTTAGTATTACTCATAGCATATGCATACTCAATAGATATAAATATATAATTTCGGCAAGCAGCTGTCTCTTTCACGTGATGGAAGCTAATTTCCAAAAATCGTCTACCCATTTTTCATATTTTGATTTCATATTTTAATCAGCACTACAATCTGCATACATTGGCATTTTGAACCTTCAATTTTACACTGAAAATAAGAAAATGGTCCGTTAAATTAAATTTCTTAATTTCAACGGATTTTGAAAATTCAAAATGTCTCTAAGTTATTCAGTTTCGTAACGCTGATTACGATAGTGAAACCAAATTTTCAAAAAATATTAAAGTCAAAAAAGGAACGAATTTTTGAAGGTTTGGAATGGTTGCCATTTTAAAACTGTTGAACGAAATTGCTTGTTTACGAATTTGCCCAACCTATTAAAAAAATTTGTTGGCGTGACGAGTTTGAATTAAATCGGACTAAAATAGCAAATGTAAGCATGTTACACACACACACACACACACACACACACACACACACACACACACACACACACACACACACACACACACACACACACACACACACACACACACGCACGCAAACACACACTCACAATCACTCGCGCGCGCACACACTCACACGCACACACACACGCACGCGCGCACATACTCGCACAAACACACTCACACGCACACATACACGCGCGCGCGCACACACACACATAACGCGCGTGCGCACGCGCACACACACACACACACACACACAAATCAGACACTATAACACAGTCATAAAACCGGAGGTATTATATGCAATCGAGACGCTAGCACTCCACACAAAAGCTACCATGGAAGGTATTTTGAAGGAAGAACGCAAAATCTTGAGGAAGATCCTTGGTCCGAGATTAACAGAAGATGGATACAGGTTGCACTCCCGGAAGACCACAAAGATATCGAACCTGGCAGCAGATATCAGAAGAAGGAGGCTTCAATTCTATGGACACATCAGTAGACTCCCAACAACGAGACTTGCCAACAGTATCCTTAAGTATATACACGGAGTCAAATCAACAACGTCGTGAATCACACAAGTCAGAATAGACCTACATGACGCAGGAATAGACTCAACAGATGTTGAAGATAGACACGCATACAGGAGAAAGATGCTCGGTTGGAAGGTCCCAGAGAATGAAATCCCAAAGAGAGCAGGGGTAAAATGGACGGAGGAGCGGAAGAGGATCCATGGGGACAGGATGAGGGAGGTGTGGAGGATTAGAAGTCGGAGTGCTTTGCGTGATCCAACAGGGTCTATGCGCAGATAATAATAATAATAATAATAATAATAATGTATATATATATATATATATATATATATATATATATATATATATATATATATATATATATATATATATATATATATATATATATATATATATATATTAGAACATGTATGCCGCCTCGGTGGCCTAGTGGATAGCGTACTAGGCTTTCACCCCGAGGACCCGGGTTCGATTCCCGGCGATGGCTTGTCATTTTCATACGCTATAAATCATCCCATCGTCTGCATTAGCCCAAGTGTGCACAATAGTCGGACGTTAAACAAAAAAAATATTAGAACAAGTTGAATTTTACGGAGATAGAATACTATAAGAGATTACTATACATCTCTATTTGAAAGTAATTTATGTTCTGACCGATATTTCCAAAACCATTTGCCGTAGAACTTTTTTTTTAATTTTACTGCTTTAAAGTTAATCTTTAAAAAAACTATATTTGCATATTCATAAAAGTTGTAATAGCTTTTTTGTTGTATTTTAACAATTTTAAATGTTGTCGCCCACGATAATACAACTACAGTACGATATGATTACGTAGGCCTAATGTAGTCTGTCGTAATACAAAGAGGTTTATTTACAAATTACAATAGAACGATAAAATCTTGAAATGCGGACGTTGAAAAGACTGCAAGCTGGCTTATCAATGCAATGGTGCAAGCTTATTTATTTATAGGGACGCTTATCTATTTGCATGCAATATTTATGGTTTCAGATTTGTGTATTTTTCTGCAGTCAACTCGGCAAGATGTAGACCTATGACTAATATTAAATAAATGCACATTATGCTGATAAAACATACACACAGCCAGTCTATCACAACACTGTGATACAGTACAAGCAAAACATTCTGTTGTTTTATCGCTGTTCTGACAATCAAAAGCGTCGGAAGTTAGGTTATATTTTCGTCGATAAAACAACTAACTCTAATGTTTAGGCTAAATACGAGGTGTGTTCAGAAAGCAAGGAGAATTTTAATTTTTGAAAAAAATATTTATTTATTCTTTTACATTGATGTTGTCGCCTTCAAAATAGTCCCCATTGGAGATTATGCACTTGTGTCAGCGCTTCTTCCAATCCTCGAAACACTTCTCAAACTCGATCTTTGAGATAGCCTTTAGTTCTTTCAGCGATGCGCTTTTAATGTCATATACGGCTGTAAAACGACGGCCCTTTAAGGTTCTCTTTATTTTTGGAAATAGGAAAAAGTCACACGGAGCCATGTCTGGCGAATATAGAGGCTGGGGCATCGTTACAGTACTGTTTTTGACCAAAAATTCACGAACAAGCAATGAAGTGTGAGCTGGTGCATTATCGTGGTGCAAAAGCCATGAATTGTTTTTCCACAGATCCGCGCGTTTTTTTCGGATTGCTTCACGCAAACGGCGTTGAACTTGTAGGTAGTACTCCTTATTAACCGTTTCACCTGGTGGCAGAAATGCACTATGCCATTAATATCGAAGAACACATTGAGCATAACCTTCACATTCGACCGCACTTGTCGAGCCTTTTTCGGTCTTAGCGAGCCAGAATGCCTCCACCGGGATGATTGAGCCTTAGTTTCGACGTCATATCCGTAAACCCATATTTCGTCACCTGTTATAATACGTTTTAGTAATTCTGCATCGTCGTTGACTTCAAATTAGTGACTCCTGAACAACTTCCATTCGCCGATGTTTTTGTTCGAAATTCAACAATTTTGGAACGAATTTTGTGCCACGCGTTTCATACACAAAACATTGGAAACAATGTCATGACATGATCCAATCGATATGCCAACATCATCAGCGACCTCTTTAATTGTAATTCGGCGATTGTTCATAACCATTTCTTTCACTTTTTCCACGTTTTCATCGGTCGTTGATGTGCTGGGGCGTCCAGGGCGTTCGTCATCTTCAAAGTCTTCACGGCTTTCTTGGAAACGCTTATACCACTCGTAAACTCTTGCTTTACTCATAGCATACTCACCATAGGCCTTTGTTAACATTTCACGCACTTTGTTACACTTTATTCCATTTTTTACGCAAAATTTGATACAAATTCTTTGATCCATTTCTTTTAACAAACAAAAATCGACGAGCTCATAAAAACACGTCTAACCTTAGTGGCTGTCACAGACAAAGTCAACAATGAAAACAGCTGAAAGTTTTATCATACTTCAAGGGCATGTATACCAACATAATAAAAACAAATGTTTGACAATCGGATTCTCCAAACCCGCGAAATTTAAAAAATTCTCGTTATTTTCTGTACACATCTCATATATTAGACATGTTTTCAGTGTAACCAAATTTACCTATTTTTTAATTACTTGTGATTAGAATTTTAAATATGGCGAATGTCGGAAAGTTAAACATTTTAGTTGAGAAAAACATGAAAACTATAGCCTAGTTGTTACAAAAACGTTTTTATTTACAAATTAGGGGCGAAATAGAGGAATCAAACGTTGCCGATTAAGAATAATTTTATTTTCTAAAATTAATAATATATAAATATGACGACAACGTAGCCCGTATTAAAAGGCCTTAGATGACAGTTTTTCCGTCTATAATTTTGAATTGTGGCGCACTGTATTCGCTGATGGAATGCAGTGCAATGTAAATAAATACGAATTTCCAAAAGTGATATTATTTAAGAACATCACGTTAACATAGACTACGTATAACGAACATTTTTTGCAATATCAGGAACAAAAACGGCTTAAAATAAAAAAATCTGATACCGAACCAAAAATATAAATCATGCAGGGCTTATCATGTTTTTATTGATTTCTCATTTTTGTTATTAATTAGTTGATGTTGCTCTTCAGTCATAACTCTTTTATTGATTGTAACATTTTCATCGTTAATTTCATTTTTTTCCTTTTTAATTTATTTTCTAATCGTCGTAGTCTTTTTTTCTTAACCTTTGTTCTTCATTTAAAACATATTTTTTTAAATAGTTTTATTGTCCATTTTATTTTGAAATTGAATTTTTAACATAACCTCAACTGAAATGATATTGAAGCAACAGCTGTTGTGTGAAGTCACTTAGAAGTATTCACAATTATATTTGTACTAGCATTACCCGTCGTGGCTTCGCTCACGAAACTTCAGCTGTTTCAGTAATGTAACAATTTAGAAACATATAAAAATATATTAATAAAAGCGTGATCATCTAAACTCGTGATTATTTTACAGTGAATATGAAAAAATATTATAAAATGAATATGTAGTTTTATTAAAACGTGTTCCATTCGAATTTAAGAAAATCTGATAAAAAATATTTCTCTCCAATACAAACATTTATACCACTTTTTTATTTTTGTCCTTTTAGGGGATGAATTCGGTGGGGGTAATGCTGAATTATGTGTAACGAATTTGTGTCTTAGAATATTTTGTTTACTTTTAAGAAAAGCCGACAAAAAATATTTTTCTCCAACGAAAACACTTTTTTCTCCAATTATACCTCTTTTTTACATTTTTACTCTTTTAGGGAATGAATTCGGAAAATGTTGAAATATGTGTTTCATTATTTGTGTTTCATAGCATACTTCTATAATATTCGATCCAAAACAAATATTTTTTCAATGCAAAATTGTATACCACTTTTTTACATTGTCTACCCCCTTTCAATCTCTTTAGGGGATCAGTTTTGGGAAATGGTGAAAAATATATTTCATTACTTATATTTAAGTGACTATGTTACGTTTTAAGAAGGTCAGACGAAAAACATATTTTTCCAATAAAAATTGTTGTCCTCATTTTTACCTAAAGAGGTAAAAACATCTTTAGGGGTTGAATACTGGAAAATCGTTTTTCAGTGCACCCCTACACGTGGTGGTAATCCTGAAAATTTCAAACCTTTAGGTATTATAGTCTCGGATATACGTTGATTATTAAAGTTGGACTGGGTAAGTAGTTTAAAATCAAATTTTTGCATAATCCTTTTTCAGTGCATCTCGACAATGTTGTAAGAAGGTACCCTGAAAATTTCAAGTCTTTAGCTATAATAGCCTCGGCTATATTGTTTGTTCTTGTAGGGTTGTCTAGTAGGCTTATTCGATATACTGTACTGTATTTACAGTCGAACAACGCTAAACTGGACAGTTTTATTCTACAAATCAAATATGATTACGACGTACTTGATATAAGGTTTTTGCGATTTATTTATTTTTAAATTTAAAAGTCCAGAAACGCAAAACCTTCTATCCATTTCGATATTTTGAACTGGTAACTTAACAAAACATCGTTTTTAGTGAATTAAAAATTAATGTTTTATGTTATAGAAACAGCAATGTAAACTGTTTGATGAGCCTTCGTGATAAATATTATTTTATTCATAAGTCACTGAAATCCATTACAGGACTGTCGCCAATATGGTGCAATGATTATTATATAAAAGTATTAGCATATCATAATTGTGCAATTTGCCATTTATCTATAATTAAGGTTTACATATGTAACTATATATTTGGAACGTTTTGGTTGAATCAGCCTTGACCTTGGCGATTGGCACATTTCCAGCTGAGGTCCTCAAGCCCTCTTCTATTAATCATTCCAGACAACAATGTTGCACTTTTATTTTTATTGTAACGGTTCTCGTAGTTCATTGTTGAGTTGAAGGTTAGTCAATTTTGTGTTGGAGCAACAGATTCAAAGTTTGTACTCTAAATTAATTTCTTTTAAATTAATTGATTATTTTTACTTTCTAGTTATACGAGATATGACATAAAAAGGAACTGTAATTAAAAAAAAAAACGTTCTGTAATTGATATTTACATTCCCAGGTTTTCTGAGAAAAAAATGTTTTTTACAAGGATATTCGCCTGCTCACGCCTGTCTGTGTGCATATGGAGCCTACACGTTGGAGTTTAAACTAACCGACCGATTTTGATGAAATTTAGCATATAGGTTTCGATGAATTTGCCATATTGATATTACGGTACCATATTTTAATTTAAACAAAATAGAAACTTTTTGGTCAAAATTGTTTAAAAAAAAAATAGTTCTAACGATTTTTGTAGGCCGTAACTATCCATACAAAATGTATGAATCTCTATATCTCTATAACCCTAAAATCCGGATAGCGTAGTCTTTTCAACACTCATTAGATTTTTTTCAATTCCCTATGATACAAAATTATTAATATAATTAAAAATATATATTAATTTCATAAATATTTGAGTTAAGAGTGTTCATTAACATACAGTCCAGGTAAATAAGTGATGCATTAATATTTTTATTGTTTCTTTTAATATATAAACTTAATAATATTAACTCATAGTCTATATATAAACTCCTAATTGGAGACAGTTGATTTGACAATGGCCCAGCTAATAAAATAAGACCGAAAAATAGGCATAATTTCTCAAAATCGATTTTCCTACAATATTGGTAGGCCAATACATGAAGTTTTATAAATCATTAAGTCGTTACAACAAATTAAACAAAAATACGTTTTGAGAATAAACAGAAAGAACACCAAAAACCCTGTCCTCCGTCGGGTTTATTTGTTTTTTTAGATTTATTGTAGAATCTTTAATTTATTTTGTTTCAAGTTCGTTACACTGACTTTTGAGTTATGAATCTTTATATATAACCAAAACTTAAGCAACATCTGATAAATTATGCGTTTTAATCACGGACTTTTTAGAGGAAATAATTGAATGGGAGAAAGTGAATGGGGGAATAATGTTTATGCATCATTCCTTTGACTGTCTGAACACCTGGCTACGACAACCTTTTATTTCGAAAATTGTGACATTCCGTACACAACTAATATAAAGTTTAGTCTGTATAACTATCTTACGAAATTGCGCTTGTCTTTTGTAGAAAACATAACCTAAAAATATGCGAGTATCAGATTGTTTTGTGATTTACAATAACTAACTGTGGCTAAGTATTATAATATTCGGTAAATTTACACTGACATTAGTCCCAAAACGCTGACTTTGTTAAACCGGTTATGAAAAAGTTGGACGTCTAATTATGTTCTAACCAACTGCTTATTTTTTGCTATATTGGAAATACATCAAGGAGATTCTTATTTACATTACTAAGGGTTACATGTTTTGTTACTGTAGGCCTAGCCTAACGCAAATTGCTAACTATTATACATACCGTTTTTAAGAAATTTTGTATAATCAAACCTACTTTGATAAAATAATTATGAAAAAAACACTATGTTATTACAACATAACTGTTGTTGAACAGGCAAAACACTATGTTAAAATTAACCTTAGTTTTTATAATTCAACATTTAATTATAATTATAATTTATAACATTCATTATTTAATAAAAAGGCAACATGAAAAGTACCTGAACAAAATAAAAATTAGTCATTTAATGTAAAAGTACTGCTTGTCACATGCTTTAAATGTTTTATTTATTGGGTCCTACACAACAGATCGTTCTTAAAACTATTTTTCACTTGACCGTTCTAGAGATTTTAAAAGAAATATTTGTGATTGCCAAAGAAATTTGGAAAATGTTCAAAATTTTTAAAAGAAGGCACAAAAATGTGTTTTTCTGGAGGTAGGGTCAAAATCGAGCACATTTCATCCCCACGTACTGAAATAATTTATTACAATTATTTATTTAATAATACCCCAAGATCATTAACCTGTAGACCGTAATCTGGGTCACACGCAAGAGATATAGGTAAAGATTATTTGGGGTTAAATAGTAAGGGTATGAACATGAAAAAAAACTATTGTAAAAATCTTCCTGTGCCCCTTTCCCCAACAAGATGACAAGAAAACAATATTGGGGAAAGTGGTGGGGCATGGAACATGCTCTGTTCACGTGCACATTCTCTCAACCAATTACAGCGTTTTGCTGTAGGGGCTCGTCCAATCACAATCTTGAAACCATCTGGAACAAAACACACTGCCTGGCTTTGGAATTTTCAGTACAGTTGTAGTAAGCAGGAGAGCTAGTTGTGCCTTTGCAAGTATTAAAATTTGCATCACTACATTAGTGATAAATATTTGATATTATATTGACAGTGTTGTTACATATTTATTTTATAGTTATAGAATTTGCCATATTTAGCTAAATTAGTCAAAAGTATTTTTGATTTTAGGCTCCTTACCATACCGGCATTGTTATTGCCCTTATAACTCACATTCGAAACTAGATTAACCCACAATCTAAAATTTACTCATTTAAAATTCCAATTATTTCCTAATTGAATAATTTCAAATCACATTCCTTATAAATTATATTGTTTAAATATTTGGAGTTCGTTCTACATTTAGAAGGTTCTGGAATAAATCAATTATTGTTCATCTTATAAGTAGACTCGCACGCTATCTGTTAGAATGGAAACAGCAACTGAACAAATTGTTTCAGAAGAAATTACTCCTTTGGCATTGCAGAGGCTCTGGGCGCGCCGTTTAAATGGTTCAGCAGCAGTCCATGAGGAAAGCGACATTGGAGACTTGCTTTTGGATCATGATGTTTTCCCTTCTGCTCAAGTTGATGAGGTAACTTGTTAAGTTAATTTTCATATAAATGGTTTTTTTTATTGATCATTGTTCTGGAAAGAAGCAATTGGGAATGGTGAAACACACTTAGTAAAAAACATTGGTTTTTTCATGTGCTTAAGGTGTATAAAACATGAAAAGGGGTTTTAAAGTGACATCTGATGCTTGTACAGTATTCTTAATATTCTGGTGATTTTATTTTAATAAATATCTTAACCGTATATTATAAGATATTACAAAAAATTGTTTTCCACTTATGAAAGTGATACTCATTACAGTATTTTAAAGTATAAGATTTTATAAAGGACTGGTAGTGCAAGTAATCACTCTTCTTGCCTAGTGCATGATGTGTAACTCTAAATAAATCCTTTATAGAGTTATTTTTTAATTATGAAAATAAATTGCTTTCAATTACTTTAATATGAAACTGAGGTAATGTGAACTTATTGTAATAAATATTTTTACAGAATTTGTGTATAGAACTAACAATTAAAATAGTTTTGTTACATATGTTTATACATATGGCTAGCCTGACATATTACAGTGGTCAGTATTTCAGTTAATCAGCTGTTGCTCTGGTAATGAAAACCCTTGATGAGCTGATTAAAGATAGTTTTCCTCTTGGTGAACCATATGTTCAGCAAAATGTTTTCTGAATTGTGACTCAAATTCATGTGTATTATAGTTACAGTAAAGGTTAAAAGCTATGTTCCTTTGTACTTGCTGAAGCCCTATCTACTAGGAACAAAGTTTATATGTATTAGGTCTAAATTTATATGTTACAAATATACAACGATAAAACCTTTTATTCAGATACCTTCTTTATTTCTGATAAAAATGTTGAGTGCATTTCCCTATTTTTTCTATCCGTCAGTTCTCATTTGTTAAATCATTTCAGAAACTATTATAGTGAATAATATTTTATTATCAAATGCCATTACCAAAACTTATTGATCTACACATTATGACGAAAAGATTTGTTTTCCATAACTCACCTAATGTTTCAAGGAAAATGTTTTAATTGTTTTTTAAAAAGCATAATGTTGAAGATAGTCACCATTTCAAAGGATAAGTCCTCACAGAGGGTGCAGACTAGCTGCACTTATTGAGAGGATTCAGATCTCGCGGTACCCGAGTCTTAACAGACACTTACACTTACGACTTTAACACTTTAATCTCACACTTACATTTAGGGAGGCGATAATAGCCTCAATGTGCTTTTCGCCTTAAAATACAAAAAAATATAAAAAAATCAAAGGATAATTTATATAACTTGAAAGCTTCTGAAGACCAATAATAATGCAGTAACATTAAATAATATTTATAATGTTATCATTTTATGGTTTAGCCTTTTATAGTAAATTAGGCCTATTTTATAAATCTAATTACACTGCTACTTGCAACATAATTTCAAATACTTACATAAACTTAATTTTGTCACAGAAAATTATTTAGCCACTTGTTCATTTTGCAAAAAAAGTTGTGTTCCAGTTTCTTTTTAAGTTGGTTTATTTTGTGACATCTTTAAAAAAATATTATCCAACTGCCAATTTTAATAATCCCTTGACCAATTTTGTTTAATTTTCATACAATAAGGCATAACTTATAAACTCATACTAAGTAATCTAATAATATAATTTTATAGTATGAATAATTACACTGTCATAAATGCAATTACAAATATTTGTAATATACTGGATTGTAAATTTTGATGATTGATCAGTGTATATAGGCCTACTATTTTTAAATCATCACTGGTTTGAGTTCATTGCATGAATGAGTGCAGAAATCAATTGGCGACAGTAAGTCAGTTCCAATAGCACAATGTTCTATTACATTCTAGGCCACTGACCTCGTTTTACTATTCTTAGTTGTTAGTCATTCCTAAGATGTCAGTTTATAAGATGATGTCAAATTGTTACACAGCTTTACTGATTACAAATTTATTGTAGGTTTATAATTATATTGAAACCATATTTTGAATATTGTTAATATATTTCAAAGACATTTGGTAATGGAAAACAATTTTTTATAGTAATAGCAGCTATTAAGTTACAATTAGTGATGCTCTTGACCCTACATATGTAAAAAAAAATCTAAGCATTTGAAAATCATTATTTTTTAAATCTTTTCTATTATATTAATTTTCAATGTACTGTAATTTATTTAACTTACTTCTTAACAAAGTAAAATAGCTAACAAAATGTTTCAAATATAAGACAAAATATTTCTAATCAGCACAAGCATTGCCAAATAAGTGCTATGATTGTAGGCTACCAGCGTGTCAAGTTAGGTTTGTCAGATTTTTTAAGTGAAAAAGATTTTTGCAAAATTTTAATGCAACTAACCGTAAATTTTGAGATAGTTGTAGAAAATATGACAAATATATAGAGTGGTCAAAGTATGCTTATGTGCATCCAAACATTAGAAAAGTTAATTAATTAAAAAAAATATTAATGTCTATTCAAATTTTTGGAACATCAAACATTTTTGGTACTGTGACGCACCTAGTTATTTATCTTATAAGGTTTTTAAGCCTAAATTTATATTTCCAATAATTTCATGTTTGCATATTGTTAGAAATTTGAAATGTAAATTGATCTAGTTAGCTTTTGGCTGTAGTTCAAGTTTAAAGAGAAAGACTAGTCTGGCAAGGCAGCCGGGATAAGTGTATTTTATTTTAACAGTACAGTTCTGAAATTCTATTTTCTGCAAGGATCTTGGGAAAACATTTTAGTATTTCTTTAGAAAATGGAAATGTTCTAAAAAACCATTAACATACAAAATACTCATAAAGAATGAATTTTAGGCTGATGTTGCAAATGGTTTTTTTTGTAAAAAAAAACATGAAACAAAACATTTTACAGAAATTATGTAGCTTATATAGTTCCACATACATTTTAAGAGCATAACATTGTTTAAATATAGGTACTTGTTTGCTTTATCTCCATAGGAGCAATGACTAGTAAAATAATAATAAATTATATGGGAAAAAGTCTAGACTAACATCACCAATGATATCTGAAAAAATTTTTTTGTTGATGTACAATATATTTTTATGTGTAAAAAGCCGGTATTGCATAATTTTTAACAACCAGTGATATCTGAAAAAAATATATTTTTCTTGACAATACAATATACTTTTGAGTGTAAAAAAGCCAGTGTTCAATAATTTTTAACAACTACCACTATTAAGTAGTAGTAGTAGTACTGTAATTTAAAAATAACCAAATTTCCCTATACTGCTGTTAGTGTCATTAGGAAATATTGTTTTATCTTCTGTAAGTACAATATTCACTATACTTCACCAAAAAATATTTTAATTACCACATTTCATTTTCTGTTAAAAGTACATACACATTTCACATGAAATAACACATGAATTAAAAATATTTCACTTTTGAAATATAATTATTTTTAATAATTCATATTTTATAAACCTTTTTATAACTGAGGTGGGTTTTGGCAGACTCGATTTGTTAAATTGTTGTTGTGAACTAATTATTAGACCTAAGCACTTAAATCTATTGAAGTATAGATGTCTTTTAGTAACATAGACTTTTCATTGTATGTTCTTGTTTTAATACATTATACAGAAAAATCTGTATTTTCCCCAATATGTAATTTACTTATTTATGGATAAAAGAATTCTTAAAATTAGTTACAAAGACTACTTCTACAGTATGTTTAGGTTTTACATTGACATTTCATCTAGACGTACAGCTTATGTAATTTCTTTGCAATTTGTCTTTCCTGACAATTGAAAGAAAAATTCCTTTCTTGAATGTTATCAATAGCCTTGGGAAAATTATTGCTATCAAGTCTGTTATTATTGCAAGGTTCTGTTCTCAATTTCCTTGACAATATACCAGTTTTTACTAATTGCAGTGACTTTGTTGTTATGTGGTTAAAATTATTAAGAATTTCTGTTTCTTCCTTGTTTGTTAAAAATATATATTTTTTAAGGCAATTTTTTTAACAGTGACATGTATTTTTTAACAAATTCCATTACAATTGGTGCAATTAATTCTGTACAGTACAAAGTGGCACAACATCTTTGAAAGTATTTTTGATGAAATAAACATTAAATAATTTTGGAATGCAACTGTCTCCTTATTGATAAGGCAAATTTCAAAATTTTGTTTGACAGGACATAGATAGGTATTAGGGTGTGGGTTCTAAAATTATAAAAATATTCAAAAATGACTAGGTCCCTATATATTTTAGATTTTTTTTTTATTATGATGATTCTGTTAAATTCAATTTTCTTAACAATATTTGAAAGCCATGTTAGGTTCTGAAACATTTCCATGATTGTGGTAAACAAATTTACCAACAAATATTGTTGAAAATATGAATGTTTAAAAAAAGTTTTATATAATTTTATTGAAATAATTGTTGAAAAGTCAGTTTTTTAAAAAATTGTATAGCCTATAATTTTATTATATCACAATTTTATTTCTTGAAGTTCGATAGGACTATAGGGTGTAGGTCCTAAAATTATAAAACATATTCAAAAATTCCTAATCTATATTTTAGATTTTTTTTATTACGGTAATTCTGTTAAATTCCATTTTGTTAACAATTTTTAAAAGCCCTTTCGGGTCCAGGAACATTCCTATGATTGTGATAAAAAAAATGTACCTGCAAATATTGTTAAAAATACACATTTTTAAAAAAGTTTTGTATAATTTTGTTTATAATTTCATTGAAATAATGGTTAAAAAGTCAACTTCTACAAAATTTGTGTGTAATTTTATTGTACTACAACTTTATTTCTTGAAATAATTAATTACATTGTACATAAAACTATGATTGGTTGGGACTGGAATAACACCAACACTAGCAAATGCTATCCTCATTGTTAGCCTTAGGTCTATTTGCTCCCCTGGGCAATATTGGGGAACAATAATAATTCCAAATTATTGTTTTGGCACCCTTTGTAAGGCAATTTTCTTGGCAAACAGTCGCCACAAACTCAAGCTTCTTAACCCACATATCTGAGGACAGCAAGTCCTACATAATGCAGGCCTAGTTCACCTGAGTTCAATGAGCAAGTTTTGCTTGAAAACAGGCAGTGGTGCCTATTATGTTACAGTTTGTTACATCCTTATACAGTATTTCAAAGATTACATTTATCAAATTTGACTTATTTATCACTGTAATATTATCTGTGTAATTTATTATTGTGTTTGTATTCCTTTTAATTAGTGACAAAATTCATAGCATATTCTTTATTCTCTGCACTTTGACCTCTTTCTGCAAAATTATATCACATTTTATTAACAGTTTAACAGCAATGTTTCATTCACTTATTTATTCATCATTCACTTATTTATTTATCACACAATCTAATTGAAGCATTTTTTATATTACAGTCTCTTGAAAAGCTTGAAAATGGTTCAAAAAGTCGAGCTTGTAGTCCAAGTCCTTTCCAGACGGAATTGTGCCCATTTAATGAACAGGTATGTGTTGCGAAATGTTTTTAGGTTAATTAAACTTAGTAATAACTTGCGCGTAAGTATATTGTTAATATTTAGTGTTTTTTAGCTGATTAGATTTAGTATTTTTTGTGAATATTGAATAGTTGATTGTATAAAATGTTGTGTGTCTGGTAGTATAATTGGAAAAGAATATTTTTAGAATAAGTTTCAATACAAATATTTAAAATTATTTAACTTGAAAGTATGGATTTATGTTGACTAAAATTATTAGTGCTTATATGTGTGAGAAAATTTTGAATTTGGAGAGAAAGAAAAAAAAACAGGAAGTTGATATTGTAAAACACCACTTAAACACATTTCTTTCTTTTTTTTTTGAAACTGTAATAAAAAAAACAATGTTGGCATTTTATGAAATATTTAAGAGTATTATACAGTTAAAAAATATTGTTTAGGTGTAATTAAAATTAAAAGAATAACACCCATTTTCATTTCCAAAATTTATAAGATTACAGGTTACCTTGGCTAGGCTTAGGCTATACCTTCATTAGATCCGTATTTCTCCCGATCTTATATAGAATGATGTCTGATCTGATGTTGCCTCACGTAAGTGCCTACACTGGCTTAAGTTATACTGTCGTGTTGACTTCTGTTAGCGAACAATATTTTTCTTAAGAGATGATAATCTAATAAGAGATGCAAACATTACATGGGTGCATCGGTTAAATGAACTTAGATATGCAGGGGATTTTTTTTTATACTTGCCTTACTGTATGAAACTACTAGGATAAATTCGTGGGCAACCATTTTAAGTAAAATTCATTCTTTACAGGATCGTTTAGCAACTCTTAATTTCCTGTCATTTGTCATTTTATGTTGCCAAGTTGAGATATCGGGCTGTAAACAAACGGAGTAATTTCATTAGCCAACTCATTGGTCCATACTTGGGCATCATTGGTTGTTGTTGTATCCGGTCTTAATACAACAATTAACTTGTATTAAGTCCCCCCCCCAACTTAGACACCTACATTTAACCTAAATTTTTCCCTTATGTAGTCCGATAAATGCTTTACATCTGATCAGGATCCATTGAAGGTGTAGCTTTAGTATAATACAGGCTTATTCAGATACCATAATTTTCTTTCAAATTTCGTACACTCGTTCCAGTTATGAATATTCAATGTAAACTAAACTTTAATGATCAGGTAGTAAAAAGTAAACATTGGGTTTTTTAGCAAAATATTTCCAGATACCAAAATTGATTATCCATTCCAGCAATTAATCTTGTATGGATTTGTAGAACTTTAAAACTGATATATTCTGTCTACAAAAAAATTGATATAGTTCATCCCACTTTTTTTAACTAGCTTGAATTTAAATGAAATTAAATGCTTTAACCTAAAACTAACCTACATTATAAATTTAAGAACAAAAGTATTATACAGCTTGCATTTTTGCAGAGATAACAATTTTAGTTTTTTTTTTTATTTTTACTGCGTTTTTTTACCTATTAGAATAAAACTTATATAGAACTATTAAAACCCTAAAATTCAAATAGCATATAAATTCCTTAACAACTGGATAATTAATCAGAAGAATAGACTTTGTAAAAATAATATTGAGAGACAAACACGGAACAAATTATTTTGTCTGATTTATTATAATAGATTTTCTATAAAAAAATGAATTTTCGGTTATATCAGAATAGAGGTACAAATTATTTCAACTGCAGGAATAAAAAAAAAATTCCCTTTCGTTACTTTTATTGTCGTTGTAATGAGAAATGTAAGGAAGTAATTATAAATGAAAGTTATAGTATAAAAACTTGAAAATTTATGAGTAGTCTATTCATTTTAAGTTAATGAGTAAGGAAGTACTCCATTTTTCTAGTTTCATAAAATTACTAAGCACTTGTGTTGTGCCCTAACTGGATTGGCTGCTTTGTAATTACAGTACATGTATTTGAAACAGATTGAGGCCAACTGGGCAACTATATTTTCTCTTCCACCTTAGAATACTCTCACATTTATGAAAGTTTCATCTGAAATGTAATTGTAATAGAAAATGTACTTTCAATAGGAAACTTTGCAAAGTTATCATAACATAGAAACTTTAAATGTTACAATACATAGCATGAAAACATTACAAAATCTTATTTATTTTCTGTGAAAAATTGATTTTAGTTGTGTATGTTTCAAGCTCACTAAAATTTGAACAAAATCTGCTAAAACAGTTTTATGGAATTTTGCTGACTTTTAGGGTTTTTATCAGTAGCTCCAGCACCAGATTTTTAGAGAGGTGGCAGTGATAATGAAGGAACCCTTCTAGAATGAAAATAGAGTTTTAACTGTAGAGTGGATTAAATTCTTCATTTTATGAACCTCAGTGATATGTTTACTACGATTCAGATAAAGTTGAAAATAACGAATCTTCTAGATTCCTGATTTTTTTTTATAGTAATTGGAAAATGGAAATTAATTCTGTTGGTATTTAAGAGAGATGAAGAATGGGCTATAATAATAGAATGGGCCAAATCGGTAAAAACAAACCATTTATAAACAAATCAAAGAATTATTTGTAATCAAATAAAGTTTGTGCTGTGTTCATGCACTGTTTTCCTTGTTTACAACCTGTTTGACAAATTAGCCATAGAGGCCTTTAAAGTAAGGCCATTAACCAAGGACATGTTCCAGTGTGTTAATATGAACCTGTCACATTGTATTAATTCTGGTGTGATCGACAGGGAAACCGCGCAATCTTGTTATTATTATGCAAATTTTGTTTTGGTAATCATGTAAATGACAGGTTACCCTGATTACTACTCCTTCTGTTTGAAATTTTAATATACGTTTTTATGAAATACTAGGAGCTCTTTTCCCAAGCTCTTTTGGCCGCTTAGCAGCCTCTAAATAATTTACATATGCAGTCATTTTGAACATGTTGTCTAACGTTATGTATGTTTTATCAAACTTTTTAATTAAAAAAAAATTACAACGATAATTTCAGATGTTTATATTCCTTTCTGATTCCTAAAACTATGTGACAATCAACCTGCATTATCATTCATTTTTTCCAAAAAACAACATTTTTAAATCATTAAAACAATTAAAAACAACAAATCAGCATTATCTCTACACAAACCTGCAAATTTTCCATTTATATTAAACCTTTTGCTTTTCCATTTATAATTTAATACATTAGTTTATGTGCTTTAATTTATTTTAATCAAATTAATATAATTCCACAGTTGCACATAAAATAAGCAAATTGAAAATTGTATATAAGATTAAACAGACTGAAAACAAAGCTATAAATATGAGAAAATATTCTTGCGAGGAGGGACTTAAAGGGACTACAATTTCAGAAAGGCTTCTAGGAGTATGTCAATTAATATATTAATAAAAAACCACTTACCATTCAAAAAAAAAAAAAAAAAAAAAAAAAAATTCTTAAGAGTACAAAGAATTTTCATTTTTTTGCTCATCATTAAATTTTATGTGCTACATAGTAGAAACAAATATATTTATATTATAATAATATAACAATATCATCACAAAACAACTTTTTCTTAAAATGTTTTTGAAAAAAGACTGTTAGAACTCTAAAGTGCGTCAAATAAACAAACATATACCCTGACCACTTTCAAATTCATTTTCCTATTGTCAGTGGAATTTGAAAAATTTAAAATGCTACTTTATACAAATTGAAATGTTAAAGTCAGAAGGATAAGTAAAAAAATTATTTAAAAAATAAATATTTGGAATAGCTGCCATTTTGAAATGGTTGAACTGATTACACTGGGTAGTGAATTTGATGTAGCTATTACTAGAATTGATTTTTGTACCAAGTTTGATCAAATTGGCAACAGAATTGTGAATGGTAGCTGCTAATATATAAAAACATATAAATTTATGTGTGTGTGTGTGTGTGTGTGTGTGTGTGTGTGTGTGTGTGTGTGTGTGTGTGTGTGTGTAAAATTTATAATAAACTTTATAAAATTTGTAACAACCTTTCAAAAAATCTTCTGATGAGAATTCATGCTCATTTCGGGGTGCTGGATCTGAATCTAACCATGATGGCAGCTCTAATAGCTCATTTGCAAATTGAATTTTGCTAATAATATATGGACGGCAAAATTATTATTATTCTAAAAAGCCCTTATGAGCGTAAGACAGTTTTTCGTCCATCACTAGATTTATTTACTACCAAGTAAGAAGTTGACATATTTATATAATAATAGTAATCACTATATTAAAAACATTTATTTCTTATGAGTACTTACA
Organism: Callitettix versicolor; assembly: GCA_022606455.1. Lineage (NCBI taxonomy): Eukaryota > Metazoa > Arthropoda > Insecta > Hemiptera > Cercopidae > Callitettix > Callitettix versicolor. The sequence goes on from CM040190.1 coordinate 16,605,909, forward strand.
TAAAATGTCTAACAAGCGTTTCATGTTGATGTCATATGACTCGTAAACAACATTAGCTAAATATAACCTGGCGTCAGTGCCCAGGGGTGTTTAGGATGTCGTCTAGTAAATAACCTTCATACACCTCGACCGACCAGCGTTTTATGGCTTAAAATAGAACTGCCAAGTATTGTAATCATCTCATCAGAAATAAATACAGATATGCAACTTTAAAATTAAGTCATTAAGAATTGCATGAAAATATCGATCTTTTACAATTAGATCATTAAAGAAGTACACTGTTTGATAGTGAAATCCTGACATCTAATAGAGAGTGCTATTTATTAGCCCAGACCCAGATGATAAAATGTGCCTGATTTGATTTAAATGTAGCACAAACAATACATTTCCGGTACGTGTTTAGACAAGTTTGTTATCCTGCATAATCAGTTCATCTGTTTGAAAATGGTGGTCGTTCAAAATATTTATAAGAAATATTTTATGAATTTTTATAACACTGTCTTAAGACTCATAATTAATTGCCAAAATCTGATGAACCAATTTTGATAAAACACTGACTTCACAATTTTTTATCTATAGCTTTTCAAGTAAGTTTTTTTAAACAAATAGTATGCGAGAAAATTTTAGTAATGTTTTCAATTTTTGATGATCATAACTATTCATAATTTATTCATTTTTCTTGCTGTAATAAATATATTTCCAAGCTGCTTTTAATTTAATAATTTTATATATTGTATATTAAAATAAAATCTGCAAAATTTAAACTATCATGTTTAATTATTTGTAACAGGCATTATGAAATCGAATAACTATTAAGTACCAAAACAGATTTTTTTGGTCTCTGTTGTGATTTTTCTGCGCAAATAGAAACGTTGACCTTGCAAAGTTCTTGTGCAGACTTCAGCAAATTATAATAGTAATACTAGTGGGAATGGTATTCCGATCTTGTAACTGCATCATGGGAAATTTACACCATTTAATCAGTGGGTGTTTTTCAATAGAATGAAGCACTACAAGGGTTGCAATCACTGTTACTGTGTTTGATGAATGGGAAGGAAACCCTAATGGTTTAAGGCGGAGTATTTGCTTGGGAAAGTGTAGAGTGATTAATTATTAATACTCGTCAATTTGGAAATGTCATAATCTTAAAATAATCAAGGTAAATGAAAAAAAAATTTAGATCTGGTATGGGCTACATATTTTCTACACAGTTAATTCAAATTTTATGTTTTTTCATTTTTAATTTTCACCATTGATGTTTTGAACTCAATATACACATAATTTAATGCTTTACAATTGCACACTTTTTTAAAGAAATTTTTCCAACAGAATTGACTTTTTTTACTGTACATATTTTTGAAAAAGCTACATGTCCATAAAAAAAATGGACCTTATCGAAAAGGGTCTTTTTCAACAAATTACAGTTGTAATTATAACAGTTCTTAACTTTTCATTGAACGTTAATTTTAATTTATATTTGAACCTGTTATTTAGGACAAATAAAAGATAGCTTTACTTCGGTAGTATTTTACATTCTCTGCAAATATTTTGCTTTAATTTAGAGCCAATTGAAATGATTTTTCCTCAATAGTTTTTATTATTTGGTAATATATAATATGGAATCATTTTGAATAGATAGTTTGTTGATATGTGAAGATTTATATTTGAAGTTGGTGTATCAGACTTGAAATAAAAGAAATTATTGCAGGCTACGTAACTAAATAAAAAAAAAATGAATGTCATTTTTCTTTGGAGTGAACATTTTTTGTTTGTTTTTAATTGGTTTTCTTTTGTGCTTTTATTGAAACTTGAATTAAACAAAACTGTTAGAGCTGTTTTTAAGAAATGTGTTTTTGTGGTGTTTTCAAATTGTGCAAATGACAAATACGTTCCTTGAATATACTCTTATGATTTGAAAAAGTTTGTGTTTATGCATTTTTTTTTAATGGAGTTATATAAATGCAGCTGTATAACTTTGTGAAATATATTAAATTGTAAGTGAGCGCACACGTGTGTGCTTGCGTGTGTGTGTGTGTGTGTGTGTGTGTGTGTGTGTGTGTGTGTGTGTGTGTGTGTGTGTGTGTGTGTGTGTGTGTGTGTGTGTGTGTGTGTGTGTGTGTGTGTGTGTGTGTGTGTGTGTGTGTGTGTGTGTGTGTGTGTGTGTGTATGCTTATGTGAGTTAACATTATTTGCATTACAACTTGCCTAAATGTTTGTTTATGTGTGTTTTTGTGATAAAAAACATTGCATATTCATAACCATATTCTGCTCATTACTGACTTGAATTCTGCACTTGTTAGATCATTGTAAAAGTATATTGTCTATTTGTCTTGTCGAAAATGTCATTCTGTTTTCTTTTTTCCAGTTAATTTTGATCCATTTTTTTGAGACTCTAAAATGATATTCAAATTACCCAAAATTCAAGACACGTTTTGATATTTGCTAGTGTTATTTGTGACCTTTATAATTTATACATTGTTTCCAGAAATATTTTTAATTTTTTCCTAAAAATAATTCTTTTATTTATAATTAATTGTTCTGATGCCAAGTGTAGGGATCTATTATTACTTTCTTCGATGTGTACATAATTTTACACCTTTTTCCAATAATTTTTCTTTGTATTATCATTTGAAACTGTGCCATACAGTTTTTTGTTTAAAAAAATGTTTTTTTATAACTTTTAAAATTAATAAAAACAACCCGATAATTTATAAAAGAAACCCATGATAGTCATTCTTCTAAGTGAACCGCAACTAAACTTTTGACAATTGGCACGTTGATGAATTTGTGTTTATCCAGATTATAAAAAAAAATATGACAAACGAAATAAATATGCTTTTTAATGCAACCGTTTTCCTTCGCCATTGATGAATTTGTGTTTATCTGGATTATACAAAAATATGACAAACCAAATATGTTTTTTAGCAACCCTTTTCCTTGTCGAATAGCTTGTACATTAATTTTGTGAATCGTAACATGATTTGTGTTCACATAATTTGTGCAGTTCTTTTCACTTTGTTTTAGTTGTCAGAGATAAAATATGTGTAATGTTTCTATTAATATTTTATAAAAATTTCTACTTTTTATTTAAGATTTTCGAGTTCAAAATAGTGTACAGTAAGCATCATAATGTTCAATCAAAGATGAGAAATCTCCAAGAGTTTCCTCTTTGCTACTGTAGTAGAATTTTTGATATTCTACTAGGTGATCCAATTTTAAAATGGAAAATTGTTTAAGATTTGTTCCAAACTCACAAATAAATTTATAAACAGTTTACTATTTCTTCTTCATCACTGATTGTCATTTTTGACCTGTTATGATTCTGTAACACAAAATAATTCTTTTCTTTACACATAAACTTATTATTTTTTCAATTTTCTCTATAATGACAAAGGATTTATATTATATAGTATTTTATATAGTCTTCAATCAGTATAACTATTTGTTCCTATCTTCTCTATGAAAATCATGATTTTATTTGGTTTATTAAATTATTATTATTTTTTACATGATCACTATAAAGGTTATTTATGGTGTTAGGGATTATTTGTGGTGTTATTCATTAATATATCAAGGAAATTATTTTAATAAACAGGTTTTATCAATATAACATGAAACAAGAGGAATCAATTTTTTTATATATATATTTCAATTAATTTATTTTTTTAAACCAATCTGTGCTTTACTTGTATAAGAGATGCTTTTAAATACAAATAGTAGTTTTGTTAATCTGGATTTTTTTATTTTAACAAGTATTTGTAGATTATCAAACAGCTGATGCATAACCAGCTGTTAAACTCATGAATAAATCCTATTTAGACATAAATAACCTTGATCTATAATCATTTAATGTTTATGTGTTAAAGGGTTCGTAGGTACATTGTCTGATAAATTGGTACAAATGTTAGTTGGCAGTTTTTTTAATGAGAAAATATTTAAGCCTGTGGTAAAAGACATGTACATTTTAGACGTCATTCAAGTTTTGAATTTATTTTAAACAACATCCAGTTCTAAAAGTCATTTTAAATGTTCTATATTTTATTTTAATTATAGAGAAGAAACAATGTGCTTTCATTTTCGATGTGAGAAAGTTATATGTAAGTTACTTAATAAAAATTTAAGAAGGTGTTGATGGTTTTCATTAATTGTCAACATTTTTTTTAACCATCTGTACATGGTTGTCTCACCGATCTAATTATTTTCAAAAAGAAAAAAATATCCCAAATGAATATTTTGACATATTATAATACAAAGCCCAAGTGAATCAGTCAGGATAGCAATAATTGCAAATACCTTTAAAAAACCTACCTTTTTATTTTACATTTTTTTAAACCAGGTAGTAACTATTATAAGCAATTTTGCCATCAGATTCACTTTTATTTTTGCACTGAACTTAAAAATTCTAATTTATACAGGTTTTCAAAAAACTTTAGGTAAACATTTTTTTATATTGGTTATATTCAAGAGTAACAATTTTACTGATTAACAATTTTTTTTCGTAGTGAATTTGTCTGAGGTATTATTAAAATCAGTTTTTTTAAAAAATTAGTATTTTTTCGTTTGTAAATATTAAAATTGTTTTTGGAAATTAATGTCCATCACATGAGAGAGATATCTACAGGCCGCAGTTATGACTCTCAAAAGTCAAGAATAGTAGAAACTTTTTTTCCCTCACTTTAAAACATTAACACTTAAAGTTAATATTAACTGGATTTTTTTTGGTAGTATACAAAGAACATCATTGACACTGAAGAAGTAATTTCACAGAACTGCCAGAGCCAGGGAGAGTTTTTCAAAAATAGTACCTACGAACTCTGTATTTCAGCATATTCTTGATTTTGCTTTTAAGGTGTGTATTGTGTGAATGTGTAGTATGTTGTTTTAATTGAACAGAGGCCTTAAATGGTTGCCTCTAAATTGCACACTTTGCAAATGTTGTCTACGGACATGCTTCTAGGTAATACCAGAAGGTTTCTTGGGACTTCCCAAGAGCAATACTTAACAATAAGTTGTATTAAAGCTACACATCGGTCGCCATTGTTTATTGTTAAACCCAGGAATAGCAGTAGATCCAACACTGTACATCGAGGTACTCCAGGCACGACTGTAGTTCTCAGGTGAACTATCATAGTTTCCACCATTTGACTGCAAATATTTCTGCAAATTTGATTTGTTTTTCTTCTATTAAAATGTTTGCTGCTGTTATTCTTTTTTTTGTTTTTTGAACTGTAATTAAAATTTGGGGTTGTAAACGACTTTGGTGGGCTACAGTTACGAAAATGTATATTACAGTTTACTCTTGTTAATTTGGAATCTAAATTTAAATTGATACATATTTAAAATATTCAGAGATCTGTGGACATATTTTTTTTTAAATCATCTAATTAGATTTTTTGAATTAAATTTTTATTTTTTTTATAACTTTAAGAGAAAATTGTGATTTTTCCAATAGTGAATTAAGGTTTACCTCCAGAAAGTTACAATGAATGTGACTCTTCACTGCATTAACAAAAGTTGATTCATTATCATTTACTGCTACCTTCAAACACCAATACTTTGTAGGAAATCTCTTGAAATTTGCTGTTCAGTTAGTGTTTGATGTTACATGTGACAAATAAATTTAACTTTTACAAATAACACAGTTACTTAGAAAACAGAAAACTAGATTCAGTTTGATCTGCAATGAGAATTTTTTTTGCACATTATAATATCATTCACTTCGAGTTTATTGCAATCAGCTGGTCTGTTCAGAAATAGTCAATTTTTAATGAAAACGAAGAATTAAACTGGAAATACAGTAGCATATTTTGAAAAAACATGATTTTTTTTAAAACATAGAGATAGTTTTCATGAATTCTAGCCTCAAATTTGGATTGTTCACTGAAAATGCATAAAAAAAAATGTTATTCAGAGTGTATCACAAAGATTGTGACAAAATTTCAGGACATATTTTACTAGTGAAAAGAAAGAAAAAAGTTTATATAAATATATGTTCGATAACGTTCTATTAACAGTTTAGAGCTAGTGAAATAGTTCATCCTGATTTCTGCTCCCTGCTCCATACTTGGTGTGCCTTTGAATGTAAATTAAGAGGTAGATTTAGTGGTTTTATATGGCTTTTGACTTCAAATTTGAATAAAATAGGTCACAGAACTGTTCCTGTAATAGCTTTGAAGAGATTTGAAATAAAATATCAAAACTAAATTTTAGAAATACAGTTTTTTATGGGTTGGCATGTACAATAACTTTAAGTGTCTAATAAATGCATAAATTGTCAAATAAAACTTAGAGAATTTAATTTTGAATAAATGGTATGAATAAAGTATGTATATCCAAAATGCAAAAGATTTTAACTAAGTACTAAAAGAAATAAAGTTATCAGATAGTACGAAACAAAAGAATTTCATATCAGATATCTTAAAAGCTATTAGAGGTACAGTTCCGAGACATATTTTATTCATTTTTTCAGGTCGAAGATTATATAAAACCACGAAATCTGTCCCTTAATTTACTCTCTAAAGCATTCAGTGTGGCGTAATTTAAATTGAGGAGAAGAAAGGGCAAAACATTTCACGAGCTGTAACACATTAACGCAGTGTTTTCGGATACATATTTTTCTTTGTTTTCATAAAGTCTGTCACATTCATGTTATTTTTAGAATAAAACTCCGGTATTTATACCAACTTACTTGGAAATTTTAAAAGATAGAACACGTGATCTGAAATAATTATTTATGGGTCAGTTAGATGCTGAAGAAGGAAGTATTATGCCCGTGGATTTGTCTCTATCAAAGAATAACTTCCCCTGTATATACCTTGGCATCCTTTCTGCGTTTTTTCTATTTCCTCAGTAAATCACCGACACGTTTACAAACTTCTTCACTCCTACCCTATGTTCAGTTTACTGTTTATGTTATCAGTAGCCCAAAAACCTACACATTTTATAAGTAATCTAACTGTAACAGGAATTGGAAAGTTACTGCCAGGTGGACTTCAAAAATTTGAGTCCAAATGTATTATTAAAAGTCATTGTTGTAAGTTTAGGAAGCATAAAATGTCTACTGTAAAAAAAAAGATGTTTAAAGAAGTTTTGCATCAGTCCTTCCTATATTTTTTTATTGATAGGATATTATTCAATTTACATTATTACCAAAAGGAAGCAAAATAATTTACAGACGTAAATAGGCAAGAAAGTTAAACAATCAATATTATTAGTACTCTATTTATATTGTTTTTTAACAGATTTTTTTCAGTTGGTTTCCTTTACTTCAAATTTTCCATATCCGACTGTATTTCTACAGCAAAAATTCACTTAAATTATGCAACTTTTCAACACCATCCTTAATTATATCATGCAGACAGCTTATGTGATGACCGTTACATGTTTCATCAGCTTTGATTAACTTTATTTGCGTGACAACTTCTAAGATTTCTGATTTTCAATGCCTGTAGTGCTTCCGATGTATGTATGTATTAATATTGATCTTAGATTTTCTTTGTTTTGTTTATAAACTACTATATTACTTTTAGTTATCAGATTTGTATTTTAAAGATATAATCAATAAAAGATAAAAAAATTAGCTTAATGATTGTCGAACGAAAAAAAATATTCCAATAAAATATAACAAGCAGCAAACATTTCTAATAGATTACTCGTTTGAAGTTATGTTAATTGTATTGGTGCTGGAATGCAATTATGGATTTTAATAATTACTCTAAGTTGTGTATACTGAGTGAACATTTGAAAAATATCCATGTGGAAGTGATAAGGAGGTGTTGTTTTGGGAGAATGTTAAAAGTTATGGGAGAGACTGTTTAAAAATTGTGTAGTTAGACTCTTCTTTTTCAAATGTAAAACTTTCCGTACTTACCTTTAAAACTATTTTACTAACCTCACTGAAATTAGAACTGTTTTACTAACCAGTCTTAACAGTATAATTTAAAAAAAATAATAGTTGTGCACTTTTCGCCAAAACAACAAATAAATTTTCTGCACGATTTTTTTTAAAGTTTATATTTTTGATTGAAAAATATAGTACTTAAAGTAAGTATATTTGTTCAAAATTGCATAAAAACAAAAATTTTGTAAAAGACAAATAATTTATGTATAAAATTTTAAAAAGTAGAGAACAGTTTAAAGTGAACTTCCATTATTCTTTTGTGTAAAATTTTGGTGTTGTGCTACAAAAAGGAGTTTTTGGTGCAATAACCATGGTGATATCTGAAAAACAAACTTGCAGTGTGATTTTATTTTTGGTAAGTTTTTTTCAAATATCTTTTGAAGTATCACTTGGTGAGGTTTGTTAAGAATTTATAATTGAATGAGGTTGAGTTACATATGTACAATTTTTTAAATAATTTACTCTTATATCAGTTAATTCCCACTAACTTTATCTTTGTATTGCTTCTGTTCTTTGCAATATTTAATATCAAAAGTTTAAATAGTATATTGTATTAATGTTTTTAAAACCTTACAACGTTATGTAGAGTGTATAATTAATCACCATATCATCATTCAAATGCATTAGAAAGTTTCATTTTATTTGTATTGACCCTCAGACCACAAATTACTAAATGCTACTCATCTATAGTGCTTTGGAACAGTAGTGCTCTGGTCCTCTTTGCAAATAGTTGGTTTTGATGTCTTCCTCATCTGTGATTATCAATGTCTTCTTGTTTAATGTATGATTTTTTTATTTCATGTTTTTTCTTTATCTGGACGTGTATATTTTATTGATTGTTGTTTTTGATTAGTCTTCGAAATATTTATTCGCAAGAAGAACCAATTTATGAAGACAGTATCATCCATACAAAACAACTTTGTTCGAGTTTTATAAAAAAACAGCTCCATCAGGCTCTGTTTGCAAAATACACATGTGAATCATTTCCATACATTTAAATTCTCTTAAATTTCTTATTTTGTAAATGTTTTTGCACTAATATACTTGTGGTGTCTGATCTATAAACTAAATTGTGTATGGTTATACAAAATTTTTGAACATTTGGGGCCCAAAACTGGGAAAAAATAATTTTTAGATGTTAAACAAGTTTTATTTTCAAGTTAGGAAAATACAGATGAATTCAAAATTAATTTTAGTAATATATAATTTTTTTGTTTCAAAATTTCTCTTAAAAATTAATGAAATTTTTTATATTTTCCCTATACAAATTTTAAAGGAAGTATTGTAACAGTGAAAAAAAATCAAGATTTTCATTGATGTCTATTTTTTAGTCTAAAAAAATAGTTTTTTTGTTGATATGTCTGTCCGTCTGTACAAGTGTTCACATTACGTAGATTTGTAACCAATTTTAAAAGTATGTAATGAAAATCTACAAAAGTCAAATTTTTAAAAAATTGGCTTTTTGATAATTTCTATTGATATAAAACCAGAATTACATATGAATATTTCATACACTTGAATTTTTGAATTTTTTATGTTGTTACCACCATATGGAAAGTTTTATAAATTACAAATATAATTGGTGCAAAATCATTAGTCAAACTTGTTTACATACCTTTTGAAAAAAAAACACCCTGAAATTTCATATAATTTTTCACACTTATATGAACGTTCATTAGATTTGTTTTTTAAAATTTTAGTCTTATATGAAAATTTACAACAGTAATCAGTATAGCAAATTGTATATACAAGAAATTTCAGGAAAGAATGTAGTTGAGGGATAAATGAAAAAATGAACTTGACCAGAATCACTGGTATGTTGGTTCCTTTTTGATTTACTCCCTGAACTGTGAAATTCTTTTATTTAAAATTTTTAAGTGACGAGTAGAATTGTAATTTATTAAAAAAATCTGATTTTACATCTTTTAAAATATTTAGTAGACTTCCTACTTTGTATTTTATTGTTTAACTTCTAAAACTTTTTTCGAGGGCAGGAGTAATTGATGAATGTGAGGAGTTTGTGTAATGTTTTTGTCCCATTTATTTAATTTTCTGAAACTTTCATTTGGTCACAGTAACATATGAGTCTAAAGGTCCAAGTTATAAAACAGCTTTAATAAAATTGTGACTTTATGCCATAAGAAACAGTTTTTTAAATATATTACAAGAAAATCAGTTATAATATTTACAAAAATATAAATTGACAAAAATGCAGAAATTTTGGCAAATTGCATTTTGCAGAAGCACAACTTTATTATTTGTGGTTTTTGCATATATGGATTTAATCTTAAATATCCAGAAAATTCACTTTGCAATTTCATCATCTTTATCTGTTTGTCTGTGCTAGTTTTAGATATTCACAAATCAACGTCTTGTGCCTATTCAGCATTCCTCATCGCTGTTGTTAATGGTGTCAAAGCTGTTTCATCACGATAAATTATTTCACTAATCAATGTTTATGTTGTTCATATCGCGAAATACAAATTTTTATTAATGAAAAAACTTAATGATAAAATTGTTTAATCTTGAATGATACTTTTATCAGAATCTATTACATACTATTTTTATAACGATATCACTACAATAAAGTTTGAAATTGCAAGTTTTTTTTAATTATTTCTTATCTTAATAATAAATTTTTGAAATCATTAAATATTAATAATGCATCATGTTTTTAGATACTCTTTTGTTAGGGTCACGTTTTTACAAATGTAAATATTTTACAAAAACTTGTTTGTTACGTATTTGTAACAAATGTTTGAATCATATTGATTTCGATATTAAGACTGTCTTTTTATTATTCCGATTAGGTTAGGTTAGGTTGATTGGAAGTTGTATATAGTGACAACTGGACTACAGTTTAATATTACACATATACATCTGTCCAGTCCTGAAGATGTCGAGTGTGTAAGCAAAATTTAAATAATGGTTCATCTCATTTGTAACAAAATTGACTAATCCGTCCTATCTCATATCATCATTCTGAAATACACATTTTTCTTAGGTTTTTAAAAAAGTAATTTTTGTTAGCTGAAAAATCATGACGTAAAAAAAAGGAAACATATATTTTGGAGACAAGATATGAGTTACTGAGGTAAATTTTGTAGCAAATTAAATGTTAATTATCCAAAATTTTTATATTTTTTCACATTCAATCTGTATACTAATGAAGAGCATGTGTATTCATTGCATTAAAATTATATTTCATCTCTCTTTATTTGTTTCATTCAACTTTGGGGTGCACCAAATCAATCATTTTTTAATGTTATGTGCCTTCCTCGAAGCCCAGTATTGCTTCATTCGTTGTGATCTTGCTTTTCTTTCTTTGTCAAAGATTTGGATCGTTCGCTTGGATTTGACTTTGCCTTGAAACCGTTGTTTTTGTCCTTGGTTATTGTTTTGACTGTTCTGTCCATGAGCATAGTGTCAGTGATTTGTAGTTCTGTTATGTCTTTCTCTGTTTCTCTAAACCAAAATGGTTTGGCTCTTTTATTGTGAAAGTAGTCAAATATTTTTTTGGTTAGTCTATTTTTGTCCATTCGGAGGATGTGCCCATATCTGATAGTGTTTCAGTTTTTTGGTAAAGTGAAACACTATCAGACACAATAAGAAAAAGGAGAATTGATTTTTTTCTTCATTTAATTAAATATAAATTAATATATTTCATCATTTAATTAAAAAATAATATTTCTTATGGACAGCCTGTTGTTGAATATATTCAACAATTTTTTTGTACAAATAATAAATAATAAATAAAAAATACATAATACATTTTTATGTAATTAAACACTTCTATGACAATTCAACCTTCCAAAAACCTTTTAAATTATTGTTGAGGGTCAAGAATTTGATAATGAAAAGGAACTATAAATACAAACTGGCAATGTATGTATTCATTGCTGCCAAATGTACAAATCTTCAAATAGATAAAATTAGTTTGTTGTAGTTTTCTTTTATTGTTTTTTAAGTGCGGCAGTTTTATAGATGTTAAAGATCTGTTGGGAAGTGATATTGTACATATTAAAGGTTAGGTCATACAATTTTTTGAAATTTACTGATTTTATCATATAGTTTTTTTAAAAGTAAAAACAAATATTTAGTAAAGTTCAATTTATTTTTGGTTTTGTCTTTTATCGTTCTTATTTGTTTGCATTACCAGTTTGTTTTCATTGAGGTTATCATTGCTTGTTAAAACATTTCTAATTGCATCTTTGCATCTTCATCCATATATTCTTCAAAAACGATCTTGTACTGTGTTTTATTATTGTTGAAACCTGTCTTCTTCTTGTTACTCCAGTGCAATGACAAATAAGGGGTGCATAGGCTTGCTAGTGTCTTCAGTTATGCAGCAGCTCAAGATATGTATTTCCCAATTGTTAGGAACTATAATGGGCGATTATAGACTACCCAAAATGATAAATACCAAAATGTTAAGTATTGGTATAATACTTAACTGTGCATTATACATTCTTTTATGATTTATTGCCTAAAGTTTCACAACATTTGTTTAATAGACAACAGTTTTATAAATCTGAAGTAAAAGTTTATTTATGAAGGAATCTGTTTTGTAAATTTTATTTATAATTTGTATATATGTGAATGAGTAAATAGTAATAAAAGTTTATAAAAAATAAACAAATTCTTATTTTATGAACAATTTAAATATTTTGTGTTTAATAATTCTTAAAAAAATTAAAAATGAATGAATAAAAACGATAAAGCTTTGTTAGGAAAAATGTATTATTTTTGGATTCACTTGTCAAAATTTTCTTTCTTAAAATAAGAAGTATATTTTTTATTAACTGCAGATAATTCACAGAGAACTAGAAATTCTTTGGTTGGTAGTACTGTTACCTAACTCCTCATTACTGTATAAGTCCACTTTTCAGTAGAGTTAAGCAGCATTTTTATATACAGTATGATGTAGTTAGAAGGAGATTGCACATTGTTATTTGATTTCTTTAGGTTGAAGATCAGTAATGCAACCAAAATTCATCATAAAATGGAACGTTTTATGGTGGCAATTTCATAAAAGACAATGTAGAGTATTTTCAATACAAGGCTGAAAATATCTGCGGCAAATGGATCCACGATTTAGCAAGCAGATCAGCTGTTCATGAGCAGCGTTATTTCACAATTTTTGAAATAACTATTAATTTCAAAAAAAATTTAATTTTCGTGATAATTATTAATGCATTTCACAGTGTTAGTTGTAGTTGACATGTTCACATTCACTTTGACTTATTTAAATGGAAAAGATGGAAGTGTGTGGGAGCCATATAGCAGTGCTACCAACCTAATAATATTAGTTCTGTGATAAGAATCCAGCATTACTGGATGTTGATATAAATATAACCTAGGTATAAAATTTCAGTTAACTTTTTACTTTCAGCTCTAAGTTCAGTTTTTTATTATTTTGTTGATTTTTGTAAACAATAAATTTATTCCATTTTATTACAATACACTATTAATTAAAAATTGCAATAATGTAATTTTACAATGCACTATTAATACAGGTGTATTAATACGCCATTGCAATTTTTTTTTTATTATTTATTAAGTTAACGGTTACAGTTAACTTCCAAAAACCTAAACAACCTCTCAAAGATTAAGAGTTCTTGCCAGTAATAGTGTATTGGTTTTCAGTGATATATGAAATTAATAAGTAGCTTATCTTTATCAATATTCCTATTAATAATACTATTATTAAGAGATAGCAAGTTAATAATTATTAGTTTACAAAAGTATAACTCATAGTTGTGCGCTATAACTAAAAAGTAAAACTTTATTACTATTTAAAAAAAAATATATTTGCAATTAAAATATTTTTTATGAAACAGACTCAGTTTTGATGTTAATCAATAAACAGCATTAAAAATATCAGCTATGTCTTTTTGTCCATTTTCATGGATATATTTTATATTTACATTTTCAAAAATTTTCCTTTAAAGTTTTTGAATTATGTGTAGAATATGTCAATAAAAATGGATCTAAAGGCGAAATTGAAAACAATAGAATAAACATAACTAAAGGAATATTAAAGTGTATGATCATTTAAACTCTTTAAAACTTACCATTTCCCTTAGAATTTTAAAATAATAATTATATGGTAATGGTATAGGCTGTTTATTTTCAGAAATTATATGAATTTTACTTTGCTTTAGGAATTACAAGATGACGTACCAGGAATCGTTGATGTCCCAGGAAAGGCGACACCGATGGAGACCAGGTCGTTGGTTCTCAGCGGAGCAGTGCTTCATGATATTCCTGCAGTTTATCAAGTTCCAGTGCTGCATACCTTCGAGTTGCCTGTTGTTGGAGTGTATGTTGACCCCCGAGTAGTGCCTGGGTTCAAGTACAGAGTGCGTCCTCTAGATACAATGGTAAAAGTTAAATTATCTCACAATTATCTCATAATTGTCTAACAAATTTGGCCTTACAGAATTATAATATATATATATATATATAATTCTGTAAGGCCAAATTTGTTAGACAATTATGAAATAGACATTAAAAAAATATGTACATTATGTGTAAAACAAGAACCAGTTTGTTACTTTTAAAAGTAAAGTGATAGTTTTTAATTAAAAAAAATCTTTAAAATATACAGTCAGGGAAACTAATAATTTAATGGAAGGAAGTATATATTAATACAATTAGCCAAGGTATAAAGTACCTGCAAGTGTCAGTCGTTCAATACTTCATTCCATTAATTTATTTTTCCTATGCTGTCATAGTTAGAATAAGTAACGTTAATATATCCAAACTGTTTACTATCAAATTCCACCCTACTGCTAAATTTAGCTGTAATACAGTTTGTAAAACATTATTTAATTTCTAAATTTTACTTGTTTGCCCAGAGAGGGAAGTACTTATTCGGAGGTGATGCTCTTACACTGCAGAGCATCGGGCGAGGGTACTCACGAAGACTTACATTTCAACCTGCCCAAGGCATGCTGAACAACAATGAGAACTACTTCTGGGCGGACTCCAGACCAAACGGGTTTGTTTTTGAACTTGAAGTGTTGTCTGTTGGAGACAAGTTTACAGTGTATGATGCTAATCACGTTCCTGTCGGAATAGTGGAGATCATTTGCACTCAGGTGAGTGTCGTAGTCTAGGCGAGGAGTGGATAAAGTCTGAGTAGATGTGTATTTATGATTATAAAGGGGGCAGGCAGTAAAAAATGAGAAGCCAAAAAAATTGGCTAAAATGGTTTAGCTTTCTTGATGTCTTTGTCAATGATCAATTTTTTGCTGATCTACTATTTTGAATCTGTACAATCCATTATTGGGATTAATGGCAAAATCTAGTCGTAAATCTGTCAAAAACAAATTATAAAACTATTCAAAGAATATACCAATCAAAGTGAAGCTAGTTTTTATGGGAGATTTTTGATTGTAGGCTAAAAATAAGTACATGGGCTTAAATTTGTGTAGCATATTTTAGACTCAAGATGCTATATTGCAAACTAATTGATGGTGAATAAATTTCAAACTGAGCGAGTGTTTGTTGTGGAAGTGTTAAGAACTTGGTTTGTAATTGTAGGCTGTTGAAAGCCTAGGCTCGGGGAGGATAGTATAGATGTAATACTATAGTGTAGATTAATATACTATAGTGTATATGTAATACTAAGTAATTGGTTTAGTGAAACTAAGGGTAGATACTAAATGTTAAGCTGTGCAAAAACAAAAAAAAAAACATTTCACAATTATTACAAAATGCTTTCAGTAATGCTAATGGTGTTGGTGTTTATATTTCGTGATTTGAAGTATGTGATGGATGTTCATAAAGCATCGTCTGTACTGAAACATTATCCGAAGTTAATGCGATTGGACTCATTTTGTCTAAACAAAAGTTGCAGTTTTTCAGAATATTTTTTCTATGTTCAAGGAAAATAAATTTGGGTAATATGTACAGTATGGAAAATTTTGATAAGTACAAAGTTCTTTATTTTGAGTGTATCAATATAGAACTGATTAACTAAAATTAAATGATATCCTATATATAAAAGGATATTGGTAAACATTTGTTTATTAGTTGTTAATTGAGAGTAGAAATGAATATACCTTGCAGGTGATGTTTGTTGTAGGCTACATGATATTTTTATAAACATCCTTGTAAAGTACAACAGAGTTTTTGGTAATTTAAAATTTAAACTTAGGTATGAACTATGCAAAGTTTAAATGTTATATAGAATGGTCACTTTAAATTAAAAGGTAATATCACAATATTTTGTATTTACAACATTTTTATTACAGACTCCACAAGAGGAAGTTGGTCATACTGTATCTAAGGATGGTACTATTGAGAAGTCGGTTCGTGTCCGAGTATTGGGAAAAGTTGAGTGGTATGAAGAAATTGGAGATGCATGTGCAGTTCTACCTGTAAGTAAATTTTTTTTTGTTTGGTGTTTTTGGAGGAGATTCTCCCCGGCTTGTCTCTGAATAATCGCCCACTTTTCAGCTACAGTTAAAGTTTTTGTTTTTTAGTCGACTGAGGATCCATTGTAAACACAGCACACAATTCACACAATCAGTACACTACATAAACTTACTGCGTAAATGAAATTAGAATTAAAGGTACAAGACAGAATGAACCATATAAACACAATAGCTGTAAACAAACAACTGATTTGGGTTTAAGTTTTGACAGGAAAGATGAGTCATTACCCCTCCCAGCCATGAATATGGTCGCACTTTCTCTCGCACTAACGAGAAATATTGCCGCCGAGGCGTTGTCGGATTATAGAATGTGTCAGACCAAAGAATGTTGGACTATCGAGATATACTGTTACTTCTTTAAATGAATTAAAGAAGTAATTGTGTAGGTTGATGATACCATATATTGTATATAAGTATACTTATAAAAATAAATAATTTTATGTCTAGTTTATTACAAAACCCTGAATTCTGAATATTTTGATTTGGATTCTGATTTTGTAAAGTAATATTCTATTTAAAATATTTTTGTTTCAGATTACAGGCATGGCAGTGAGCAGCAAAGGTAAGAGAGGCAGTGCATCAGTTGTGAAGGTTATTCGAGTCAC
This sequence comes from Callitettix versicolor, assembly GCA_022606455.1. NCBI lineage: Eukaryota > Metazoa > Arthropoda > Insecta > Hemiptera > Cercopidae > Callitettix > Callitettix versicolor. The sequence continues at coordinate 16,622,858 of CM040190.1, forward strand.
GTTCGGGTCACACCCTCGACGTGGTTTCACTCTAATTCCTGGTATCAATAACACGCTACGCTCAACTGTAGTCAAGGGCTCTAACATCGGGGACGCACCGACGAGATATACAATCACTGGTCTGGAACCTTACGAGATGCCTGTTATTGGTAAGGACATTACTGTAAATTATATGTACTTTTTACAATACTATTTTATCGTACTCGAAAATAGGTTTTCACAAACATCATCAATATTAAAATCTAAATAAATTAGCATTTTACGTGTTCAAATTATGAAGTACGAAAACAAATCCGGTCTGCAGTCAGGGTAATTTTCTTATTTTCAATAATAATTGAAAAAAAAAATGTTAATTTATATAACTTATTGCTAATTGTGATGGTGAAATATATTTTCAAATAAGTTATGATTTTTTTTTTAAGATCAAGAATGATTGATATTTTGAAACTTTAAAATTTTTTGTGCAACAAATTTTTTAAAGCCAGAATTGCATGATGGGGAATGCTAGCGCGCTCACACACACACACACACACACACACACACACTACTGTAACTTGGACTGAGAGTACTTTTATGTTGGTTTAAATTGTTTGGTTTGATATCTCAAAATATGGTACTTTTTTACTAAATAATTAAAAAGTTGTTTTTTAACAAATCCTGTCTTACTACATATAAACAGTACAAATTAAATTAAAATTTTTGACTACTTGCAGGAACATATGTGGACCCAAGAATTGTACCAGGCTTTGAATACCGTGTTTCTCTGGCCATTCCAAAGCGCCATTTATTCCAAGGTCGTGCCTTACGCCTCGTCAGCATCGGACTAGGTTATGGTAAGAGGATAACTTTTGCTCCTGATGCTGGCTGTTTGAATGACAACAAGAACTTATTATGGAGTGACTCTCACCCAGATGGTTTTGGTTTTGAACCTCGAGCAGTTCATGTAGGGCAGAAGTTCCACATCTCTGCTGGTGGGTTAAGACTTGGAGAAGCGGAAGTGTTCAGAGTGGACAACCCGCAGATGGAAGACAGACAAGAAATGGTGAGTACTTTATAAGGGATGTAATAACCTCATGGATAGTTAGCGTGTAACCTTAATTGATTAGTGTTGTACATATTTCTATGTGACCCTAATGTAATATGTTGTAAATCATAAAGCAACTTCGGCAATTAATGAGTACTTATTTCAACTTCATATCATTTACTTACTGTAGTCACACGCATAGTAGCCATAAGACTTTCATCTGTAAGGTCACATTTTAAAACTTAAAGTTTAGCAATCTGTCACTAATATACCAACTGAGCTACACTCTTAATCTCTTGACAGTCAAACAGTAATTTATTTACATAAAAACATGTTTTGTCATGCCCATTGTATAGATACCCATTATCCATTTTAGTTAGACGACTATTCGTCTTGGGCAATTAAATGGTTGAAATAAAATAAAACTTATTGAAACTTAAAAGAATTAAGTATATAAAAGGATTTTCATTAAAAAATGATCTTTGTTTAATTTAGTAAAATAATGTTTATTTATTTAGATAAAAGGAAACAACGGAACCACTATAGTAAAGTATATCCACATCGATGTGAAGTGCCATGTTACGATGGATACCACCGGAGCGGGACCAAAAGCAAAAGCGTTGCACACTCAGGTGATGAGGGTCTCAGGGACTGCTGTAGTTATACGAGAGCCGAAGCAGTCTGTCGCTAAACTCCTTCGGGTTGAAAATATAGGTTTAGATTCGCAACTTAATGTGTTGTTTGTTATTCAAGAAGCCGAACTTGTATTCCATCCTATATAAAACCTACTCTGATGTCAATAATTTGTTTAAACGATTAATACAAAATTTCTGTGAGTAAAAAAGCAAGAAAATTAAGGAAATATTTAAACTTTGAAGGCATCAAATCTGTTGAACTTTTGAAATTATTTCTACGTTTATCTTACCAACGTATTGAGTATACTTAAAATTTTGTACGTTTATTATTTTTATAATTATAGTAAAAAAGTATATTTTATTTGAATTAAAAACAACTTTTTTACCAATTTTTAAGAATAGCAGAACATTTTTTTTTAAACCTAGTATTGTACGTAACTCTGTCCAGTATTTTTACAAATTTTTAAGTATTAAAAATTATGCTTTTCAGCTTAAACTAATCAGTATTAAAGTGACAATTGAAGTTTACTTGACAGTTACAAAGTGTTTATGTAATAGAATGAATTGTACAATTAATATGGATTTTGAGAAAAATCTTCGAAATTTTATATATAAATATATTCTGTATTTGTGAATAATGAATTTCATTATTTAGCTAGTTTAGTTTTGCTAATTACACAAATGCAGTTTTTTTTTTTTAATGGCATAATCTGCTTTGCACAGAACATCATAGAAAAAAATATATTGTTTAAACATTATGTCAGTAAAAATTAACAACAGTGTAACAATCTAAGCACTACTATTTTGCACTGATCTGATTGGCAGTTGAAAAATTGTGCCAATCCATCAAAATGTGTTGTTTTATAAAGATTAGTAACTTGCTCTATTATAAACAAATTATTGATTTAAATCATCAGGTTGTTTTTAATTTTAAAGACTGAATGAGCTATTTAAGAAAATAATTTTTACAAGAAATTTTGCCTGAACGGTTATTTGTTCTTGTAAAAAAATTATTTTTTACTTTTTTCTCAGGTTGCAAACATATTTCTTTGCAAAAATTACGCATTGAATCTCGCTGTATTTAAAGAATCATTGGATTTTTATTTAATTTATTAAAGCTTTGCTTCCTGAGAATAAATAAACTTTAATAGTATTTTAAAAACATTTTAATAGTCGCAATGTTATATGTATTTTACCTATAGATATGTTTTTATAATAGTTTTATTTATGTAATATTTGTATTAGTTATAACCGTATTAAAATATATAATTTCTTTAAAAAAATATGTCGTAGTTTGTATGTAATGTTCATTAAAAATATTTAGAATTAAATCAGTTTTTTAGAGAGTTGGTTTTATGAAAAATATGAACGCTTATTTCTTGTGTTTACTACTCATTTCTTGCGTTAACTATGTTTGATGAACGCATAATTTTTATAACCACTGAATACAATCGCACATTAAAAATTTGTCATAGAACTGGTGGTTAATTTGTTGGTTAACAAGTATTTAAGTAAAACAAATATATGATTGTAATGGTTAGTATAATTTTAGTGTTTGTTAAAGAAAATGATTACCTTTGTAAAATTAATCTCTAAAAATTAATGTTAAAGGTTGCAACAACTAAAGGAAGATTTATTTTAAAACCTTGACACAAAATAGTAAAAGAAACACAACCATTTTTCGGTCAGTAATTCTCATGTGATCATCAACTTCAATCCTGAATATACAGGAAGTTCCTAGTAATGGTTTTGCTTCTTTTATGTTGCGTGAATTTTTTCAAGAGAAATGCATTTGTACTTCTCACATTTTCTATAATACCAAGTCTGGAATTATGTTTTTATCCCATGTATTGTAATTTTTTACAGTTTTGCAACTTTTTCCTACTTAATATGAAAACTGACTACAACCTAATGTAAAATTTAGATGAATGTGAAAACTAACAAAATAAGTTTTCCATCCAGTTCTGTTTCCTTAATGTATTGTGATATGTACCTATAACAAGTACTTAAAGTGATATTGATTAAATATGAAAATAGGTATTTTATTGTATGGTTTATTTATAAGAAACAAAGGATATTGTAAAGAAATCTATTGAAGGAATAAAAAGATCAGTATGGGAAGTTTGTTGTTTTTATTCTTCTTCTCTGCGGACAGCCCAAACTAAGGACCATGCATCTATCACTTCATCCTTTTTCTTCCTCCATCTTTCCCTCATTCTCTCAGAGTACTTTGCCCTTCTCTCCTCTGTCCATCCTCCTCCCCTGCACTCCTTCCTCTCCTCCACAAGAACCTTTATATTTGAAAGTTTTTTGGTCTCTGTCCTAACAGTCCTCATCCGTGATTCTTAGTCTCCTGAATTCTTCTTTCATCTGTTCTTCTTTCATCTGTTTGGTGTATCCTTCCTGACTCTTCAAGTTGAATATCTTGTCAAAAATCCATTTTTTCAACCTCGTTGGATCCATTTTGACCATGTTTCCATAAAACCTCAGCCGTCTTTTCCTGATCGCTGTTTCCAGGTCTTCTATTCCTTCATATATCTCCTTGTTTGATCGTAGCCTGTAGTTTCCCTGTACCTTTCTTGGGCCATAAACCCTTCTCAGTATTCTTCTTTAAATCTTCAATAGTTTTTTCAGATTTGGAAGGTTTGACGTTTCCACGCCATACAGGATCACTGGTTTTACCACAGCATTATGTAACACAGCTGGTAGGCTTGATCAGGCTTTCTTTTTGCACTGTGGGCAGCGCTGCTCTCTCTAATGTGCCATAATTGCAACGTAGGCCATTTTTTTTGCATTCGGGGCACGCCATGTAACTAAGCGCATGCAAGTCATTTAGTGCTAAATAAAAAAAGTTAAATCAAGTGTAAGTTCACTTCAACAAATAATGTAACAGGCTTATATTAACCAGTTTATCTGGTCCAAGTATAAGATGAAGAATTAGGCTGAAGGCAACCTAACCTGTTAGTACAGCTCAGCATTAAATATCAGATACAAACAGAACCTGCAGTCTTTACATTGTCTTTGTAATGATAGTGCCAAAAGTGACTTGTGTGTTCTTGTGATCTTACAACTAAAATTATAGGGTTGTGCATGCATGCTACTTTTAGGACATCTGTCCCCAAATTTCTAAATTAAAAATAAAATATAGTATCTGCTTGTTCTTTTTTCAAAAAAACCTTTTTATACATAAATTTTTTTTTAAATTAAAAGGAGAGCAAGACAGATGATATTTATTGGCCAGCTGTACAATAAAATAAAACAAATAACAAAACCATGTAATAAATTAAACAATTACTGTTATTATTTTTTTTTAAATTTATCTGATTGTTTTTGTTGAAAATTTATCAAGACATATACATGTTTATATAACTGCGTAATAACTTATTTCTTACAAATCCTTACTTTGTTGAAGAAAATATTAAAATGCTTGTATTTGTCTTTTTTTTATTGAGTGAATACTGTATCGTGCACTGCCGGTAGCTACTCTGTACGGGCTACCAGTTTCCTAAGGCTAGAGCCAAATTACTGTTACAATTATAGTGCCTTATCTTTGCATTAATGGCCAAGTTCTTTTTGTTACATCTTTAATGGCGAAGTTTACTCTTTCCTATTGAAGCTTCTTGTTTTCCATTGCCTCCTTATCACTTCTGTTGTTGCTGATGATCTCTCTGAGGTATTTAAACCGTTTTGTGACCTTTACGTGTCCATATTTTGTCTTAACAGTTTCCTTTGTGTAATTCTTGCTGGTACTCATCAACTCTGTTTTTGTGAATGAGATTAGCAGCCTTGTTTTTTCAACAATTTCCTTTAATTCATCTATCTGTGTTATTGCTTCTTGTTCTGTTTCAGCCAAGAATGCCAAATCATCCGTAAACGTCAGACATTTTGGTTTGATGTTCTTATTTTTACTTCCGATTAAAACACTATAGAGTCGTTTTTCCAAAACGTGATGTCTGTTGAATGTTAGCCATTCTTGGTCAGTCCAAAGCTGTTTTGACAGTATGTTCCCTGTGTCTGCTTGTGTTGGTTGTTGTGTAATACTGATTTTTGCCGGTAGTGAATCCTGCCAATCGTGATGTGTGATCTGTAATTCTGTAATTTGATTTTTACTCTACAGAAATGTACTGTAATATATATATATTTGTATATATATTTATATGTATGTATTTATATTTATATGTATATGTATATGTATATATATATATATATATATATATATGTACCACACACTTGAACTCGCTGGGGCTCCAGCTCAAGGCTGGAAGCGTGTACCTTATGCCAGAGGACTGTTATTTAAACAAACGAGCCTGTGCACCAATCTACTCAAGTCCCATTAAAAAACTAAAATAGAAAAAAAGATGCTATTTAAGCGTGAACATTCCACTTGTTTGTAAAAAAACAACATTGACTCATACTTTCCAGAGAAATCGATCCCGAAAACTCTCCCCCAATGCCTCGAAACTGTTGGCCCTCACAAATACTACAGGCTGTGCCAGTTGTACAACTATCTTTCAGTATTGAAGAAATTAACAATTCTTTATACAGGACTGGTAGTGCTGCCCAGCCTGTTCACCTGATTATGGTTATTAAAAAAAAAGAAATCAACACTTATTGAAATTTGGTTTACAACAATTGTATTTAAAAACTTAATCTTGTTTTAATGCAAAACAGTTGATTAAAAAAAAAAATTAGAAATTGTTTACATTTAATTATAAAAAAAATTACAATCAACATTTTTATATAAATTTCTTGAACCTTTACATTTAATTATTAAAAGAAAAATTACAATCAAAATTTTATATTAATTCTTAGAACCTACAGTTGGCCAACCGTTTATAGTCTGTCTCTCTTTGTTGTTTAATTGAAATTTATATATATATATATATATATATATATATATATATATATATATATATATATATATAGAGAGAGAGAGAGAGAGAGAGAGTCATGCACCCATCTCACACAAAATTTTTTTGTATTTGAGTTTGTCAGAAACAATTTCATAAATTACTGATCTTGAAATTTGAGGAATTTTTTGATGAAGCACATCAATAGTAAAACTCATGTTTGGCGATTTCCTCAACAACCTTTTGTGTCACTCATCATATACACTTGTCCTTCCTTCACGAAAAAGCTGCACCACTAATGCACATTGCCATCATTCATTATACCTTTTCCATAAACTTCAACAAGCTGCCGATGAATTTCAGCAGAATGTATTGTAGCATTTGTATTTTGAATTGAGCGGCATACAGCCTGCGGCAACACAGCTGCTTTCAAGGTTGCAGGCAGTTCCAAGTTCAAATCGCCAGTGGCCATTACATGCAGAGCCTTACAAACTACAACACATGTTGGTCAGTCCGCTTAACATAAAATGCATATTTAATAAATATTGTAAAAGTGCAATTAGTAACCGCAGATGACATTTCAGTGCGTAACATCAAAGTTTAATGGTACATTAAACTCAAACTTCATAATACAATACATGCAGTTAACACACTTAAAATATTTTGTTTATAATTCTTACTAAGTAAAATACTAAACCAGTCATCCATCCAATGTTAATAGTAATGTGTACGTGTGTTAGTATATAGATTTCTAGATCTAGTGTGTCAATGCAACAGCTGTAAATTCCTAGATTCAAGTTTGCAGTTTTAATTCTTTTAGGTATATGTAACAGTTCCAGTGTAACTTTAACATGTTCCGGCAGAGGCAGCTGAAGTGAGCAGTTGATGGGCTTGGCGATCCCACCGTACCTCTAGCTCATACTACCCTCACTCATCTACTCGACACACACACACACACACACACACATTCATTACTTTACACAAACTCCGCCATTGCCGGTCCCAAGCCCGGGGCTTCATCTTGCAAGCGATGAAGAAGAAGGAGGAGGGGGAGGAGTAACACCTAGCTAAAAAACCGGGGTCCATCTGGCTGGTAGCACCCTGTAAGGGCCCCTGCCTTGGGTTACGAGGTGAAATTTGCTCAACTGTCCTGACAATGGAAGAGGAAACTCGGATTCCCAACGGTGGATGGAGCGGAAGAGCCTGGTGGTTTCACCACCAACACACAATTCCAAATCCAAAGGCGTTTGTTCCTAGATTGGGCGGCCTTTGGTCAGCATCTGTTATCCAGGTTAGGGGCGGCTGAGAATAACCTCCAGGGCTCACAACCTTGATTGTAAATTCGTGGCTCTAGAAGTCACCCCTAAGAAATTATCAATCATGGAAAGCTTGGCTAACTAAAGTGTAAAGCAACCTGTGTAGGCTAACTAAAGTGTAAACAAAGTGTAATTTACACTGTGTGTAAATTACACTGTTTAGCAACAAGTGTAAAGATAGAGCGAATGGCACCAGACTAATGGTGTATCAAACTGAGCATAGCTCTGTATTGATGGACTTCATTTCCTTAGCTACTTCTAGATGTTCTATTAAGTAAGAAATGTAAAATAGAATTAGTGGAATCTCACTGCACAATAAAAAGGTTGGCCAAATAGAGCAAAAACTCTACAATAAGGGTCAAGAGAAAGAAAATTGAAAGGGAATTATCAGAGCAAGCGTCTGCAAGCCCTTCCATAAGGAAATGGGAAGTAACCAGTAAGAAGTGGGTGTGCTACCCACCTTGAATCCCCTCCAAATCCTAGCCATTTTGAAGAGACTCTCTTAACAGAACATCTTAGGAATATAGAAATGGGTCACAATAGAACTACAAAGGTTGTAGTGCAATCATAACCCAACACATTTATTTATTTATGCAGTATTAATATATACTAGCATTAGAGTAGATCCAGGAGCCCACAGAGGCTGCAGGCTAGCTGAACTTACCTCTTATGGAACTAAATGTGCCAATGCCCACTAACAGCTATAGCGTATGAACCCCAAAAAATCAGCTCCTCCCCTCAAAATTGGCAACTTTTTATACTACCTTTCATTGGCATAAAGATCTTAACAACTAACTACTATCTTTTATTTTTCGCTCAATCAGTTTTTTAAAAGAAAAAAAATTAAAATTAACAAAATATCAAATTTTATTTTTTATACTGTTAAATATTAAATACTTTGTTAGTTTAGAACAAAATACTTTTTATATTTGATTTCTAAAGTTGTAATATAGATAACAATAAAATGAAGATATAGATATAAATAATAATGAAATAATTACCATTATTGTAACATAGCCACCGGACCACATATTCAAATGATTAGGATTATGACCTATTCTTCCCGTCAGTGGTCTATCAACTCACCTCATAAATGCTACTGCAGTTTTGAAATTCTATAGTTTCATCTTCACTGCGCAGTCTGGAATGTAACGACATCTAGTCGCGTGTGTAGCTTGGCCAAGCCGAATAAACGTGTAATTGTGCTCAGTGTTTGTGATGTATATTTTAATGTTTTGTTTGACTTTGTGACGACTTCAACAGAGGGATTTAACATTTTGTATAACGGCCTGAAGATGAAACTATAGTTTCAAAACCGCGGTAGCCTTTATGAGGTGAGTGGATAGACCACTGACGGGAAGAATAGGTCATAATCCTAATCATTTAAATAATTACCACTTATAGGTATAGCTCGGTATGGGTATTTTGTTTAGTGTACACCCATGAATTTAGCAACTTAGCAAATTTTTACAAATATGAACATGAGACATGTCATAATTGGTTCCTGACAACAAAAACTTTAGTATACAAAATTTCACAAAAATCGAGTTGTTTTTGAGAAAAAGTGGACCAAACATATTATATATATATATATAAAACACCATATCTTCAAACTAATTATATATTCAGAAAATATTTCATTAACAAAAGCTTCCCTTCTGTCAGTAACTCCCTGAGTTCCACACGTACATTTTTTTTTATTTATTAATTGAAATATGTCTGATAATTTTAATTTTAAAAATAAATATTTCATTGCTGTTGTATCTCACCCAAATTATAATAAGTTTCTTCAATTTAACACGCACATTAATTAAACACACTTTTTCTTTTGTAATTAATTTTCCACTATCGGAACACTTAAATTTAGATTTTTCCTTTTATACCATCAGTAAGCCTCTACGTATGCAATAGAATGTTCTGGAATGTCCCGCGTTTTTGCTGTAACCTAAAAACCAATCTGATGTCCAGTTTTCATAACCACATGACGATAGCCCACCTCGATGTTTTTTCCATTGCCTGAACTAAAATTAGCGTATCTTGTGACATTTTTCCAAAAACTACGAAATATTTAGACTGACTCCAGATAATGTGAGATATGTAAAATATCGATTATTTATTTGCTGAAATCTGTATTGTTATTGTTTATGTTATCTTATAATTATAATATATATTTGTTATCTTTACTTATTATAGATATACTTGTTTGATCACGCAGTGTTAAGTGTACACACGTGAATTTAGCTACTTAGCAGATTTTTAGAGATATGAGATATATTGCAATCAATTCCTGACAACTAAAGATTTTAGTTTGCAAAATTTCAAACATCCTTAGAGTAGTTTTTGAGAAAAAATGGACAAACATATGTACATTCAAACATACACACAAATTTAGCTCATTTAATATTATAGGATCTTCTGTATTATGATTTTTTAAAATAAATATTATAAATATTTTTTATTTAGTTTCATTTGTGTCATATATTCCCATTTTGTAGTTACACTAAAACATGTTTTTGAAAGGTTTATAATTATGTCAATATTTTGTAATGTTTCATAAACATTATATAAATTAATTATTAATCATAAAATGCATCTTTTGAAAACAGTTATAAAAACTTTGTTTAGAAGAGGGCTCTAAGACTGTCCAGTGGGTTGCAACACATGCACTCATCCCAATCCCAAGGAATTCCAGTTACGCCATTGCTAAGATATGTGTTTTCAGGTGAGCAGAAAATATTTTGTGTCTCAAAATTTGCTTAAACTGAATCAGTAATAATTGTTTACCATGTGTTTTATAACAGGTAATCTTTGACAGATATAATACAATACAGGAGGAAGAGGAGCGCAATTTTATTTATCAAAAAACATATGCAGGCCAACTAGACTGGGAAATGTATGTAAGAATCGGTCAGTAGGAGATATAAAAAATTATTCAAAGTGAAGCTGAGCCAAGCAGACTGAAGGTGTACAGCAACCGGCAACGGAGTTCAATCAGTTTAAAAAATTTGTTTGTACCTTTTAATCAAAATATTTAGGCTTACTGTAATATATTCTAGGAACGGCTATGCTTAAAAACTGTAACCTAGGTAATGAGTAATAATAAAATCATTATTATTATTTTGACATGGTCAGTGTGTGTGTGGGGGGAAGCAGAGTCAGTTCAAAACTAAACCTAGACAGAGTTGAAGCTATGCGGAGTGGAACCATGAGGCACCACTTGATTCCGCTCAGTATTGTTATGCTTTCAATGGCCACACTTACATTAAAAGCAATAGGTTCGGTTTTGAAAGCATAGTTTGCTCCAATCAACACAATTCTGCTACACATTTGGAGGCTACCAGGTCTAAAGCGATTTTATTTTATTATAGGTGCTATTTATGCTACTTTATTATTAAGCTATTTTTTTAGTAAAGGGCATTTCTAAATTTTAAAATTAAATATTTAAAATTTAAATTCTATATACTAACTTAAATAGTACTGATCAAATGTTTAAAAAAATATTTATAAATAGTTTTTACTATAATAAATTGATTACTTGTTATTTGTACTGATATAGTCATTTATAAATCACTATTTTTGTTTTCCCATAGTTCTACAACTTTATCTTCCTAATTATTCTCTGAATGTATAATATATTCTGTGTCTTCTACTTGACTGCAGATAATTTCTTCCTCCACTTTTTGATCTATTTTCCTTGAATTTCTTTGCTTTAAACTTGCCATGCAACAACCTTCTCCATTCAGTATCTTTTCTTCTATTTCTAGCAGATTCTAAAATTTTAAATACTATGGTATTTTTCTAGAATTTCAATTTTAAATTGATTTTGTTTTATTCTTTTGTTTTTGGTTCTTTTCTTGATCTTTCACTGGATTAGATATTTCGCTCTAGCTAATGAAGTAACAAAAAGAAAAAAAAATGTAATAAATGACGATGATGACAACAACAAGAACGATGACAATGATAGCAATAATAATGATAATAATAATATAAGTATATTAATGAGATTCTAAAATCGTTGCAAACCAAAAAAACATTCATACAACAAACAATAAATAATGCATTCAGTGACACCTTTCTAGGTGTGACCATGCACATAATGAGTGCGAGGACATTCATTCAACAGGTAGTATGACTAACATATTTAATAACTGGATACTGCTGTCAACTGATTTAATTGTTTCAGGAAGTGAATTCCACAAAGGACAAGCAGACACAGTAAAAGATTTATTAAACATAACTGTTCAATACATGAGTATTATAAGAGAAGAGGAACCTCTTCTTGTGCTCCTTGTACTACTTGAAACAGAGGTATAAAAAATGTTTCTACCAGATAACCCAGCACTCCAGTCAGTAATAAAGAATATAACGTAATCAAAAAATGGTTGGCGAAGAAAATGATTGAGTTTTAAAAAACTACTTCTATTGAAATAAAGTGTGATATGAGCATACCTTTTTTTAAACAAAAAAATACTATACAGTATATAGCCAGACCACAGACATGTCGCTGACTACAGTAACTTATATAAGGGAATATCAAAGTAATTACTGAGAACACTTTACCCCTTATGAGCTCACAGATTGTGACTATGGATTTGGAAATACCAAAGTACACCAGATGGATCCCTTCACCCACAGCCAAGCCGGAACAGGGTATGTCAAAGGCTGCATAGCTAAGGGGGAGCTTTGCTTAAGTGTGCGGACTCTGGATATCAGGTGATCTCAGGTTTATTTAGGTAAGGACCTTTGCATGCAGGACTCTGTACATATGGGAATTTTATTTCACTAGATACTTGTGGGATTTTGGTAACTAGAAACAATTCATTAAAATTTACAAAAAACGTGGTGAAATAGAAAAAGTGGACTAAGGAGTGAAAATAGCATTGAGGGGGAAGAACTGGAGCTGTATCTAACTCCATGGAACCCACTAGCAGTTAATTGCAGCTGACTGTACAATTGCCTGTGACACACCTACCCAACTGCAAGCTGCCTCGGTGTCCTAGTGGATAGCGGACTAGGCTTTCACCTCGAGGACCCGGGTTCGATTCCCGGTGAGGGCTTGACATTTTCATACGCTATAAATCATCCCATCGTCTGCATTAGCCCAAGTGTGCACAATAGTCGGACGTTACACACCAAAAAAAAACCCAACTGCAATGAAAGAAGTGAGAAATAGTCAAAAATCTCAAATAAGTAAGGATGTTTACAACCATCTGTCAGGAGTGCAAAATCACAAACTGAGAAGAGATGAGGCGGCAGTAACAAAGAGGTTTCTAATTATATCTTTAATATTTTTTTTCTTAATGTTCATACTTTATGGCAGTTAGACTAATGAGGATGAGTGATCAACATTAGTGGAAAGGCTAAATCTATGGCAATAACTATCTCAAACACACAATCTTGAGGTGTGCTACTTAAAGACACATCAGAGTGACCAATGTCTTAGCCACATCGACCACCAAACCCTGGCTCCCAATTAAATCTAGAAGCAGTATAGCACCCATCAAAAATGTCTTCACACCTGTAAGGGTTGTGTTTCTTGCTTTCAAGGTTTGATCTCTGTGATTTTTTTTGTTTCTACATTTAATTAAGATGGCTTTGAATTGAACATAGAAACAGAAGATCTCACGGGGATTAAACCTTGGGATGAGAAACACAAGTCTTATAGGACTGAGATGAAAGGGCAATCAGGGAACTTTACTCCAAGACTTGAGGGCTATCAGCAAGGAACATTTACTATGGAAAACCATACGTAGGCTATGTGGGATGGATAAAGAAAGCAAATGCCAGCAGGAGACAAAGGATGTTTGGCTTCTAGGACCCTAAAGACCTCTAGCAGAAAGAGCTAAAAGGGAACTGCTAAAATTTGTTGGGGGGTCAGTGGCGTGCACAGCGTGGGTGCTGTGGCAACCCCAAATGCCTCGAAAGGGGTGCCGAAATGCCAGAAAAAAGGAGGAAAAAGAGAAAAGAAAAAACTAGCTTGCCGTGAGAAAAAAACAATTTTTTTAAACTATAGTTTTTGAGTGATAGAACTCAACTTCCAAAAAAAATTTTGAGGGATTTGGATGCAGGGGTTATCTAGGGAAACAAAAAAGGAGCCATTTTTGGTGTTGGCACCAACAAATTCAAAATCCTGCGCACGCCACTGTTGGAGGTACCAGTCAACTGAACTAAAATCTAATAAGCTTAGTTGTACAATAGATCTTTTGACATCACTACCAGGTGACAACAAACTCCAAAACCCCTCTTGAAAGAATCAATCAATCAAAAGCCTTCTTACTTGATAGGGCAGAAAATTTTGCATTTTTTTCAAAGAGTGCTTCCCAGAAAAAATCTATTACAAGGCTCAGTCACACTAAAATAAATTAAAAAAAAATATATTAAGCTGAAGTTTAGTAGAGGTAGTTCAGTCAATTTTGTTTAATAGTCAAGAATAATCTAAAACAATAAGCTGTATTTTTGTTTTATTAATGATCACTCCATGTTTATAGCCCATGCTGTAATATTTTGGATATAATGGTTGATAAAATGCTCCATTACTCTTTTTTTACACCTGTTTTAAAGTGTAAAACATTTTAAAATTGACATAGTATAAATGATATTTTCAATATTTTAGCACAGTATGCATATTATTTATGTATATGCTAAACAATAAATGACCCTTGTGGCACACAGCTGCTGACTGCTTTCCAACCAGACCTTTTATCATTACAAAAAGATTGAAATCTTTTAGAAAGATAAGTCCCATACAATGTATAGAGGAGTCAGTCCTATATTTCTTAATTTTACTGGTAGCAATGAATGATTAACACAATCAGATAAAGAGAAAATTGTGTAAAGTAATCAATTGGGGAAATCAAAGTTTAAATAGTGACTCTGGAATCCATGATTTAGGTAGATTTCCTGCATACTGTAATAGGTTTAATAGCTTTGCTTAAATCACCCACCAAAATCCATAAATCTGTTTCTATTTTAGTAGTCATGAATAACCTAAAACACTTTTTATTTTGCAATTTATTGAAAATCTGAATCCAACATTTAAATGTGCATAAATTAGCAAGACGCGGCAGTGAGGGTTGCAAAATTTCGGATGTGTTTCTAAGTTTTACTTTTCTGTTGTTGTTTTGGCTCATTGGCAATCATCCTTAAGAGAGTTTTTAGAAAAATGATATAAATAGCATGTGAAAAAATTAAAATTTATTCTATACACTATAAATATTAAAATAAAGTAACAATTGTACAAACGTAAAATTCCAATTATTTATAAGCAAAACGTGGCATTCTTGTTGTGTTGGTAAAAATTGTTTTTTTTAATTCATTGTAAATTTATACCACTTTATGTTTTTTTCTTCCTGTTATATTTTGGAAGCAGGTGGTGCTGAGGCCGTGTATGCTGCAACATAAATAAATTATTAGATATGCTCATTGGCTCAATAATACAAGTTATTTATACTTGCCTACTTAGTGATTCATTCCAGTATCTTTAAAAACTTATGTAAATAAGAAATACATAATTTATTTGGATGAGGAAAATTTACAGTTTCAAAGACAATTTATTTATTAAAAAACTGATTAAACTTAATATCACTGTCATGTTGTTCTATACGACCAATTTCCTTATTTTTTTTTATTGATAAATATTTAAGCTCAGGTGAGGTATTTAGACTAGAATATAATTTCCCCTAGAACTTTCCCCACTGGGTTTCAAAGTTGCTGTGTTAACCTTGTGGAGAATATTTTGTCTGATCAAGATCTGTATAGCAAATTTTATTTGATCAGAATGATTACTTAAACATAGAAATCGCCACCCACCACCCCCTGGTTAATTTTCATTAACAGTGGTTATATAAAAATCTATGTATTAACAAATTTTATAATACAATATCAGTCAATCCAACTGTTTTATCTGACCAATTTTCTTTTTAATGATGGGTATTTATAATTCTACACACCCCATTGCCCATTGCCCAGTTTTGTCATCAGGCATTTAGGCTATCATTTACCCTTATAGTTTCACCCCACTAGTATTAATGTTATGGAGAAGATTTTATTTTATCAGATGATTACTTAAAAATAGTGGTGGGCCCAAGAGTGTTTTCCTGTTAGAAATGAATGGCCTGAACAGTGAATAGTAGCAGTGATTTTAATCACAGTTTACTAGAGAAAATATTTTTGAAAGAATATTTAAATTTTCGGTTATTATTTTCCTAATGTTATTTTCTTTTACCAGTTTATGTTACATTAATTCGTTTCAATTGACTTGTGGATTTCGCCAATGCCAGTTACGAGCTTTTCCCCTTTTCTGCTTTACGTTTTATCCTAGATTAAGTTCTTTAATGTGCGATGGCAACATACACCATACGTGACCTACATCTTTACATTCTTTCGGAAAAACCACATTTGCTGATTTACACTCACATTAAAAATCCCACTAATCTCTGTCGACCCACAACCTTATACGAAGCTAATGTGCTAACCACTACTCTACCAGCCCTGACATTTTCCTGATCTTATTTCTAAATAAAAGTATGCATATTTAGGAATTTAAAGCTAATAAAAACACAACTTTCAAAAACTTAGTCTACATAATATTATTATAATTTTTTAAAATGTTTATTTCAATATTGTATCTTTAAATTTGCTTCTATGTTAATAAAGGCTTGTAGAATTTGTGGTTGTTATGTTAAAGTTATATACATGGAGCCAGTTTTGAAAAGTAGGCATCTAAAGAAATTAAGTGATTTTTTTTTCTAAAATTGAGTAAATATTTACACATTTTATATAAGTTTTAAGTCTCAAAACAGCTCAACAGTGCTTAGTTTTTCAAGGTATTATTTCACAAATTTTCATCCCCCCAGGGAGGCCCTCTTGTAAGTTGAATCACTCAAACTTTTGCCTCCACTCACAAAATTGCATTAATTCGACAGAATATGTAAGTGGAGCGATAGAGCTGGCACACATAAAAGAGTCGTTTAAACCCATGTCTTACTTTGTACTACCTATGTACTTTGTACTACCTATGTAATGCTAATACAATGATAACGAGAAGATGCAAGGGCAGGGGATCAAGTAAACAGTAGACTGGCAGAGGTCTGTGTCACTGGACTGTTATTGGATGAAGGTGGAGGGGAATTCTTCTTCATGTGTGAGAAACCCTCGGGTAGGCTGTTTACTATGCAGCTGGCCTATAGGCTAACATAGGATAGGATAATTTAGTATTGTATCCTATGGTATATTACTAACCTAATATGATTCCTTTAATTTAGTTTCTTCTTCATTTTTAGTCATCCGGTAATTTCTGCAAAATGGTACTTTGGAGTTTGGATTCTTACTTATATACATAAAATAAAGCGTTAGGGTGATTCATTTTGAAAAAAATATAGGTGGAGTCAATTAATTACACATTAACTGAAAATGTCTACAATACTTACGTGGAGGTGAGTCCATGATATACGGATTTATAGTGTTCTCTGGAATCGGTGGTAGGTCCAGTACATGAGATGGAGGAGGGTAAGTCTGTTTTGAAGGTGGGTACGAGTGTATTGGGGGTGGGTACGAGTGTAGTGGTGGCGGGTATGTGTGTTGTGAAGACGGGCACGTGTGTTGCTGTGGTTCCCTGGGGACTGCAGACGTAGTGATTGTACTGGTACAAGTAGTTCGAACTCCTGAAAAATAGAAAAATAATTATTGTTATTTATGGTTGTTGTCCTCGCACAGATAAATAAACAATTTTTCTAAAATATTTCAATAGTAAAAATAGCATGATCAACAACTGCTACGTTATGAAAGTATTTTGGTTTTAGCATTCAATGCAGAGGGTCTAAACTGATTGACAGATTTCCCAGCGAGGGAAGCTAGGGGTTGATGGGTTTAGTGATATCGCAGTAATTTGACCCTCATCACCCTTAATCAAAATGAAACTCTTTTGCAGTGCTCTTGCTCATACAATGCAGAAGAATTGATACAATACTGATGAAGGCTATCCAACCTCATCAGCTGTAGGTTCATTAGCGTTAGACAATTTTGAAAAGCCGATGTCGCAGCTGAACTTCTACACGAACACTTACCGAAATCGGGTCGAAATCTTTGGACAATTTTTGGAGTGACTGTAATTTTTGAGAGGAAAAGGAGGAGAAGTATTGCACAAGAGGTTTCACATCAGATCATGCAAAAAGGAAGTGTTCCGATAGTAGTAGTAGTAGGCCTACTTCTACTTCTAAAGGCAGAGAAAGGAAGGAAGATTTATTGGACTGCGCAGCTGATCCCAGTGATGCTGAAAGGATTTCCTAATCTGTACCAAAAATTGCTTGTACTTATAGGAAAATTTACAATGAGCCGAAATACGAGGTGTGCTCAGAAAGTAACAAAAAAATTTAATTTCGCAGCCTTGGAGAGTCTGATTGTCAAACATTTTTAAAAATTTTGTTGGTATATATGCCCTTGAAGTATGATAAAACTTTCAGCTGTTTTCATTGTTGACTTTGTCTGTGACAGCCGCTAAGGTTAGACGTGTTTTTATGAGAAGATTTTCGTTTGTTAAAAGAAATGCATCAAAGAATTTGTATCAAATTTTGCGTAAAAAATTGAATAAAGTGTAACAAAGTGTGTGAAATGTTAACAAAAGCCTATGGTGAGTCTGCTATGAGTAAAGCAAGAGTTTACGAGTGGTATAAGCGTTTCCAAGAAGGCCGTGAAGACGTTGAAGATGACGAATGCCCTGGACACCCCAGCACATCAACAACCGATGAAAACGTGGAAAAGTGAAAGAAATGGTTATGAACAATCGCCGAATCACAATTAGAGAGGTCGCTGATGATGTTGGCATATCGATTGGATCATGTCATGACATTGTTTCCAGTGTTTTGTGTATGAAACGCGTGGCAGAAAAATTAGTTCCAAAATTGTTGAATGTTGAACAAAAACAGCGGCGAATGGAAGTTGCTCAGGAGTCACTAAATGAAGTCAACGACAATGCAGAATTACTGAAACGTATTATAACAGGTGACGAAACATGGGTTTATGGATATGACGTCGAAACTAAAACTCAATCATCCCAGTGGAGGCATTCTGGCTCGCCAAGACCGAAAAAGGCGTTCTTCGATTTAAATGGCATAGTGTGTCATGAATTCCTGCCACCAGGTGAAACGGTCAATAAGAAGTACTACCTACAAGTTCAACGCCGTTTGCGTGAAGCAATCCGAAAAAAATGCCAGGATCTGTGGAAAAATAATTCATGGCTTTTGCACCACGATAATGCACCAGCTCACACTTCATTGCTTGTTCGTGAATTTTTGGCCAAACACAGTACTGTAACGATGCCCCAGCCTCCATATTCGCCAGACATGGCTCCGTGTGACTTTTTCCTATTTCCAAAAATAAAGAGAACCTTAAAGGGCCGTCGTTTTACAGCCGTAGATGACATTAAAAGCGCATCGCTGAAAGAACTAAAGGCTATCTTAAAGATCGAGTTTGAGAAGTGTTTCGAGGATTGGAAGAAGCGCTGGCACAAGTGCATAATCTCCAATGGGGACTATTTTGAAGGCGACAACATCAATGTAGAAGAATAAATAAATATTTTGTTCAAAAAATTAAAATTCTCGTTACTTTCTGAACACACCTCGTATAGTTGAAAAGTTCATAATACTAATAATTTGTTTTTATGCTTTTCGATTTTAAGATTGTAAATTAGGCTTTACAAAAACTATTATTTTCTTAAGGTTAGGTTGATGGGAGATCGATAGGATGGTCACCAGGCACTCGTTATCCAGGCCCAAAGTGACATAATGGGAGGAAGATCGAATTCTGGAGGCTTTGTATGTTGTAGATTGTAGATTGGCTCTGTAAACAGTAGGTGCTGAGATATGTGGTCTCCTAACAGAGATTTAACGTTTCGATATCCTTGGACAGTTCAAGACAGAGATAATGACCATACATTACTGTCTTTGGGAAAACTTAAACGTGAACGAACGTGTAAAAAAAGCAGAATTTATATTAAATTTATACTGACAGTGGAGATGCAATTCAGGCACTAGTGGACTTAACTAAGTTTAAACTGGTCTGGGAATTCCGGGAGAACTTCGATGCTCTGTTCCTGGAAAACCATGTTACTTTACACTGGGTACTAGGGCGATGAGAGTAATGAAGATGCGGATAGCATGATTAAATTGAGATCAGCATCTGTGTTTATGGGACCGGACTCGATAATAAGTTCATCTGTATCTGGTCGGTTCAGGTGTCAATAGATGGATCTACACGCAACGTAAGAAACGATTGGATAATCTTACAGGGCATTCGCATAGTAAACGTATTTTCAAAAGGGTTTTTCTACTCTAGACAGAAAGTAGGGATCATGAATAGAGGACAACTCAAGAACCTTTATTCAGGTACTTTGTTCCGAGAGTGCATCTGAGCAGGATAGTAATTTACCACGGAGAAACCGTGTAGGCTATACCGGGATGGATGAGGTAACTACAGGACCCTAAGAACCTCTTGCTGAATGAGGTAGTCAATGAATTGCTCAAAGTCTACACTGAATTAGTATTCAAGAGGATTACGACAAATCCTTTAGTCGCGTTGCAGGGGCTGTCAAAGTCCATAACACTTAAAATCTCTAAGTTTAGGTCGATTTTGTTCTGTATACAAACTTCTCTAGAAAGAAGGAACGTAAAACAACATAAAAACAAATATTCAAAATACAGTATCATTATACTGATTATATAAAAAAAATTACTCATTTTCGATTTCATGTTAAAACAAATAACTTCTAAAAATATTAAAAATCAAGTGTAAAATATTAGTTAAAAAATAAGTTAGTTAAAAAATAACAAGTTTTAACTTGTAACATAATTTGAAAGTTGTTAAGGTTGTAACAAGTTTTGTAACATTATGTTTGGACACTTGTGTTTACTGTATTGCCATGATTTTCTTTAACTCACTACTCAGTAGTGGTGGGGCAGAAAATACCAAACTGTTAAAAAAAACTTTTTCTATAAACGACAAACAAACTGCTTTTTCAAACGGAAACAAGCAGTTGGATTTGGACTGGTTTATGATTTGTTAAACAAGGAACGGCTTTCCGCACTATCACACCCACGTTCTATTCGAACGTTGCCGCAAGCGCTAAAACTGTTTTCCTGCTGTTTGCCTGCTAACTGCTTTTCTTCTACCTGCTTTTATGCTTTTCCTTTATTTCAAAGTTGCTTGTTGCTTGTAGTGAAGTAAGAACTGTTTGGTCAATGTCAACGTTTATCTCTATTTTGTTGCGAGTTGTAGTAACAATCTCTCACATTTTGTAGATACAGAGCCTAATTTTATTTAAACATATTTTTTATATTTATTATCAATTACCAATATTTTTTAATAAACTAAAAATATTCTAAATCGTTTGCATTTTGGTAAATATGCAAAGGACTATTTAATTTTTAAGTAAAAAAAGAATGCTTTCTTTTAGAAATTCATTGCTTTTTGTAAATATAAAATAGCACACATAATTATTACGTTTTGAGAATGTAATTTAATTATTACTACACTTGTAAGGATTATTTCTATCCTTTCTAAATGCTTTATACCCAAAAACAGTTAAGGACATGGTGGCAGTGGGAATGAAAAAGTAGTCTTAGAAAACTGAACTTACGTGCTTTATGTTTTAGCTGCTAATACAACTTTGAGTTTCAGTTTTTTAAACCTGTTTTTACCAACTGTTTTAAAAAGCAGCTTTTTTCCTCAACAAATAGTTTGTTGACGTTTTGTAAAAATAGCAGAAACGCCCACCATTACTGTTCATAAAGTCAACCGGTCAGTGGTTCCCAAATTTGCAGAGTTAGGTCTACTGTGTGAGTGAGATGACAATATAATAATATAACAATACGTCAGTATTACTTAGGGCTTATATATTTGTGAAACCTATGTTGACGTACAAGAAACTCGAGTCAGCATTACCCAATAATTTAATCCAATCTAATAAATCTCGTTATACTGTATTAAGAAATTTTTGTGTTACTGTAAGTTTGATAAATTTCAATAAATATCAGTTCACTTGATATAAATCAATATTGTCTTATATTTAGGTATATATTTCAATATAGTTTGATATATTTAAATTTAATTATTTATTTTAACTCTATATTACAAGTAATATAGAGTTATGTATATTCATACAATATATTATTAATATGAGCAAATATATATTAATTGTATTAATTTTTTTTTTTTTTTTGGTGTTTAATGTCTGACTATTGTGCACACTTGGGCTAATGCAGACGATGGGATGATTTATAGCATATGAAAATGCCAAGCCCTGGCCGGGAATCGAACCCGGGTCCTCGGGGTGAAAGCCTAGTACGCTACCAACTAGGCCACAGAGGCGGCCTGTATTAATAATAAAACAAGCCAAATAAACATTTTAATATAGATGATTTTTTCTTGAAAGCGTTTATTTTAAAGGAAATCACAATTAAATTTTTTAAAGCGAAGCTTTTAATGTTAGCTTTGGCGAGAGGAGTGAATAGAAAAAAGTGCCCCTAACCTTTTTAGTGTAACGGAAATACGAAATGGAAACGAGCAACGAATTTCGTCTCTATTTCTGTCTCTTTTTCTTCCTCCTTTTCGATAGTGCAACCGTATTATATGAAAACGTTGCATTGCTTTGGTTCCGTTATTTTTTCTTAGTCGAAGAACACGTGCTCGTTGTAACCGTTTAATACATTCGAAATTAGTATAAATGTTTGTAATAATTGTTGTTGATATTGCTAGTTTTTAACATCATAACCTGAAACTTATAACCTATCAGCTGTTCAATGAAATCAGCTGATTGTTACGAATTAATATAAAACAACTGATCTTTTACTATAACTATTGTAAATCTAAGCTAGGTTCAAGTATTTATTTATTTAAACAAAAGAAGATATTTGTAAACATAAGGTCAAACTAATTATATATTCAGCAAAGATATTAACAAAAGCTTCGCTTCTGTCGGTAACTCCCAAAGTTACATACGTGTATTTTTTTTAACAGACTGGTTAAAAGTAGTAAATACGTAGACTAATTTGTAACTTTTGTAAAACTGATCTGTCCAAAACTTACCGGAATTGATGTTGAAGTTCTTAAGTACAAAGCAGTATCTGTATATTATGAAACAAGCACATACACAGAAGATTACGAAAACTATCAGACCTCCTATCATCGTCACGTACATCATGATGTTGCCCAGTTTTCTGGAAACAAATTCTTATTATATTATAAATTACCACTTCAATTCAAAGCATATCTCAGAACGTAAGCATATCCTTCCTGCGAGCGATATCTAAAGCTATAGTAAATTTTGCAATATTTTCATTACTATAAGCTAAAACGTTTTCTGTTATTACTTGTAGTTCAAAGATCACTAGATCTAGAAGTTTATCCAGTATTAATTGCCTGACCACTGCTCCACGACAAGGCTCGTAACCAATTTGACAGGTAACCTCAATATTTAGGAAAACATTATTGGACAAACTTCATTGGCAACTCTAACATTATTGGACAAACTTCATTGGAAACTCTAACATTATTGGATAAACTTCATTGGAAACTCTTTCATCATGAACTGTCAGAATTATGGTACACCACACCCGACATCGTTAAATCAGAGGCCATATTGAAACGGAAGTGAATGGGGAAAAATCTTACACATACAGGATTACTTCATACCAAATTTCAAAACAATCGGTCGGTGCGTTTGGTTAAAATTGCGTACAATTGTCATCGTTAAATTAGAGGCCGCATTTCAGAAAAAAAATCTAATCTTCTGGGAACACACTTAATGGGAAGGATTGTATAATCCTGTAGGTATCTACAGGTCTAGCGTATTTTATTTTCTCGATCAAATTCTAAAAATAACGTAACTTTTATTTATAAATAATTTTATTAGTCTACTGTATTTTTTTTTACTAGGGTTGTCCGTGTAGTAAGGTTCCCAAGGAGCTATAGTCGTTGCGAACGTTGTTACGCGGGATCCGGTGACCTTGGCTTGCAGCTTGGTTCCTCCACTCCCAATCCCCACTCAGCGAGCGGTCTGCGACGCTCAGTCTTCCTTGGTAGCCGTTAATAATGGAGTTGCCCCTTCTGTCTCCCGCGAGGTACGAATTACCCTCTGTGATTCGTTTTTGTGTACAAAAACACTGCGCCGGTGGACATTCATATCCAACTGAGTGAAGTCTACGGAAAAAAATGTGTGTTTTTTTTTTTTTTTTGGTGTTTAACGTTTGACTATTGTGCACAATTGGGCTAATGCAGACGATGGGTTGATTTATAGCATATGAAAATGCCAAGCCCTCGCCGGGAATCGAACCCGGGTCCTCGGGGTGAAAGCCTAGTACGCTATCCACTAGGCCACCGAGGCGGCTCTGTATGAGCATAGAACACGTGCGCAAATGGTGCAGAGAATTCAAAGACGCACGTTCATGATGAACACCGTTCCGGACGGCCATCTGTTTCGGACGAAACGGTTGCGAAAGTGGAAGAAGCAATGCTGAACGATCGAAGGGTGACTGTTCGGGAGCTCTCCGAGATGATTCCTGATGTCAGCAAGACCTGCATTGATAAAATTTTGACAGACCATTTAGGGTATAGCAAGGTTTGTGTAAAATGGGTCCCAAGCAGACCACAAACGGCAAAGGATTGATGCGGTCCACGAATTTCTTCAGACCTACGAAACCGATGGCAAGAAATTCTTGGACTCCATTGTCATTGAGGACGAGGCCTGGGTACACTATACGACACCGGAAACGAAAGAACAATCATGTCATTGAAAACATCCAGAGTCGCCGAAGCCGCGGAAGTTCATACAAACATTGTCTGCCGGCAAAGTCATTGCGTGCGTGTTTTGGGACAGGAAGGGGTTATTCCTGTGCTAATTAATTGATACTGGCACAACAATCAATGCTGATCGTTACTGTGAGACGTTAAGGAACCTTCGCAGCGCGATTCAAAAAACAAGAGGAGAGGCATGCTCATGAAAAGAGTTTGTTTCCATTAAGACAACGCTCGTCCGCACACCGCCCGTTAACAACCGATCTCATCAACCAATTTGGATGGGATACTGTCACACATCCGCCCTACGGACCGGACGTAGCCCCAAGTGGTTACCATCTCTTCCCTAATTTGAATAAACACGTAGGTGGGACGCATTTCAGTACCGGAGAGGAGCTGAAAGAAGAAGTTTTAAGCAACCTTCGCGGCGCGGCGGGAGAGTTTTTCGACTCAGGCATACAAAAGATGGTTCACCATATGCAAAAATGCATCGATCTTAACGCGATTATGTCGAAAAATAGAATAAAGTGTAAGCTTTCAAAAAATGTATTATTCAATGCAAAATAAACATGTTTTTCATTGTGAAAAATTATTGGGAACCTTATTTTACGGACAACCCTCGTATTTTAAAGCGAAAAGCACATTAAGGCTATTATCGCCTCTCTAAATGTAAGTGTGAGTGTAAAGTGTTGTAAGTCGTAAGTGTAGTGATGTACCGTACTGTACTGAGGGATGTCTAAATCCTCTCAATAGGTGCAGCAACCTGCGGGAAAGTATACTGTATTCAGAGTAATAGGCCCATGCATTTTATACTTACTCTCTGTTGCAAATTTCCACATCATCCCAAGTACAGTCATTCTTGTTCGCCGGTATTATCAACTGTTTTGTTTCTTTTTCTGCTTTATCTGAAACTAGAAAAGTCGAAACAATAACCACTCGGCACAGAGCTGTTACAGCTGATTTGATATCAGAAATCCATTAAAAATACGCCGTTAGTGTACAGCTGATAATGAATACTTTAAAATATAGTTTTATTTCGACAAAAAAGAAAATCGTTTTGATTTTACAGCGTTAATAACGCAAAAGGTTTCAATTTATGAGAACTTAAAATGTTTGTTTATGCAGATTTTAACGCTTATTACGATGTATTAAAACAGATTTTTAAAAATCTACGATAAAGGTTTGATCATACTTTAAAAAAAAATTAATAATATACATTTTACAGCGATTGAACGGATTTCGCTAGCTAATTAACCCGATTAAGTTATAAAAATCGATTTAAATTAAATAAATCGGATTATACTTGCGTGTGTTAGAATGCTAACAAAATATTTCAAGTAATTTAACGTTTAAAATTAACATCGAGGTCAGTTAAATGGAAGTGACATACAGAAAAAGTCAACGGTAGTAACTGTTAAATCGAATTGACATACAGAAAAAGTCAACGGTGGTAACTGTTAAATCGAATTGACATACAGAAAAAGTCAACGGCAGTAACTGTTAAATTGAAGTGACATACATAGGCCGTTATCTACTTGTAGAATATACCTAATATATATATTATTATAATATATATATATATATATATATATATTATATATTATATATTATATATATATATATATATATATATATATATATATATATATATATATATATACACACACACACACATTAGGTATATTCTACAAGTAGATAAAGTAGATAACGGCCTATGTATGTCACTTCGATTTAACAGTTACTGCCGTTGACCTTTTTCTGTATGTCAATTCGATTTAACAGTTACTACCGTTAACTTTTTGTGTATGTCACTTCGATTTAACAGTTACTACCGTAGACTTTTTCTGTATGTCACTTCGATTTAACAATTACTGCCGTTGACTTTTTCTGTATGTCACTTCGATTTAACAGTTAATGTCGATGACTTTTTCTGTATGTCACTTCGATTTAACAGTTACTGCCGTTGACTTTTCTTGTATGTCACTTCGATTTAACAGTTAATGCCGTTGATTTTTTCTGTGTCACTTCGATTTAATAGTTACTGCGGTTGACTTTTTCTGTATTTCACTTCGATTTAACAGTTACCACCGTTGACTTTTTCTGTATGTCATTTCGATTTAACAGTCAATACCGTTGACTTTTTCTGTATGTCAATTCGATTTAACAGTTACTACCGTTAACTTTTTGTGTATGTTACTTCGATTTAACAGTTACTGCCGTTGACTTTTTCTGTATATCACTTCGATTTAACAATTAATGCCATTGACTTTTTCTGTATGTCAGTTCGATTTAACAGTTACTACCGTTAACTTTTTGTGTATGTCACTTCGATTTAACAGTTACTACCGTTGACTTTTTCTGTATTTCACTTCGATTTAACAGTTACTACTGTTAATATACACAGTTACTACTTTAGAATATACCTAATATATATATATATATATATATATATATATATATATATATATATATATATATATATATATATATATATAACATATAGGCCTATACTGTATCATCTTAAATACATGTTATATACTTATATACTTGTTAAACCTATGCGAATTTTATTTTAATACTAAGAGGACCAAAACTTCCATTGATCCTGGTTTTGTCACTCAGTTAAGTAGCTTATTGCGCACCCTCGTCCACAGGTTCAACTCTCCCAATCCAGCTTCAGGTCTTTAGAGAACCGTGACATACTTCGGATGATGTTGCACACTCGTCTGTCCTTCACTACAAAGAGTGCCTAAGATTCAAATCGATCCTTATCCATAGCTGGACAGTATCTCTACGGAATAGAAAAAGGTTCCAACCCCTATTGTAACATCTTATCTTTTTTCTCCTTATTTATTCTCAAAAAGCAACATTTTAGGCTAATTCCTCATCGAACCCAAAGTAGGTAATGACCTATTGTTTGTTTAATTGTCCAAGTGAACTGCGCTAAGCGATGAAAAAGGGCTCAATGATTCTTTTTATTTATAATCTAATCATTAACTCTCAAGTTCGTAGTAACCTAGAAGAATGGATACTACGTATTACGTTCGCGTATTACTTATTGGCAAAATGGGGTAAATTAGTTCAACTTTTCTTTCCAATATTCTACTGACTTTGGAAGGACACGTCCGTAACGAAACACAAGTATTTATATATATATATATATATATTGATGACTCGAACAGCTGGAAGTTGGATGACATAATGTATCATGTTAAACGCCTAAACGTTACACAAAATACACTTTTAAAACACAAAACACAAAATTAGTTTCTCAAAAAAAAAAAAAAAAAACTTATGCACTAAGAAAATCTAAACCATTAAAAACGTTCAAAATTTATCAATACCTCCAAAAACTTGTACAACACTTATTAACAAACACACCAAAACACTGGATAATATGCAGTTTAGAGACATCGTGGACAGGTGAGCGGCTGTTATCACAGATGCTTCACCCAATACTGATATTTAGGAGGTTTTAGAATGTAATCACACAAGATAAGATAGCTTTTATCGCAATTAAAAGAGTCCGTTTGGTATTGACGTTTTATTCTTACTAATAAATTTTGTAACCTATTCGTGGGTCTTTCCGATAATAGATAAGGTTTATAAGAAGGCGTCGAGTAATTCTATTAAATCAAAGGTCAGGTATATGTCTTCGAAAAATAACAAAATTATTTGTTCATAGTTTCAATGTATTTGTTCATGTGCTGCAATCTATGCTTTCAATCTGCTTCTAACCTCCTACAATTTTTTTCTGCCCGCAGTGTTTTTGTACCATTGTCGGCCATGACTTTTCTGACAATCCACCCTCCTCTTACTAAGCTTATATGTTCTCGTTCTTCCCATAGGGCACTCTTTATTGATGTGTCATCCGTATATTCTTTGCGTATCATATTGTCCTTTGAACTTCCACGACAATGTCTTATGCTTCAAACACTTTTCAACTCTTTGCTTTTATTCTCCGTTTATTCTCTCTCTTTCCTTTCTACATAAATCTTCTCTTTCTATATATACTCGTTCTTCTTTCTCACGAATTCCCACATAGCACTCTTTATTGATCCATCACCCGTGTATCTTCTGGATATTATATTGTCCTTTGAACTTCTACGACAATGTCTTATGCTTCAAACACTTTTCAACTCTTTGCTTTTATTCTCTCTCTTTCCTTTCTACATAAATCTTCTCTTTCTATATATACTCGTTCTTCTTTCTCACGAATTCCCACATAGCACTCTTTATTGATCCATCACCCGTGTATCTTCTGGATATTATATTGTCCTTTGAACTTCCACGACAATGTCTTATGCTTAAAACACTTTTCAACTCTTTGCTTTTATTCTCCGTTTATTCTCTCTCTTTCCTTTCTACATAAATCTTCTCTTTCTATATATAATCGTTCTTCTTCCTCACGAATTCCCACATAGCACTTTTGATCTATCACTCGTGTATCTTCTGGATATTACATTGTCCTTTGAACTTCCACGACACTGTCTTATGCTTCAATCACTTTTCAACTCTGCTCTTATTAATAAGGTGAATCATTTATTCCCCTTCTTTCCTTTATAAATCGTCTCAACGATAAACGTCGTAGATTAGGTTACAAGAGCCAGCGTGTCCAAAGTGGACAAAGCACCATCCAGTCTGTTGAGTCTTACAACTTGCGCACCTCAAGGTCGTAAGCTCGAGACTGGAGTTACTGCCGTAAGATTTTCCTCTTACCCTTAAGTCCGATCTCTCGCCTTCATTTGTTTAAGTAGCATGAAGTATGAACGTAAAAAAGCGATTAGGCTCTGACAAAATTATGTAAGTTTCACGTAAATATATGGGTATTGACGGTATTTTTTATTTTCTTTCTTACAATTTTCGTCAAAATACCATGCCAAAAAGCATGAAAAACCAAGATTTATATATACAATATGTCAGAAAGCATGCAAAATCAAAAAGACTTAATATATACTTCAGAAAGCATGCAAAACCAAAAAGAAACCATATATACAATATGTCAGAAAGCATAAAAAACCAAAAAGAAACCATGTATACAATATTTCAGAAAGCATGAAAAACCAAAAAGAAATCAGGTATACAATATGTCAGAAAACATCAAAACCAAAAAAAACCATATACTGAATATGTCAGAAAGCATAAAAAACAGAAAAGAAATCATGTATACAATATGTCAGAAAGCATGAAAAATAAAAAAGAAATGATATAAACAATACGTCAGAAAGCGTAAAAAAAAAAAAAAGAAATCAATCATACAGTATGTCAGAAAGCATGAAAAAACAAAAAGAAATCATATATGCATTAAGTTCGTAAGCATAAAAACCAAAAGAAATCATATATACAATATTTCAGAAAGCATAAAAATGAAAAAAAAAAAATTCCATATATCAGATAGCCTAAAAACAAAAAGAAATATGACATATGAAAGCATGAAAACCAAAAATGACGTCAAAAGCAAAAATATATATATATATATATATATATATATATATATATATATATATATATATATATATTAGCCTAATGTGTGTGTGTGTGTGTGTGTGTGTGTGTGTGTGTGTGTGTGTGTGTGTGTGTGTGTGTGTGTGTGTGTGTGTGTGTGTTTTAGTAACGTATTTATAAAGATAATACAGCAAAAGACGATTCGACAACAGCTGATGTGAGACT
This sequence comes from Callitettix versicolor, assembly GCA_022606455.1. NCBI lineage: Eukaryota > Metazoa > Arthropoda > Insecta > Hemiptera > Cercopidae > Callitettix > Callitettix versicolor. Next base: position 16,653,138 of record CM040190.1, read on the forward strand.
GGTATGTAACAAACCAACATTAATGGCTCGAAACTTATGCTAGGTTTCTCGTTACGTACAACTAGGTATTACATAAAAATTACTGATATAGGCCTACACAAGACGTTACAAATAGCGCCGCCGCGGCTCTTAAAGGTTTCAATACCATATATTTATGTTTGAAAAAATATTACTGCAATTTGTTTGAAATGTTCAATTTGTTTATAGCACGTCGTAGTACTTTATAAATCCAACAGATCGAGCTTGACTACAGACTTTGATTTGAAACTACAATCAATAAAATTAGTACCAGTTAAATCCGCTAGTTTACGTTTACACCACAATACAAAATATTTAGAAAATGTAGAGTTATCCATATTTTGTAAACTGCAGAAATATCGCATAACCTTTACGTTTAATTATTTCCTATATAAATGAGTTTCCGAAGTTGCAGACAAAAGAACCGAAAACACTTCGTAATTTCTCAAAATTGGTTTGCAGACTTTGCTAAAAATAGATATATAATCTGGTTTTCCTTAGGAAACACTTTGTTAATTTTAATTTCATAACGATACTGTTCGAATATATTATGTTGTAGATATTTATTAATGTTACTGCCGAATTTTAAAAACTTTGAACAAAAATTGAAATTATTGCGAATTTCTCTAAAAAAGTGTTAATGAATTTTGTTCCTACCAACTTTATTGAAATAATTCTTTAACAGACGTCTATAATTTTACAGCAGTATTATCAAAACTGTTCAATTTGACATAATTGCAGTAAATGAGGAATAGTAAAGTTATTGAAAATAAATTTAAATTTAATTCTAATACGAGGGTCGTTCAGTAAGTTCTTAGAAAAATGTAGAAAAAATTGTGTATTTTTTTATTTTTCAAAATAATCTCCCTTTAACTCTACACACTTCTCTAAGCATTTCTCCAACTTTTCTAGGCCAGCCAAAAATACGAATTCTGTAGTTCCTCAAAATAGGCTTCTGTTTGGACGATGACATCTTCGTTAGACGTGAACATTTTTTTCAAGTTTGGAAATAAAAAAAAAGTCTCTGTGGGCCAAATCAAGTGAATACGGTAAATATTGTAAAAATTCGAACTTTAATTACAAAATTTTGGCCATCGAAACTGCGCAGGTGTGCACCCGAGCAGTGTCTTGATTAAAGAGGTTCTTTTTTCAAATGAGAACGTTTTTTCTTGATTTCTTCGCTCAAACTGTGCAATAACGACGCATAATACGCTCTTGTTATTGTGTTTTCTTTTTCCAAGTAATCGATGTAGATGATTCCGTCCCGCAGGGGGTGCAGAATAGCTGCACCTAATGAGAGGATTTAGACGTCCCTCGCGGTACCCGAGTCTAACACACACTTGCACGTACAACACTACACTTACGACTTTAACACTTTACACTCACACATTTAGGGAGGCGATAATAGCCTCAATGTGCTTTTCACCTTAAAAAAAAAGATGATTCCGCGTGCATCCCCAAACAAGCTAAATTACCTTGCCACATAATTTCACCATTTCGCCTTCTGCGGAGTCCATTCGCCTTCAAAAATCCACTGTTTTGATTGCTCCTTTGTTTCTGGAGTGTAGTATTCATTCATTCATGTTTCATTATGTACCGAAGCAGAAACTCGTCTTATACGCAGAATACATCTCAATTGCCAAAACAGTATTTGAAATCCGCATCCACCACGTCAGCGAGACAGCTGCGTGCTCGATTATTTTTGTGGATAACCGTACGTTTTATTATTTGTGGACTAGTTAGTACAATATTTTTTATTCATTATTGCTTCAACTGATTTTAAAAAAATCAGATTTAGGATTTTTTTATTCGAAAAAAACATAAAAAATAATTCCGAGAAGAAAACACCAGATTTACATGCCAAATTTCATAAAAATCGGTCAATTACTTGACATTTAATATAATTGATATTCACGGTCAGACATTCAAGTAAAAAAATAATATTTATAATATTCATAATTTTCGAACAGAAATTATTCATTTAATCCGTATGGCTACCAAATTAGGAACGGAATTCCTCTGAGTAGTGTGGACTACGCATTCAAAATCTGATATATTATTTTTGACGTAAGTACGGTCACTGAATGGAATCAATCGGCGTCGCTGGGATCCGCTCTGTCTAGCTTCGACTCTGTCTAAGTTCGGTTTTGATGTTGACGCCGCTTCCCCCACCACGTTGACCACGCCTTTAAACTTATTATTTTCGTTACCTAGGTCAGGCCTAAATATTTAAATTTAAAAGATCCAAACACGTTCTTTATTTTGTGCTCTGCATTTGGTGACCTTAATTAGATTATTATTAAATAAATTTAAAAACCACTCCTTGTGAAAGTTATGGCTGAAAAAGATATGGCTAAGTTAACCATTTTGTTACATAAGGCTTCGTTTGGACTACATGGGCTTAAGAATCAGTCAAACTATTATAAAAAACGTTTATTTACAGAACTTACTAAAAAAAACTTACTACTAAACAGACTTATTTACTGATCCAAGGCCTGGAGAGAATTTCCTGTATTTCGTCCAAAGATAAGCCTTTTGTTTCGGGCACGAAGAAGAAAACAAACCATGCTGAAATGAAGCACAACGCCGAGAATATCCAGAAGGAGCAGTAGATGCCAGCCACGTGGTTTATATAGTAATAGATTATGATGGAAAAAAAGGCCGAGATGAAACCGAAGCAGTTGGTTATGGCTGTGCCCACTGCCTTCACGTTGGGGTTGAAGAGTTCTCCTACAAGGGCGTAGGCGTTGTTTGCGAAACCTGCAACATTAGGTCCGGTTGTAACTACTGTTGAATAGGCTAACCTCTAGCTCATTCTCATCTACTCAAGATAGATACACATTCACTACCATATGTAATATATATATAATTTATAATGAGTTTGTAAAAGACAAAAGATTTATACGATTTGAAGGGCCATAATTGTAAGGCAATACTACAATAATTTGTGTATGTTGTTGTTAAGTTTTATATAAGTGTTAAATAGCTATAGTCATAAATCTATAACTGTTGTTATATTTTGTTTTGTTTTATTTATTTTGCTATTATATTTTTTTTAAACTAGTTTTAGGAGAAGTATTTATAGTTGTTATTGTATTTTGTTTTAATTATTGTTATTGTTTGTTTGTTTTTGTAATGTTCCTAATTTTTATTTGTGTTATTTAATCGTTTTCAAAATTTTAATATCGTGCCTCGGCGATGATAACCTTAAAGGTTTTTCACCGGAAAAAAATCTGACGAGTTTGGCGTCCTTCAACTGGAATTGTACATTTCATTTGGAGTCAGTTTAATTTTTAGTTCCAAACTGTTGTTATAATAAAGGCATTGAACTTGTTCATTTTTTGGACTTATGGAACATGAAAACGCAAAAATTTATCATAATTTCGTTACCGATTTTACACGGTGTCTACACTGTCTTTATACTTCGTGAGTAAATAGGTGTTACTTACCTATCGAGAAAAATACTATATACACTGTAAGACTTAATATGGGTAGGTAATTGTATAGCGGACTTCTTATCGACCATCCTACGGCTTCCAGGTAGTAATGCAGCCCGAATAAAAACTGAAACAAAATACGTCGCATTAGTTGTACAGTAGTAAATCCAAAATTATTATCTCACCCAACAGTCTACCTGCACACACGCGCGCGCGCACACACACACTCACACTCACTCACACACACACACACACACACACACACACACACACACACACACACACACACACACACACACACACACACACACACACACGCACACACGCACACACGCACAAACACATACACCCAAACACGCACACACGAACGCACACAAGCTCACGCACACACACGCGCACACAAGCACACGCACACGCACACACACGCGCGCGCACACCCACACACACACACACACAAACGCGCGCACATACAAACACACACAAACACATACATCCACACACACGCGCGCGCGCGCATGCACACACACACACACACACACACGCACACACGAACGGACACAAGCACACGCACACGCACGCGCGCGCGTACACACACACACACACACACATTTACACACTCACACACGAACGCAAGCACGCGCGCACACGAACACAAACACCCACACACGCACACGCACACACGAGCGCACACAAGCTCACGCACACACGCACACGCACACGCGCACACACCACCCACCCACACACACACACACACACACACACACACGCGCACACACGCGCGCGCGCGCACACACACACACACACACACACACAAACACACATACATCCACACACGAACGCACACAAGCACACGCACACACAAACACGCGCGCGCGCGCACGCACACACACATTTACACACACACACACGAACGCACGCACGCGCACACACGCTCGCGCAGACATGAAAATATAACCATTTTCGAGTTCAGGGCACCATAAAAACGCAAAGATCAATAAAAATCTCCAAATAAATATTTTCACTGTAATATTCTTTATATAATGAAAAATACAAAAAAAAACTTCTCAATTTCTAAAAATGTATTGGGACTTTTATATATTTTGGTCATGTGCAAAGAGTAATTTAAATTCACGACAATTTCAGATTTTGGCTAAAATTTTATCATTTCTATATTCATAACTTGCTTTCCATCTTTCTTCTTCCTTTCTTTATGCCATTGGCGTCGGGAGCGTCAGAAAATGTCTTTAATTTCTACTTTCAACTGTTTTCTCTCTCTCTCTCTCTCTCTCTCTCTCTCTCTCTCTCTCTCTCTCTCTCTCTCTCTCTCTCTCAGTCTTCCCTTCCTTTATTTCCAGTTCTACTATATGTTGTTGGGTGGTCTTTTTGTACGTCTTTTCTTGTTTGTTTTTGTCTTCAAAATATTTCCTTTCTGTCCTTTTCTCGTTTCCATACCATTGGAATAATGCCTTCCTCAGTCTTTTTATTAATGAATTTGCCTTGCCCTAGTTTTAACGTAAAACTATCAAATCGAGTGTTTTCAGCCTCCCGTTTAAGATATTTCATTTCTGAATTGTAATTCTGCTTTCAGTTCTGCCAACTTTCAGACCCTTATGTAATAGTAGGTAAACATACTGTTTGATATATTACCATTTTGGTGTCTGGGTCTATATATCCTTTTTGCTTATCTGACGGTATGCATTACTTGCTTTTTTGATCCTGTTTTGTATTTTCTGGTTGATTTTTCGATTATTTGTGAAAATCGTTTCCAAATATTCATAAATATACTCCATTATTTTGCCCCTTCTTTATATACTTTTCAACAATCGTTTTTTCCTAAAACATGTATAATTTTCCTTTTATTTATATTAATCGTCATTTTTCCAACTAATTGTATACATTTTCCCCCATTTTTCCACCGTATCCTCCTTAACTCACATCCCTGAAGCAAATTTAACGTAAAGAATATATAGCATTAGCTTAATTCGTAAAACCGTCTGCAGTAAAGCATATTTTTCAAAACTGACTTCTAATCTGTAAATAATGAATTTTCGTATAACGATAATCGCGTGCCTTTCTCACTGACGTGATGTAAGCGAATTTCCTAAAATAATATTTTTTTAATTTATAACTTTTCAAAAATCTGATTTCATTATCGTAATTACCATTGAAATCTTTAATTTTGTTTTTTTTAAAAAGTGTAAGATGAAAAGTTATAACTTTTAAGATTTCAGATAGCCGCCATTTTGAAACTGTTGGAAGGCTTTTGTTGGGTAACTTTAAGCATTTTAACAATTCTCAAGAAGTGATCTGTATGTTACAAACGGCAGGTCTGGTTCTTACCATGATTGCTACTTCATAGGTAATTTTCCAATAAAAACTTGCTAAAAATGTTAAATTTACAAAAAAAAGATCACGAGTTAGACGTACTTCAGCATATGTAAAGTTTCTTTAAGATCGACCAATCGGTTTAGCTCCACCAGTGAGTAATTTAAAATGATTTACACTTACTAGAAAAACAAACATTCCAGCAGCTGAAGCTATTAACGGCTTCTTGTATCCTGTCTTTCTGATCAGAGGTGGGGCAGTGATGGCCGCTATTACCATGACAATGCCGACGATGATGGTCGAGATACTGCTGGACACAGGCACGTGCGCGTTGATGAACAGACTCTGCATGATGTAGAGGATGATGGTGATGCCGCACATCTGTCGGAAGAAGACCAGCGACACGCCCAGAGTGAGCGCCCGTACGTTGGCTCGACTGTTGAAGAAAGACTGGATGGTAATCGGATCCTTCGTGGACCTCTCCACCGAAGCCTAAGTCACAAATGTGTTTACTTAGTTGTAACTTATCCGAACACAAATAAAACTACAAATAGCGTAAAGTTGTTTACGTCATTATTTCACAAAAAGTTCGATTCGAAAACAAACTCACAAAAATTCGGTCTGATTTTTTAAGGTTTTATTAATTTTTTTAACATTTTGAGATTGATAACTCTAATCAGTGCAGTAAACAGGGTGGAATCACATTTATTACAAGGGGAGGACCGTGCTGTGCCATTTCCGTCCTCCTTCGAAAGTTCCATATCTACCAGTACATTATCTTATTTGAAAAAAAGTTTAATAAATTAAGAAAATTAATATAAATATATTGAAAATCCATTATTTAAATTTTAAACTTAAAAAAACTTTCTTATTCTTGAATTTGTTTCACATTTTATCTTTAGTGTTAATAATATTTACTTAGATATAATGAAGTACATACTTATCTATCTATCTGAACACACACACACACAGTAAATTTAACAGTTCTCTCTCTCTCTCTCTCTCTCTCTCTGTGTGTGTGTGTGTGTGTGTGTGTGTGTGTGTGTGTGTGTGTGTGTGTGTGTGTGTGTGTCTTTGTCTCTCTCTCTCTCTCTCTCTCTTTCTCTCTCACTGTGTCTCTCTCTTGTGTGTGTGTGTGTGTGTGTGTGTGTGTGTGTGTGTGTGTGTGTGTGTGTCTGTCTCTCTCTCTCTCTCTGTCTCTCTCTCTCTCTCTCTCTCTCTCTCTCTCTCTCTCTCTCTCTCTCTCTCTCTCTCTCTCTGTGTGTGTGTGTGTGTGTGTGTGTGTGTGTGTGTGTGTGTGTGTGTGTGTGTGTGTATGTGTGTGTATCTCTCTTCTCTCTCTCTCTCTCTCTCTCTCTCTCTCTTTCTCTTTCTGTGCGTGTGTCTCTTTGTCTCTCTCTCTCTCTCTCTCTCTCTCTCTCTCTCTCTCTCTCTTGTCTCTCTCTCTCTCTCTGTCTCTCTCTGTGTGTGTCTCTCTCTTTGTGTGTGTGTGCGTGCGTGCGTGCGCGCGCGATAATGTAAGACTGAAACTCATACAGATACATAAACTTATCTAAAACGTGGTCCCGTAGGGGGGTGCAGACTAGCTGCACCTATTGAGAGGATTTAGACGTCCTCGCGGTACCCGAGTCTAACACACGCTTACACTTACAACTCTATACTTACGACTTTAACACTTTACATTAACACTTACATTTAGGGAGGCGATAATAGCTTTAATGTGCTTTTCTCCTTAAAATAACAACAACAAAAAATCTAAAACGTGGTTACAAACACAGTACCGTAGAATTTTATTAGTACTCTATTTTAAATATTTACCAAATAGGAAAGTTTCTTCAAAATCTTCCACAGCTAATAATTTTACGTTTTCTTGTAAAATTTTTATTAACAGCAATAAAAATTGCCACCGCCTAAAATCTACTGCTCGGGGCACGCACCACGTAGCAAATTTGAAATTAAAGAGATTTTCGATTCGAGAGTTAAGACAGAATTTACTTTGGTTTTGTATGGTTTACTCTGAAAACGTATTTAAAACTAGCTACACCCGGCCAAGTGTTGCTGCGGCTCAGTCTGTTCAATTTAACAATGCATTCGGAAACATTGAAAAAGAATAGCAAAATTTGGAAATCGTAAATGGATCGTAAACTGGAAACATTGAAATGGAAAAGTAAAATATTGAGTGTAGCGTGTGTTGCTTTAAGTCTAACAGATGGCGCTGTTTTTTTAAAGTGTATTTTCACCTGTCACAGGTGTGATATCTATAAAAACACAATAATATATAAAAAGTAGGTATGTAAAACGCAATATGTGTAAAAGACATGCGCGTATTTGTGTCAAAATTTCGAAGCAATAGGTGAAGAATTTTCGGAATTTAAGATTTTGAAAATCGAACATTTACATTTTTATTTATATAGATTTGCTACACTGAGTTATGTATCTTTATCTTGTATAACGATTTTAACAAATTTGATAAATTCGGCCGACTTCCCACTTTTTTCGTTAACTACCGACCCAGATTTTTCCAAAACATAGTGACCCCTAATTTTTGTTTGGATCTACAGTGTTGAGTTGTTAAGCCAATGTTGCGTTGAGTGGCAATGGTTTTCCTAAATCATCTTGTAAATGTAATACGTATTAGTGATGTTAACTATACCACAGAACTGCTATTATTTCACAGTCTGATTTCACATATTTATGTAACAGTGAATGGGTGAGTTTTAACTGTTATTAACTGTGAAATTTCCGGAATCTGCTCCACCAATCCATGCACTTAGTTTCTTTAATTTCCGTTAGTATCGTGTTGGCTTGCTATGCGCCTGCGCAGTGTGTTCTATACAGTGGTAACGATAGCACAGAACTGCTACTTTTTCACAGATAGTAAAATTTCACATATTTATCTAATAGTGAATGGCTGAGTTCAACTGTTACTAACTGTGAACTGTGAACTGAAATCTCAGAAATCTGTTCAACCGTAATGAGTTCACAGTTTGGTACTATCTATTTACACACTAACTGTGAACTGTGAAATTTTCACAGTTCACACTTTTGTCAGTGCGGAATTACTGAGACGAGATAAATATTGATATTGCTAACTGCGCGCGCACAGTTGTTTCCCGCCAGATTTATCTTGTTGTTGGTATTATTTATTTAGTATAGTGAATGTTTTTTGCACAAGTAGTATTGTGTAGAAGAATTGTGTATTTGTGTAGATAAACTACCTGATTTTGTTTGTTTTTTTCTGATTTATATTAGCCAATATGAAGAAGCAATAACTACATAACAGATCAGCCAAGACATTATTTCACAGTTCATAGTTATTCACAGTTTAATTTAACAGATATTGAAAAGTAGCAGTATCAGTTTTCACATATAACTATATTTCACAGATAGTATCATCTCTAGTGTGTTCATAGTTCTACCAGTCTGACACTATAACTAGGCTATTTCACACTTAACATACACCACGCTAACTGTGACTGCGAAATTTTAATATTTCATATTTTTCTTAAAATGGAATTACTGAGGTGTGTGTGTGTGTGTGTGTGTGTGTGTGTGTGTGTGTGTGTGTGTGTGTGTGTGTGTGTGTGTGTGTGTGTGTGTGTGTGTGTGTGTGTGTGTGTGTGTGTGTGTGTGTGTGTGCGCGCGCGCGCTTAATCAACGTTAAGCAGAAACTAACTGCGCGCTCCACAGTTCTTTCTGGCTTGTTGTTATTAATTATTTAGTATTGCGTTATTATACTTTTTACAAGTTTTAAATTGTGTAATAAATAGGTTACCATTAATAGCGGTTTTTTATTTTTTAAAAAATTTTATTATATGAAGGTGCAATAGCTAAATAACAGGACAACCAAGTGCATTATTTAACAGTTATTCACACTTTTAGGTGCCTCGGTGGCCTAGTTGATAGCGTACTGGGCTTTCACCCGAGGATCCGGGTTTGATTCCCGGCCAGGACTTGGCATTCTCATACGCTATAAATCATCCCATCGTCTGCATTAGCCCAAGTATGCACAATAGTCGGACGTTAAACACAAAAAAAAATTCAGTTTTATTTAACAGTTATTGAAAAGTAGCAGTATTAGTTTTCACAGATTCACAAATAGTGCCATCTCTAATACGTATAATTCCGACAGTAATTGTTCAGCTCTGCTATAACTCACCTGTATTTTATCGGCTTCCGTCTGTACTTGTTCCAATGTGCACCCTCGCAACCAGCTCAAATGTTTGACGGCTTTGTCCTTTTGACCGATGGCGATCAAGTAGTACGGCGATTCCGGTACCCAGAAGAACAGTATCAACACTATAATAGGTGCTGTAAGACAGAACGCGCAGAACTGGTAGTAGGGGATGAAAGGACCCACGGCGTACATGGCCAAGTACCCGACGGATCTGAATACCAGAGGCGAAGCGTTTAACATTCCCCGAACACTGTCCTGTAAGAATAATACTACCGCTAATTCTCCTTGTATAAACATAGTATAAAACTTTTCTTAAAATTAATATTTAATTCAAATTTTCTACATTGACTTCATTTATGACCGAAACGCACAACTAATTAATCGATTTTAAGAAATCAGGCTAAGTTTTTACTTTTTTACCGATAGCTCTTAAACTTTTTTTTATAGATTTATCAACCTTAAGTTTTATTTCCATACCTTATGAACTGCATTTGAGCAAATATTGATAGAAATCGTTGGAACCGACTTTGAGTGATTTAAATTTTTAAAACTTTATAGTATCGTGATATGGACAAACAAGACTTGAGCTCAATATATCTAAATTGATCAATTAGTTTAACCTCCAGTGCGTTGATCCAAGGAAAAACCACTTTTTACGGCACAAAGAACTTAAATCGATTACAAACTATAGATCGATTTTTCATGGTCACCAAACTTTCTGTAGATCGAATAGTGAAAATTTAAAAATGTTTTCTGTGAAACAAATGAAAATAATATTGTATATGTACTTTACAATACTTTAAATTAATCAAACAACAAATCCCCGCAGGGGAGGTGCAGACTAGCTGCACCTATTGAGAGGATTTAGGTGTCCCTCGCAGTACCCGAGTCTAACACACACTTACAACACTACAATTACGACTTTAACACTTTACACTCACACTTACATTTAGGGAGGCGATAATAGCCTCTATGCGCTTTTCGCCTTAAAATAAACAAAATCAAACAACAAATTAAAAAATAGTTTTGTGTTATATCAATTTGTCCTTAAAATTGAATTAAAAATTATATAAATAAATTAATTTACAATATTGTTAACCATCTTATTATAGTTTTGTATAAAGTTTGTAAAATATAAAAATTATATGTAAAAATTAATGAATAAAGGTGTATGTCTATAGTACCAAACCTTTGTACGGGCATTTATGCTCCCTATAGGTCCTTTTTTATATATTTTTATGTATAAAAGGAATTTTGTAATAAATAAATAAACTTTAAAATAGATCTCAAGATTTTCGTTGAGAAAACATTTTTGTTTGTTGGAGCTCAAATTAAGTTTTTTCATGTGGAGGTTATAATTATTTACGACAATGGGGGCTTGGTGACCGGTTAATCATAGTTCAGTCTACTGCGTCACTCAACTGCCCACCTAAATGTTCTTAGTTCGAGCCGCAGTTGCTCCCTTTGTTTCCCCTTACCGTTAATGCTGATTCCTCGTCCTCTTTAATCTAACTGACATAAAGTATTAACGTTAAGAAAAAATAATTACAACAATGTTTCCAATACAGTACCTCAGATATCTCCGCCACATAGATGGGAAGCGAAGTGACCGACATCCCGACAGCCATACCGCCCAGGAACTTGCCCGCGTAGAGGTACTTGGCGTCCAGCGTGATGAAGAGAAAAACACACTGGGCGATGAACAGTAAGATCATCACGATGATGGTCTTCTTTCTGCCGATGTTGGAAATGAGAAGACCGCTCACCAAAGGCCCGAAAACTTGCCCGGACACCGTTGTGTGCACCAAAACGGACGCTTGTTCTTGGCTGAGCAGGATGGGAGCTCTGCCCGGGACGGTGAGCTCTGGCAGAGCCGGTGATGTCCACGTCATGCTCTCACCGGACAGGAAGTATATCAGGTTCACTGTGAAAAATAAATTTCACAGAAACATTACACACGTTTTCAAATTCAATAGCAATTAATTCTTACAGCGATAAAGTGAAATTTTTAAGACTTTCGAATTGTAAATTTAATTCAGAAATATTTAATACGAGAATAGGTATTCATCTCAGGTATCTAAACCATTTTCGTACCAAATTTCATCTCAATTGATCCTGTGAAAGCGTGATTGAATAACAAACAAACACACAAGCTTTCAGAAATATAATATGATTAAGATTACCTAAAAACTCGTTCTTCGCTACTGTATTTTACCGTGTTGTTAACGTCAATGAAACATTTTGAGGTTATGTTCATCCGAACAAACAATACATAAACTGTCTATGAATACCACAGATTGATCAGTAACAGTAATTCGGGCAGAACACAATGGGCACTGTAAGCTTCTGCCGGCCGGCCTATATTCAGCAGCACTGCAATAATTAACGCGATAATGAAGCAACTTCAATTTGACGCCTGAAATCGTACAAACCCACTATGCGTCTAAAGTGTAAGTATGCGCAATGCACGCAGTAGTTTTCGTTCCTATTCCGGAGAACAGACATAATTATGATTTTTGTAGATGAAGGATATTACTGTTTGAAGAATATCTATATTTGGAGGCCAAAATCGTTTTGTTTATTTCTGATAAACACTGGACCTAATAATATAAACAAAACAAAACAGCTGTATAGGCCTATTACAGACGTTTCAATATGGCCTCGTTATACTAAAATTACTGTTACTTATCAGTGAATTTTCAGTGTGTGTGTGTGTGTGTGTGTGTGTGTGTGTGTGTGTGTGTGTGTGTGTGTGTGTGTGTGTGTGTGTGTGTGTGTGTGTGTGTGTGTGTGTGTGTGTGTGTGTGTGTGTGTGTGTGTGTGTGTGTGTGTGTGTGTGTGTGTGTGTGTGTGTGTGTGTGTGTTGTGTGTTTGTGTATGTGTGATGTGTGTGTGTGTGTGTGTGTGTGTGTGTGTGTGTGTGTGTGTGTGTGTGTGTGTGTGTGTGTGTGTGTGTGTTTTAGCACGCTCGCATTCGCAATTTTAGTCCGATTTAGCTGAAACTGGTTCAAAACTCGATCGTTACAAATGTTTAAAAACTCTTCACTTTTTTGTCCTGAAAATTTTGAAAATCCGATTTCACCATTGTGTTCACCATTAAAAACCAAATCGATTTTTAATTTTCAAAATCTTTTCAAATTAAGAAATATTTTGACGGCGTTCAGTGTTTGTTCATTTTCCTACTTCCGGTGTAATTTGAAAGTTAAAATGCTAATATACGCAGATTTTAATGCTGATGTTGAAACCAGAATTTCAAAAAGTATAATAGAGAAAAATACTTTTGAAAATTCGTTTCTTTTTTTTTGGTTATTTTAAGGCGAAAAGCACATTGAGTCTATTATCGCCTCCCTAAATGTAAGTATGAGTGTAAAGTGTTAAAGTCTTAAGTGTAGTGTGTAAGTGTAAGTGTTTGTTAGACTCGGATACCGCGAGGGACGTCTAAATCCTCTATCCACGACAGCGAGGCAGGTGCACGCTGCGATGTTTCTCTAACTATTCAATAGATTACCTAAAATCACGGTGAAGTATAGATGTTTGCGGCTTCTTTTCGGTTCTTGGCTTCCCTCTTCGGCGTTTACCATGGTCTTCGTGTTCATCCTGAAACATGAAAAATATCGTGTTTTCTTAGAAATAGGTTGAAAAAGAAGAGCTATCACAACATTACAGACTGTTACACACTTTATGCCAGTTAGAGTAATAAGATCGAGGGGGTGTCAGAGTTAAAGGTAAAGGAAAAACTTACGGCAGTAACTCCGTGTTGAATTTAAGTGTTTTGCTAATGTGCAACGTGATGGAAGTCTTCAGAAAGGATTTTGAAACAGAAAGTTCGGTTAAATAAAATCTTGTGAAAATAAGACTAACCTGTTAGACACTATTGGAACACCGACTACAGTTGTCACCTGATTGGTCCCTTACCCATGTAACTCTATTATCTTGAAGTTCGCAATTAATATTTATCAATTTAGGCTTCTGTTGTTGACAATGAACGAGGCAAAGACACGAGGTAATTTTCCAACTGTTAAATACGGAAAAAGGAAGAAGGTTTCTACGTAAATGAGTTTTAAACGAAACGAAATTATAAAAGGTACTCTACCGGAAAATCCTAGCACCGGTACGAGAGAGAGAGAGAGAGAGAGAGAGAGAGAGAGAGAGAGAGAGAGAGAGAGAGAGAGAGAGAGAGAGAGAGAGAGAGAGAGAGAGAGAGAGAGAGAGAGAGAGAGAGAGAGAGAGAGAGAGAGAGAGAGAGAGAGAGAGAGAGAGAGAGAGAGAGAGAGAGAGAGAGAGAGAGAGAGAGAGAGAGAGAGAGAGAGAGAGAGAGAGAGGAGAGAGAGAGAGAGAGAGAGAGAGAGAGAGAGAGAGAGAGAGAGAGAGAGAGAGAGAGAGAGAGAGAGAGAGAGAGAGAGAGAGAGAGAGAGAGAGAGAGAGAGAGAGAGAGAGAGAGAGAGAGAGAGAGAGAGAGAGAGAGAGAGAGAGAGAGAGAGAGAGAGAGAGAGAGAGAGAGAGAGAGAGAGAGAGAGAGAGAGAGAGAGAGAGAGAGAGACAAATGGTTAATTCCAACTTGTAATGCTTCATTGACTGTCCAATGTAACTAGCATAACCTTTCCAGTACTTAATATAGATTAGAAAACAAACTACTCAATTATAACTAGGTAGATATTTTAGAAGTTATAGCGTTTAGTAGCTCCTGGCACCGCCACCAAAGGATTTATTGTACAGCTAAGCTTCTTGGATTCCAGTTCAAGTAGACTGTTTCCCTAAATGAGTTTGAGCAGTCCGCTTACTAACTCATCCAGTTTTAGACACTCAGGGTCCTGAAAGCCAAACACCCTTCGTCTTATGCAGGCAAGAGCTCACATCGTAAATATTATACGACCTGCAGTTGCCTCATCCATCCCTCAAAGTCTACCAAAGGTTTCTCTGTGGGAAATTTCTATCCTATTCAGGTACTCCCTCAGACCACGGTGTCTGTAATGTGTAGGTTCTTCTTAGTTCCTTTATTTCCAGGATCCTCAGTGTCCCCTTAGTCAACATAGACTACAGTTTTTAAAAAGACGCTTACTGTAGGAATGTCCTCTAAGGTTATTCTACGATTTCCGGTGTTGCTTATAGATCCACATCTTGGAAGGTGATCAAGCCAGACGTAGATACACCTCTACTGCCGGCTCCGATCCAATAAACTCAGACGAGGTTCTCCTTCTAGTCAGCCTGTCAGCCGTCTCATTACCGTCAACATCCTTGTGCTCTGGAACCATTGTATCTAACACAAATCTCCTCAGGGGCATTTATGTAAAATTGTGAATACGGACAACCACGATGCGTCCTAGCCTTGGATGTAACCTTTCTTCATGTATCCGCTCTTCGGTTAGATCCCTTCATCACAAGCCAAGGTAGGACACTGTACACCGAAGGTGGCATGACTCTGCATAAGCCGGACTATATATACCAAGAGACCTCCAGTTTTATCTATCCTTATCTGTGCGTACAGAACCATGTATGGTTGGACATTCTATTTATCCAGTTAATTGTGAAAATTTGATGACTGGGAATTTAATATATAAAAACCTGAAGAACTAGCAAAAGTGGACCTGGAGCAAATACTGTGAAAACAACATGGAGATATAGGAAACTGGGGCTGAATTTAACCCCATGGAACACACGAGCAGTGAATTGCGGCAGGCTTTGGGGATGTTAGACGGACGTACAATGAAACAAGTGAGAGATAGAGTGGAACATTTCAAATTAGTAGATGTTAGACGGACGTACAATGAAAGAAGTGAAAGATAGAGTGGAACATTTCATAGTAGTAGATGTTAGTCATAAGTATAATGAAAGAAGTGAGAGATAGAGTGGAACATTTCATAGTAGTAGATGTTAGGCGGACGTACAATGAAAGAAGTGAGAGATAGAGTGCAACATTTCATAGTAGTAGATGTTAGGCGGATGTACAATGAAAGAAGTGAGAGATAGAGTGCAACATTTCATAGTAGTAGATGTTAGGCGGACGTACAATGAAAGAAGTAAGAGATAGAGTGCAACATTTCATAGTAGTAGATGTTAGGCGGACGTACAATGAAAGAAGTGAGAGATAGAGTGCAACATTTCATAGTAGTAGATGTTAGGCGAATGTACAATGAAAGAAGTGAGAGATAGAGTGCAACACTTCATAGTAGTAGATGTTAGGCGGACGTACAATGAAAGAAGTGAGAGATAGAGTGGAAAATTTCATAGTAGTAGATGTTAGGCGGACGTACAATGAAAGAAGTAAGAGATAGAGTGGAACATTTCATAGTAGTAGATGTTAGTCATAAGTACAATGAAAGAAGTAAGAGATAGAGTGGAACATTTCAAATTAGTAGATGTTAGACGGACGTAAAATGAAAGAAGTGAGAGATAGAGTGGAAAATTTCATAGTAGTAGATGTTAGGCGGACGTACAATGAAAGAAGTAAGAGATATAGTGGAACATTTCATAGTAGTAGATGTTAGGCGGACGTACAATGAAAGAAGTGAGAGATATAGTGGAACATTTCATAGTAGTAGATGTTAGGCGGACGTACAATGAAAGAAGTAAGAGATATAGTGGAACATTTCATAGTAGTAGATGTTAGGCGGACGTACAATGAAAGAAGTGAGAGATAGAGTGGAACATTTCAAATTAGTAGATGTTAGTCATACGTACATTGAAAGAAGTGAGAGATAGAGTGGAACATTTCAAATTAGTAGATGTTAGACGGACGTACAATGAAAGAAGTAAGAGATAGAGTGGAACATTTCAAATTAGTAGATGTTAGGCGGACGTACAGTGAAATAAGTAAGAGATAGAGTGGAACATTTCATAGTAGTAGATGTTAGGCGGACGTATAATGAAAGAAGTGAGAAATAGAGTGGAACATTTCATAGTTGTAGATGTTAGACGGACGTACAATGAAAGAAGTGAGAGATAGAGTGGAAAATTTCAAATTAGTAGATGTTTGGCGGACGTACAATGAAAGAAGTGAGAGATAGAGTGGAACATCTCAAAGTAGTAAGGCGGTCTACAAACGTCTATCGGGAGTGAAAAATCGTAAATTGAAAAAAAAAGTAGAGGTAGCAAAAGTGCTTACAAGTAAATATAGAAGCACAACACCTCTGGAGATCGAACCTTCGTTGTAAGAAACAAAACAGTCATAGTTCTGAGATGAATTATTCTCCAAGATTGGAGGATGTCAGCCAGGAACATTACTCATTGCAAGAGGCAATGAGTGTTTGGCTTTCAGGACTCTGAAGATCTGTAGAAGAATGAGCTAGATAGTGGACTGCTAAAACGCATTGAGGGTACCAGAACTAGAATCCAAGAAGGTTAAGTTGTCTAACAGGCCACCAAACCACATAACCTCTAAAGAATCAATTAATCTGTCGACTAACATAAATACTCGAGAGAACCAATGTTTGTCTTCGAGAAACAGTAACTTTCAACCGTGGAGATAAAATGGTGCGTTAACACTGCATAAACTTTCTCACGTCCAATTAAACTGTTAGAAGTAGTTTTAATGAAACACCATTAAATGTATCTATTCACGAAACAATTTTTTTGTGCTTAACGTTCATAAGTTATGTTAGACTAATAACGACAAGGGATTAATGTAAACGGTAAGGGAAAATCAACGAGAGCATCTGCGGCTCGAATTGAGAACCTTTAGGTGCGCAGTTGAGTGACGTAGTAGACTGACCGATGCTTCAGCCACTTCGACCACCGAGCGCCCAAATCCAAAAACATGTGTTACACGGATAAACAAACCTGAAATAGCTCACATTTTTAAGATCGGTTGACCAGGATTTTGAGTATATTGTAAAATAACTGAAATCAATTCAGCAAATTCGAACAATAATATACGTTACTGGAAACAACAAATTACTATTTTTAATTTTACTACATAAATTAAAAAAATCCGGTTTACAGCTTTAGAAAACTGTATAGTTTATATAATTTGGGCGAATTCAATTTTGAAATAAGAGTCCATTTTTTTGAAATTGTGGTCGTATGTAGACCTAGATTAAGTCAATGTCGCAAATATGACATAAAAAAGATTTACGTTATTAGAGTTAATAAAAAAACGAAAACCGTATTTCTTCTTTAGACCGTCGAAACGTGAATTTAGTACAATGAGTGCAGTTATAAGTATGTGACTAAAATATGACGACCGGTTTTGAGAAATTACACCGATTTTCTCGTTTTGTATCAATAGCTTCCGAAACGAATTTTCTTGAAAAATATTTGAACGAAGAAAGTTGTATAATGTTTTTACATCATTTGTTTATGCATACAATATTTATACATTTTACGTTTATTTGCATCAATTTAGAGGAACACAAAAAAAAATTAAATTTTAAAACTTAATGTGGCTCCGTTCAGAAGGAAACGTAGTGTATTTTACTCCGTATAAAAACGTTTGATTCTCAATTCAACTGTTGCACCATTTTGAAGATATTTTTAATGAACAACTAAAGTAAATAGTTGTAAATCATTCTAAGACCGAGACTCGAGTAACATGAAATGTGCATTGATCAAATTTTAAAAGTCACGTATAACATTTAAAAATCGAAGACGTCTTCTGTGAGTCGTATTTTGTTCCGGTTTTATTAAAATTAGGCACTAAGGTTGATTTAGGCAACAGAATAAACAAAGAGGAACTGGGTAATTTTTTCAAAGAAATTTAATATTTTTTTATGATAATTTGTGAAAATTTTAAAGCTGAATTCAGTGTCTAAATAGACATATAAGACGAAGAGAGTTGTTTTTGTATGAAATTGAAGGACTGCCATTTTGAAATTTTTTTCGCTGAAAGAAATGAATTGCTTTCCCTAACGTAAAACACAGCTGTGTTTAAGATTATTTAATAACTGTATATTTAAGAACAAAAATAAAAAAACTGCTTTAACGATTTTGATTAAATTTGGATCAAATGTAGCGATCGTGCGCACAGTTCGGGTAACATTTGGTTAGGAACTGACAGTACAAATAGCTTGTGAAATTTAATAATAAAAATGCTCACAGTAACTCGCCGGCGGTCTTATTTCCGCCTGTCTGTCTGTTTCAGGAACTATTCGTACTTTACCTTGTCAAGTCAGTGGCTTAGAACATTGATATACAAGGCCTGGAACAGCGGAAGAATCAGCGTCCAGCTAAACTTAGATATCCTTCCGCCAGTCCATTGTACAATGAATTTGTCAAAGTGATCGCGGCTCGTCTTTTTTTTGTGTTTAACGTCCGATAATTGTGCACACTTGGGCTAATGCAGACGGTGGGATGATTTATAGCGTATGAAAATGCCAAACCCTGGCCGGGAATCGAACCCGGGTCCTCGGGGTGAAAGCCCAGTACGCTATCAACTAGGCCACCGAGGCGGCTCAAAGTCGCGGCTCGTAACTGCGAGTTTTCAAAGTAAATTATGTAACACCACATCATAATAATCTTTGTTTTACATTTGCGCCATTGTTAAAAATTATCATTTTAAACCCTGTTTTTAAAGCGAAAAGCACATATAGGTTATCATCGCTTGAAAGTACTTTTAGTCCTGGATCCCTGGGGGATCGGACCCCGCTTGGTAGCCGGTTGCCTATCCAATCTAAGAACAGATAACAGATATGAAACTAGACAGATATATATGTTTTAGAATTAATCAGCCTCTTGTACCACGACGGTCTATTGTGCAATTAAGCCTCATAGATTAGTTCACTAAAATGGTTCTCCACTGACTAGCTCATTCAGCTCAGGCTCTTAAAGCCAATCACTCTGCCCCCTGCTGGCAAGAGCCTCCAATCGCAGATTACGTGACCTGCGGTTACACGAAACTGAGTAACTAATAAGTAATGAAAGCCATAAATCAGTTCCTTCCATCCCGCAACGGTTTTTGCATAAACTCCGAACTTACGTCATAATTACACTAATTTCCAAATCGTCGGAAATAATAACTATTAACACTAATCACAAAACTAATTAAAACTTTACCAATTAGGCTGTTTTTTTATGTCTTCAGTTTTTAATTTCCACTCGTTTACAGTTTTTTTAAGGCAATTAAATTTAATTGAAAACCGTTTCTATTGAATCACTGCAGCGTTAAACAACAGAATTAAAAAGTGAACTTGAAAATAAGTTTGTTTGCTTTTTCTTATCGACACTTATCTTATCTGAAAATCAATCTTATGCATAGAGGGCATACGTTCAAGGTCAAAGTGTACGTAAATAAACAATTTTTTAAAAATGTATGAAAAGTTAATTTTTTTAAATGAAATCAATTTTTTCGTTGGTTGGGGAAATAATTGTAATTATCCTGAAAATTTTGTTTTCAAAATATTAAAAGTTAAAACTGAATTTTACAATTTATTTATTAAAATATTTCTTTGCGGGTTTAACTAAGAATGTATTTTAATTAAACTTCTTGAGTAATTTAAAAGTAATGTTAACAAGTGAGAAAAATTATATTGCTTTAAAGAAAATTTATATTTATTTATTTATTACCAAATTCCTGTTATATATAAAAAGGACATAAATGCTAGAAAATAGGTTTGGTCCTATAGACATGTACATATACATTCATTTTTACATATAATTTTTATATTTTACAAACTTTATAGAAACATAATAAGATGGTTAACAATATGAAATTTGACAAGTAAACATTTTTTTTAAACTGCACACGCCACAGTCTCAAAATGAACCTTTTTAAACGTGAAATTCAAACTTGGAACAACAATTGTTTCTATTTTGTGGGAATAAAAAAAATCTTAATTTTTACCGTTTATATAGAAATCAGCCTTAAAATTTGCATAAAATAACACTTTTATATTTATATCCTTAAAAAATTATTTTATACAAATACTGATCATTTTAAACAATCAATTTTTTTAAATTTATCATTTCAAAAATATTTGAGTTATTAAATATTTAATAAGTTATTTGATTTATTAAAAAAAGACCGATTTTGTACAAGTTACATACGGAAGATGTTAAGTTTAAATTTGTAAACTCTGCCACACTGTGCTGCCAAGTATTTTCACAATATATAATTATTATTATTAACATTGCAAATTTATCAATTTAATGCAATATTGCAAACAATGTATTTAAGAGAAATTTATTTTCAAGGTAATTTTTCTCTATTCTCCGGTAATAATTTATATTATTTGTCAGAACAGGGAAAGAGAAATAAAATTCAATTAGGTTTCAAAACGTTACATGTTTCCTAGACTTCAGGGAAAATATTTAAAACTTAGTTTCATAATTTTTTAGGCCTTGAAAAATGTGGGTTATAAGGAGCGTGTATGTGTATGGGTTAGTATACTTACATTATAAGAAGCCTTTTTGTGCTCACAGATTTTTGGCGTATAAGAGTACTTGGATTGTAAAAGCCCTTGTTGTATGAGAATGTTTGGTGTATTTTACACAAATAAGGTACTTGGAGCATAAAAGTGCTTTTTGTATGAGAGTTCTCATTGTATATGGGACCTTGGTGTATAAGAATTTTTCGTTAATAAGAGTTCTTGGTGTATAAGTGACTTAATGTTAATAATTCTTGGAATATAAGAGTTCTAGGTGTATAAGTGACTTAATGTTTAATAATTCTTGTAATATAAGAGTTCTAATGAGTGACTTAATGTTTAATAATTCTTGGAATATAAGAGTTCTAGGTGTATAAGTGACTTACTGTTTAATAATTCATGGAATATAAGAGTTCTAGGTGTATAAGTGACTTACTGTTTAATAATTCTTGTAATATAAGAGTTCTAGGTGTATAAGTGACTTAATGTTTAATAATTCTTGGAATATAAGAGTTCTAGGTGTATAAGTGACTTACTGTTTAATAATTCTTGTAATATAAGAGTTCTAATAAGTGACTTAATGTTTAATAATTCTTGGAATATAAGAGTTCTAGGTGTATGAGTGACTTAATGTTAATAATTCTTGGAATATAAGAGTTCTAGGTATATAAGTGACTTAATGTTAATAATTCTTGGAATATAAGAGTTCGAGGTGTATAAGTGACTTGATGTTTAATAATTCTTGTAATATAAGAGTTCTAATAAGTGACTTAATGTTTAATAATTCTTGGAATATAAGAGTTCTAGGTGTATAAGAATACTCGGTCTAAAAGGGTGACATATAAGAGCCCATGGTGGATAAATGGCCTTGTACGGTGTATACAAATCTATGATACAAATTAAAAAATTTGAGATGTCTTGTGAGTCGTAATTATTTGTACCGATTTGGCTAAAGAAGGCGCTGAAATTGGTTTAGGCAAACGAATAAACAAAAGGAGACCAAAAAATTATCGGGGTAATTTTTTCAATGAAATTTAATGTTTTATGTACTAATTTATGCAGATTTTAAAGCTGAATTCGATGGTAAAAACGTATTTCCAAATAGATAAATACAAAAACAGTTATTATTTTTTTTATTAAATTGAATGACTGACATTTTGAAACGATTTTTCAATTCCTACTATTAGTTCACACTCTCCCAATTTATATATTTTGTTCAATTTTTCAATCGTTAGTAAAATACTTTCTATTCATCCCCTTAAGTTCAAATAATTTTCTTAAACTTGTAGTGGATGACACTTGATGTTAATACTGTTTTTTTGTCAAATATTAATATCGCATATTTGTACAGACTATACGATAGGATTTCCTTAGGTAATTCCTACTATTAGCCTATTCATCCACTCAAGTTCGAATAGATTTTTTAAAACTTTTAGTGGATGACACTTGATATTAATACAGTTTTTGTCAAATATTAATATCGCATATTTGTACAGACTATACGATAGGATTTCCTTAGGTAATTCCTATTACTATTCATTCATTCAAGTTCAAATACATTTTCTTAAACTTGTAGTGGATGCACTTGATGTTAATACAGTTTTTGTCAAATATTAATATCGCATATATGTACAGACTATACGATAGGATTTCCTTAGGTAATTCCTACTCAATTCATCCACTCAATTTCAAATAGATTTTTTGAAACTTGTAGTGGATGACACTAGATGTTAATACAGTTTTTAATCAAATATTAATATCTCATATTTATACAGACTATACGATAGGATTTCCTTAAGTAATTCCTACTCAATTCATCCACTCAATTTCAAATAGATTTTTTGTAACTTGTAATGGATGACACTGGACGTTAATATAGTTTTTAATCAAATATTCATATCGCATATTTGTACAGACTATACGATATGATTTGATTTAAATAACACTTATGTTCTATCCTATGTTAGTTTTAGGAATCGCAGCTGTCTCGCTGACGTATGGAAGCGCATGACCTAAGGTAGGAATTGAATTATTTTTTTTTTATATTACTTGTTGCTGTAACAAGCTAAGTGTCTTTCCTGCATAAGAGTTCTTGGTGAACAAGAATGGTTGATATATAAGTTTTTTTGAACAAATTTGGAGGTGTATAATTGTCCTTCATGCACAAGAATCCTTGATTTATAAGAATTACTATTGTAATATTCCTTGTTATATAGTATTTGATGGCTAGTTAATTATTTCTATTGTACAAAAATTCTTTGTGTATAAAAGTTCGTGATATATATTAGAGTAAAATTATTTGTTGGTCTTAGACCAGTTGTAATTTTAAAATAAATAAATATTTATTTAAAGATATATATATATATATATTTTTTTTTTTCCGGCGAACGGTTTTTCGCCGGAAAAAAAAAAAAAAAAAAAATATATATATATATATATATATATATACAAGGTGTCAAATCAACAACGTCGTGGATCGCACAAGTCAGAATAGACCTACATGACGCAGAAATAGACTCAACAGATGTTGAAGACAGGCACGCATACAGGAGAAAGATGCTCGGTTGGGAAGGTCCCAGAGAATGAAATCCCAAAGAGAGCAGGGATAAAATGGACGGAGGAGCGGAAGAGGATCCATGGGGACAGGATGAGGGAGGTGTGGAGGATTAGAAGGACAAGACATGAGTCGGAGTGCTTTGCGTGATCCAACGGGGTCTATGCGCAGATGATAATAATAATAATAATAATAATAATAATAATAATAATAATAATAATAATAATAATAATAATAATAATAATAATAATAATAATAATAATAATAATAATAATAATAATAATAATAATAATAATAATAATAATAATAATAATAATAATAATAATAATAATAATAATAATAATAATAATAATTATATTATTTGTCAGAACAGGATAAGAAATAAAATTCAATTAGGTTTCAAAACGTTACATAATTCCTAGACTTCAGGAAAATATTTAAAACTTAGTTTCATAATTTTTAGGCCTTGAAAAATGTGGGTTATAAGGATGTATGTGTATGGGTAAGTATACTACATTATAAGAAGCCTAAACTAAGATTTTTAGCGTATAAGAGTATAAAAATGAAATAATCTTATATAAATAAGGTACTTGGAGCATAAAAGTGCTTTTTGTATAGAGTTCTCATTGTATATAACCTTGGTGTAATTTTTCGTTAATAAGAGTTCTTGGTGTATAAGTGACTAATGTTAATAATTTTTGGAATATAAGAGTTCTAGGTGTATAAGTGACTTAATGTTTAATAATTCTTGTAATAAAGAGTTCTAATAAGTGACTTAATGTTTAATAATTCTTGGAATATAAGAGTTCTAGGTGTATAAGTGACTTACTGTTTAATAATTCATGGAATATAAGAGTTCTAATAATAATGACTTAATGTTTAATAATTCTTGGAATATAAGAGTTCTAGGTGTATAATAACTTAATGTTTAATAATTCTAATATAAGAGTTCTAGGTGTATAACTTATAATTTAATAATTCTTGTAATATAAGAGTTCTAATAAGTGACTTAATGTTTAATAATTCTAATAATAAGAGTAATATATAATACTTAATGTTAATAATTCTTGGAATATAAGAGTTCTAATATAAGTGACTTGATGTTAATAATTCTAATAATATAAGAGTTCGAGGTAATAAGTGACTTAATGTTTAATAATTCTTGTAATATAAGAGTTCTAATAAGTGACTTAATGTTTAATAATTCTTGGAATATAAGAGTTCTAGGTGTATAAGTGACTTAATGTTTAATAATTCTTGTAATATAAGAGTTCTAATAAGTGACTTAATGTTTAATAATTCTTGGAATATAAGAGTTCTAGGTGTATAAGTGACTTAATGTTGATAATTCTTGGAATATAAGAGTTCTAGGTGTATAAGTGACTTAATGTTTAATAATTCTTGTAATATAAGAGTTCTAGGTGTAGTGACTTAATGTTTAATAATTCTTGGAATATAAGAGTTCTAGGTGCGTAATAATAATAAAAATGACATATAAGAGCCCATGGTGGATAAATGGCCTTGTACGGTGTATACAAATCTATGATACAAATTTAAAAATTTGAGATGTCTTGTGAGTCGTAATTATTTGTACCGATTTGGCTTAAGAAGGCGCTGAAATTGGTTTAGGCAAACGAATAAACAAAAGTAGGCCAAAAAATTATCGAGGTAATTTTTTCAATGAAATTTAATGTTTTATGTACTAATTTATGCAGATTTTAAAGCTGAATTCGATGGTAAAAACGTATTTCCAAATAGATAAATACAAAAACAGTTATTATTTTTTTTATGAAATTGAGTGACTGACATTTTGAAACGATTTTTCAATTCCTACTATTAGTTCACACTCTCCCAATTTATATATTTTGTTCAATTTTTCAATCGTTAAAATTGAAAAATAAATTTTTATTTTTATTTAGAAAGAATAAATACTTTCTATTCATCCCCTTAAGTTCAAATAATTTTCTTTAACTTCTAGTGGCTGACACTTGATGTTAATACAGTTTTTGTCCAATATTATTATCGCATATTTGTACAGACTATACGATAGGATTTCCTTAGGTAATTCCTACTATTATTCATTCATTCAAGTTCAAATACATTTTTTGAAACTTGTAGTGGCTGACACTTGATGTTAATACAGTTTTTGTCAAATATTAATATCGCATATTTGTACAGACTATACGATAGGATTTTCTTAAGTAATTCCTACTCAATTCATCCACTCAATTTCAAATAGATTTTTGAAACTTGTAATGGATGACACTAGATGTTAATATAGTTTTTAATCAAATATTAATATCGCATATTTGTACAGACTATACGATATGATTTGATTTAAATAACACTTATGTTCTATCCTATGTTGGTTTTAGGAATAGCAGCTGTCTCGCTGACGTATGGAAGCGCATGACCTAAGTAGGAATTGAATTATTTTTTTTTATATTACTTGTTGCTGTAACAAGCTAAGTGTCTTTCCTGCATAAGAGCTCTTGGTGAACAAGAATGGTTGATATATAAGTTTTTTTGAACAAATTTGGTGGTGTATAATTGTCCTTCATGCACAAGAATCCTTGATTTATAAGAATTACTATTACAACTTCCCTTGTTATATAGCTTTTGATGGCTGGTTAATTATTTCTATTGTACAAAAATTCTTTGTGTATAAAAGTTCGTGATATATATTAGAGTAAAATTATTTGTTGGTCTTAGACCAGTTGTAATTTTAAAATAAATAAATATTTATTTAAAGATATATATATATATATATATATATATATATATATATATATAGTATATACAAGGTGTCAAATCAACAACGTCGTGGATCGCACAAGTCAGAATAGACCTACATGACGCAGAAATAGACTCAACAGATGTTGAAGACAGGCACGCATACAGGAGAAAGATGCTCGGTTGGGAAGGTCCCAGAGAATGAAATCCCAAAGAGAGCAGGGGTAAAATTGACGGAGGAGCGGAAGAGGATCCATGGGGACAGGATGAGGGAGGTGTGGAGGATTAGAAGGGACAAGACATGAGTCGGAGTGCTTTGCGTGATCCAACGGGGTCTATGCGCAGATAATAATAATAATAATAATAATATATATATATATATATATATATATATATATATATATATATATATATATAACTTTACTGTAATGAAAGGATATTTAAAGAATCGAATAGCATTAATTTAAATTTATTTTATGTATACTGATACGATAGTTGCAAGCTCGTGGGGTCCCACTGTCTACAGTATTAGGTTACAATAAAATTATTTTATAGGGCCACAGTGTCACTAACTCCATCACTGATACAAACTATTTCTTACTCTCAGTTTGAGTAAAAACTTTATACTATAATACTCTGTAATATGAAATAAATGAAATTATGACAAATGCAATATTTGCTATTGAACTTTCAAATTATATTGAAAATAAACCCTGACCGCCTCCAACACACACACACACACACACACACACACACACACACACACACACACACACACACACACATATATATATATGTATATATATATATATATATATATATATATATATATATATTTTAAACGTTTTAGTACTTTTTGCAATAAAGTAATTTATCAAATGCTGATAAAGAGTGCAACACTGTATCAGTACCAGCTTTGGGGGGGGGTTGTAGCTCAGTTAGGGCTCCACTGTGATAACAGTAATAATTCTAATACTATTTGTTATATTTTATTATATTTAAACAATACTTAAACAATATATAAACTATTTATAAATACTATTATATTTAAACAAATGTTATTTTTACGATATCTATAATTATCATTATAATCAATAAATTATTTTCAAATTTATTTCAAAAGTATATGTATACCCATTTTTATTAGATATCTTAAACACGCGTCCCTTACATAGGCGCCACAGTAAAATTTTGCCCGACCTGCCCAAAAGGCTAAGGCCGGCACTGCACTGTATGGTTTTAAGCATTCTATTAGAA
Organism: Callitettix versicolor; assembly: GCA_022606455.1. Taxonomy (NCBI): domain Eukaryota; kingdom Metazoa; phylum Arthropoda; class Insecta; order Hemiptera; family Cercopidae; genus Callitettix; species Callitettix versicolor. The sequence goes on from CM040190.1 coordinate 16,680,936, forward strand.
TCCCTAGTTATACTCAAAGAACAACGCATAAAGTATAAAAATTTTGAACTTAGTAGTATTGTTTAGGCCACGTCCAATCAAAAAATGGTGCAAGAACTTTCCCACATTCAGTTATTTCCTTAAAAAGTTCAGTTGGGAAGATAACGACAAAACCCAGAAAATCGGCCTGGATTCTAAAAATCGATTCATTATACTTTGCTCAAATGTTGAAACCGTCACTTCACCAAATTTGAAATTAAAAAAACGTTTACCGCTATCGAGTAAATCGAAAAAACATCAACAGTGGTCAGGGTTTCGATTGAAATAAACGTGAGTGCTTGAGTGTATTAGCACAAACGTACTGTATTTAGTCATTTGTAATTCGTCATGCAGAACGTCTGATTTCACTTTGTTACTGCGCAAAATATGAAGAGAGTTTGTTTATCGTGAAGAAAATCTAAAGAGATTTCGATGGATGTTTAAGTTTACAGATATTTTAAGTACAAAAATATGGTTTTAACTTGGATATGTGTGTTTGTGTGTTATGCGCGCGCATGCGTGCACATTCTTGTATTACCAGATTGGATGTTACAATTTTTAAAATTACAATGAAATGTGTGCTATCATTTATCACATATTGTCAAATATACGAGGAGTGTTCAGAAAGTAAAGAGAATTTTTAAATTTCGCGAACTTGGAGAGTCCGATTGTCGAACATTTTTTTTATTATGTTGGTATACATGCCCTTGAATTATGATAAAACTTTCAGCTGTTTTAATTGTTGACATTGTCTGTGACAGCCACTAAGGTTAGACGTGTTTTTATCAGCTCGGCGATTTTCGTTTGTTAAAAGAAATGGATCAAAGAATTTGTAACAAATTTTGCGTAAAAAATGGAATAAAGTGTAACAAAGTGTGTGAAATGTTAACAAAGGCCTATGGTGAGTCTGCTATGAGTAAAGCAAAAGTTTACGAATGGTTGAAGATGACGAACGCCCTGGACGCCCCAACACAACAACCGATGAAAACGTGGAAAAAGTGAAAGAAATGGTTATGAACAATCGCCGAATCACAGTTAGAGAGGTCGCTGATAATGTTGGCACATCGATTGGATCATGTTATGACATTGTTTCCAATGTTTTGTGAATAAAACGCGTGGCAGAAAAATTCGTTCCAAAATTGTTGAATTTTGAAGAAAAACAGCGGCGAATGGAAGATGCTCAGGAGTCACTAAATGAAGTCAACGACGTGCAGAATTACTGAAACGTATTATAACAGGTGACGAAACATGGGTTTACGGATATGACGTCGAAACTAAGGCTCAATCATTCCAGTGGAGGCATTCTGGCTCGCCAAGACCGAAAAAAGCTCGACAAATGCTGTCGAACGTGAAGGTTATGCTCACTGTGTTCTTCGATATTAATGGCATAGTGCATCATGAATTCCTACAACCAGGTGAAACGGTCAATGAGTACTACCTACAAGTTCAACGCCGTTTGCATGAAACAATCCGAAAAAAACGTCCGGATCTGTGAAAAACAATTCATGGCTTTCGCACCTCGATAATGCACCAGCTCACACTTCATTGCTTGTTCGTGAATTTTTGGCCAAAAACAGTACTGTAACGATACCCCAGCCTCCATATTCGCCAGACATGGCTCGGTGTGACTTTTTCCTATTTCCAAAAATAAAGAGAACCTTAAAGGGTCGTCGTTTTACAGCCGTAGATTACATTAAAAGCACATCGCTGAAAGAACTAAAGGCTATCTCAAGATCGAGTTTGAAAATTGTTTCGAGGATTGAAGAAGCGCTGGCACAAGTGCATAATCTCCAATGGGGACTATTTTGAAGGCGACAACATCAATGTAGAAGAATAAATAAATATTTTGTTCAACAAATTAAAATTCTCGTTACTTTCTGAACACACCTCGTATATCTCTAAATTTAAATACAAATATAATCTTTCAGTTTGATTTTGTCCATGAATCGCTTAATAATTTTACTAAGACAGTTTCAGAACGAACATCATTTTACAAAAAAAAGTTTTATACAAGCAACTCGTAAAATGTTCTTGAAAACAAACTGACACAAGAATAGTTGTGAGAAATAATCCGTCAAAGTTAATTAATTTAAATGTGAGAAAAAATAAGCAATTTAGGTAAAAAAAATTAATAGACACTCATTCTACAAGCAATACAGGTTACTTGTTATCCTATAATCATGCTTAATTGGTTTGTCTTAGTTGACAAATCAGAAGTAGAAGAAGAAATTTAAAGCCCAATAATTTATAAGCATTTAGTTTGTTCTAATAAACACAACATATTATGTTTATTAACACTATTCAGAAGCTTTTGTCTGTAGAACTACTAAAAGTAAACAAAATTAAAAAATTATATTTTTAGAAAAAGAAACTTGATTGACTTATTTTTTCATTACGAATTACAATGTAACTTCATAGTTCATACTGATTTTAATAGAAAGATTAATCTTTAGTACAATTTACACACACCTTTGTCTGATGTTGAACTCATGAATCTTTGACTTGAACACTAGACTTGAACACTAGAACTGACACACTGTTTAAATACTGAAAGTCAATATGAACATATATTTTTTTTTGTGTTTCTTGTGGTACTCTTTCTTTTTCACCAAGGATGACTTGTGTTTTCAACTTTAGGTGTTGTTGTAAAGTTTGTCATATTCATAATCATACGGGTATCAGAGAACAAAATTTGAAATAAAATTTATTTATACTATTAATTTCTGAAAGAATTGAACGTCACCAGCGGTCAAAGGGGATTCCCTTCTTTTCATTATTTGACACTAAAAATATTTTAATTTGTGTCAACAATAACCGCACCGCGATGCCTGTGATTCAACGTTTATCACAGGTAATGTTTTAAGTAAAATCCAGTGCAATTTTCAGCTATTTAATTTAAAAAATCCTAATTCGAAATTTTAAAATCCGGCTTCGAGGTAGTCAGACCTTCGTCTGTACACCAAAATTTAAAAATTTCAGATCTACGTGTACTATAGATTTTCTATATTAGCACGCACGCACGCACTCACACACGCATACAGAAAAACTGTTACTTTTATTAATACAGGCCTAGGTATAGATTTTATACTCTATCAGTTATGCATTTTCATGTGTGACCAAACGTTCAGCGAAATCGGTTGACCGAGAAATAAGGTAGATTTTGTAGAAGCGCCCGAAATAAATTTTTTTGGAGGAAATAATTGTGAGAAAATTTGCGTAATGTTTTTGCTCAATGTATTTCGATGGCTGGGGAAACTTATAACTTAAACTGTCGTTCAATGGAGTTGTTTGGATAATCAAAAATGAAGACAGTAAAAATTAGAAGTTGCATCCTTTGGTTCTCTAAACTGTTAAGTTAATATCTTTATTATGATTATTTTTAATCTGTCTTGGTTGCGAATTTCCCCGAGTAATTTGTCTAACAAGATTTTTTTTAACTCTGACTTCACCATCACAACCGGCTTTAAAATCGGCATATTAAACTTTCAAATTGCATTGGATACATGAAAACGAACCCTGACCTCCGTCAAATTCAATTATTAATGCTAATTTACGCAATTAACGCTGATTGCGATAGTAAAATTAGACTAAAAACAATGCTAGACAAAAAGTTATAATTTTTTTCAAAATTGAAATGCTCGCCATTTTGAAACGGATTTTGTTGGTTCGTCCAAGCTGTCACTAAAAACAATTTCATGCCACGGTTGAAGCAAACCGGACTAAAACTGTGAACCATCAACGATGCCACAAAACGTGATCCAAAGGACATGCTCCAATAGTTCATTTATAAATAAAAAACTAAATAACAACCTATAAAAAATAATAAAGTAATTAATCAATAAACGTACAGTACCTCTTTATTGCTGTCCTCCCAGACACTATAACATCTGTAAACGTCTGACCAAAATAATAAATAAACTATCATTTATCTGCTTTGGTAGACGATAAAATCGAACTTTGTATGTAATTAGAACAATCACAGCTGTAAATTATACTTATCGATTCAGATTTTATTTTTAATTACAACTAATCGATCACGAGAGTTGTGTAAGAGACGATGACGTCATTGTATTTACCTAGTCTTGGAATCCCGCACTGCTTTTAATAAATCGTTCATTATCGTCGGAGGGTTTATCGTTCTGGTTGTATGCATGTGGTTCGTTATTAGATAGCTGTAATTGTTTTGACATATAAAGAGTTCAATTTTGTAAATATTTCGTTGTAATTATGAATAGTTGGCGAGAGCGGTTATCGGAGTGACGTGGGGGGGCCGCGGAGGAGGACGTGAATTTCCGAAAATAAACTGCGTGAATTTCACTGGAATGCGTCACTGCAAACGCACTGTATTTGTTTGTCAGCGAAATTGCGAGCTATTGGTACGGCCATCGTGGTAATAACCAGAACCGGGACCTAGAAACGGTCACTGATCGTGATGTCTAGAATTTTTTTGCGGGGTCGTTAATATATATATATATATATATATATATATATATATATATATATATATATATATATATATGTGTGTGTGTGTGTGTGTGTGTGTGTGTTTCAGAACACTCACGTCCGCAATTTTCGCCTGATTTGAATCAAACGTCACAAATATCGATTTTGTAGGTTAAAATAACTTTGAACAAGTTCGTTACCCATTTAACTTTTTCAAAATTGTTGCCATTTTAAAAAATTTGAATCACATCGTAATCAGCGTTAAAATTTGCATAAATTGGAATTTATAATTTTAAAAAGTCGTTGAAATTAATTAATAACTTGAATTTGAATGTGGTCACCCCGCAGGGGAGTACAGACTAGCTGTACCTATTGAGAGGATTTAGTCGTCCCTTGCAGTACCCGAGTCTAACACACACTTACACTTACAACATTTACGACTTTACACTCACACTTACATTTAGGGAGGCGATAATAGCCTCAATGTGATGTTTGCCTTAAAAAAAAAAAAAAAATTAAATGAGGTCATGATTAATTTTTGTATTTTCAGTACAATTTCAAAGTTTAAAATGCTAACATATTCTGATTTTAATGCCGGTTGTGATGGCGAGATTATACTTTAAGAGAAGAAGAAGATTAAAAAACGACTTTAGGAAGTTCGCTTCTATCATGTCAGCGAGGCTGGTGCGTGCCGCGACTACTTCTTAATCCGTAGGATTAGGACCCATAAGTCCTAAAAAGTGGTTTTTACTTGCATGTCTGACTACCTGGAAATGTTTGAATCGACGCTCATTTCAAGGTCCCTAATTCTCAGTATTTCCACGATGACTCGTTCAATAGCTCATTTCCCAGAGAAAATAAAGTAATTAAACAAAAAGTAATGTGTTTTGGATTTTAATGGTGAACAAGTCTGCTATTGATTTTACAGATAGTGATCTTTCCAAGCGGTTAACAAAGGGATTTTAATGCCAAATTTCCCCGTAGGGGGTGCAGATTTGCTGCACCTATTGAGAGGATTTAGACGTCCCTCACCGCACCCGAGTCTGACACATACTTACACTTACAACACTACACTTGCAACTTTAACACTTTACATTCACACTTACATTTAGGGAGGCGAGAAGAGCCTTAATGTGCTTTTCGCCTTAAAATAACAATAATAATAATAATAATGCTAAATTTAAATGAAATCTGACCAATATTACGAACGTTAGAGTGTCATTCCAAGTATATACAACTTTTAACGTCTTCTGAAAGTATAATAGAAGTCACTGTAATTAGCACCTGGCAGGAGGCAGAAAAGAAAACTCCATTATTAACGGCTACCAAGCCAAGATTGAGCGTCGCAGACCGCTAGCGGAGTGGGGATTGGGAGTGGAGGAACCAAGCTGCAAGCCAAGGTCGCCGAATCCCGCGTAACAACGTTCGCAGCGACTATAGCGCCTTAGGAACCTTACTTTACGGACAACCCTCGTGAAGAATCCCAATTGAAATTAGTGTACCATGTTTGAAATTAAAGACAATTTACGGTTCAAGAGTACATTGAAACCTCGGGATTACTTTTTAATTGAGCCGCCTCGGTGACCTAGTTGATAGCGTACTGGGCTTTCACCCCGAGGACCCGGGTTCGATTCCCTGCCAGGGCTTGGCATTTTCATACGCTATAAATCATCCCATCGTCTGCATTAGCCCAAGTGTGCACAATAGTCGGACGTTAAATACAAAAAAAAGTCACTGTATAGCTAATCCAATTACAATTAACCAATTAAATTTTAAAAAACTGACTGCGTAAGTTACTGACTTTTTGGGATCTTTCATTTTGTAATTCTCCTTCGACATTGGATCCAATTTGTCCGCCATTTGCCTGAAAAATTTTAAATCTGTAGTTGATACACAACAATATCGACTTTCTTATGTTTAAGCCAAATCATTTTATCTACTAAAAATAGGGCGGCAGCACGATCGCCGGTAGAGGATTGGCTGTTACAGGATGTTGGAAATCCTGCCCATATATAAACTATTGGACCACTTCTGTCTCCTCAAGAAGAATCTGCAGTCATTCCTTTAATTTCCTAAGAGTCTTTCCGTATCTCTCCATGACGGAACCGCGTACACCGAAGGCTGCCTGACTAATGGGGAGCTCAGTTTTAATTGATTCCGGATACCAGGTCTAATCTAGCCTTGCATGCGGGACTCAGTATGAGTGTACTTGTTTAGTTACTCGTGTAATTTTAATTGATGAAAACCAACAGTCAGACCACACA
>CM040190.1:16692660-16790160 GCA_022606455.1 Callitettix versicolor
CGACTTCTTCTGGGTAATTTCTCGTGGTGTATGGCCTCCTCGTGCACACGTCCTGAGCCCTAGCGGTTTGTATTAGTGGGGAAGTTTGAAAGATAACGTGTACTCAAACAACGCACATACAGATGTCATTTGGGTTGCGCTATTTGTTACATATATATTTAATAGGCTATGTTTATAAAGTGAATACGTATTTGTATATTTGTGTACTCTCTCTCTCTCTCTCTCTCTCTCTCTCTCTCTCTCTCTATATATATATATATATATATATATATATATATATATATATATATATATATATAACGGCGTTGTCCTGACTGACTGAGAATCAACGTAGAGCCGAATCTATAGAAACGTGAAATTTGGACAGGCCTTTCGGAACATTATGTAGAGGTGCACTAAGAAAGGATTTTGCAAAATTTTGATTTTGACTCCATTAAACTACTTATCCAGTCCAAATTTAATAAACAACGTACAGCCAATACTATTATAGCTAGAAACTTGAAATTTTCACGGTACCTTCTTACAACAATATCAAGGTACACTAAGAAAGGATTTTGCAAAAATTTGATTTTGACGCCATTAAACTACTTACCCAGTCCAAATTTATGTATTTATATAATGTTTTGTAAGTGCGTATATTTGTGTGTGTGTGTGTGTGTGTGTGTGTGTGTGTGTGTGTGTGTGTGTGTGTGTGTGTGTGTGTGTGTGTGTGTGTGTGTGTGTGTGTGTGTGTGTGTGTGTGTGTGTGTGTGTGTGTGTGTGTGTGTGTGTGTGTGTGTGTGTGTGTGTGTGTGTGTGTGTGTGTGTGTGTGTGTGTGTGTGTGTGTGTGATAGTCAGTGTGTGTGTGTGTGTGTGTGTGTGTGTGTGTGTGTGTGTGTGTGTGTGTGTGTGTGTGTGTGTGTGTGTGTGTGTGTGTGTGTGTGTGTGTGTGTGTCTGTGTCTGTGTGTGTCTGTGTATGTAATCTATAGTCAGGTTCGGCGCTCATTTCAAGGTCCCCGGTCTGGGTCTTACCATGATGGTGCTAAAATAGCACATTTTTCAATTTAAATAAACTAGTAAGTGATACAAAATATGGTGATAAAATTTTCTAGCGAAAATGGAAAACACTACATTACCAACAGTTGACGTTAACCTAAACATAAATACTGCGAGTGAACTCACTGCACATAATCTTAGTTTGTTTATTAGTTGCACTTATGAGTAATCAAGCTTGCCGTAATAACTGCATGAGTCAATCTGTCATAATTGTGTTTTTGTTGACTCATTTTAAATGACTTCCAATTTTAAACAATGGAACAAAGGATTAGTTATCAACAATTAATGTGTTTAAAGTGTTGTTATTGCATTTCTATTGGAAAGTGGGCTGGACCTCGGTGTAAACACAGGCTGTATCATAAAGTGAGAACTGATTACGACTTGTAAAACGTTAGCCTTGTCGAAGCTAATATTAATATCGATTTTTGCTAAGTTTGCACGCGCGCACACGTACACCTATATAAAAGTTAACAACCCGTCAAAAGTGTTGGATCGGTGCATATTTCGTGTCACATATCTGGGTCTTCCCATAACGGTCGCTCAAATAGTTCATTCTACTATTGAAATTCTATAAAACACAATCATCCTTTAACAACTTTAATTATAATCTGAGCCGACTCGGTGGTCTAGTTGATAGCGTACTGGGCTTTCAACCCGAGGACCCGGGTTCGATTCCCGGCCAGGGCTTGGCATTTTCATACGCTATAAATCATCCCATCGTCTGCATTAGCCTAAGTGTGCACAATAGTCGGACGTTAAACACAAAAAAAAAACTATAATCTGAGCCGCCTCGGTGGCCTAGTTGATAGCATACTGGGCTTTCAACCTCAGGACCCGGGTTCGATTCCCGGCCAGGGCTTGGCATTTTCATACGCTATAAATCATCCCATCGTCTGCATTAGCCCAAGTGTGCACAATAGTCGGACGTTAAACACAAAAAAAAACTATAATCTGAGCCGCCTCGGTGGCCTAGTTGATAGCATACTGGGCTTTCAACCTCAGGACCCGGGTTCGATTCCCGGCCAGGGCTTGGCATTTTCATACGCTATAAATCATCCCATTGTCTGCATTAGCCCAAGTGTGCACAATAGTCGGACGTTAAACACAAAAAAACTATAATCTGAGCCGCCTCGGTGGCCTAGTTGATAGCATACTGGGCTTTCAACCTCAGGACCCGGTTCGATTCCCGGCCAGGGCTTGGCATTTTCATACGCTATAAATCATCCCATCGTCTGCATTAGCCCAAGTGTGCACAATAGTCGGACGTTAAACACAAAAAAACTATAATCTGAGCCGCCTCGGTGGCCTAGTTGATAGCATACTGGGCTTTCAACCTCAGGACCCGGGTTCGATTCCCGGCCAGGGCTTGGCATTTTCATACGCTATAAATCATCCCATCGTCTGCATTAGCCCAAGTGTGCACAATAGTCGGACGTTAAACACAAAAAAAACTATAATCTGAGCCGCCTCGGTGGCCTAGTTGATAGCATACTGGGCTTTCAACCTCAGGACCCGGGTTCGATTCCCGGCCAGGGCTTGGCATTTTCATGCGCTATAAATCATCCCATTGTCTGCATTAGCCCAAGTGTGCACAATAGTCGGACGTTAAACACAAAAAAAAACTATAATCTGAGCCGCCTCGGTGGCCTAGTTGATAGCATACTGGGCTTTCAACCTCAGGACCCGGGTTCGATTCCCGGCCAGGGCTTGGCATTTTCATACGCTATAAATCATCCCATTGTCTGCATTAGCCCAAGTGTGCACAATAGTCGGACGTTAAACACAAAAAAAAAACTATAATCTAAATCCGTGAATATAGAAACATCTACTTGACTCATAGGCTGCAGGTCAATGTTACAATTGGTTTTTTTCTTTCAAAAATGTATTTTAAAAAGCCTTAGGGCGTGTATATGGTAACTCTTGTTACATTTGCCGCCTCGGTGGCCTAGTTGATAGCGTACTGGGCTTTTACCCCGAGGACCCGGGTTCAATTCCCGACCAAGGCTTGCCATTTTCATACGCTGTAAATCATCCCATCGTCTGCATTAGCCCAAGTGTGCACAATAGTCGGACGTTAAAAAAAAATCTTGTTACATTTTGACATTAATTAGTTACAGGAAATGTTCAGAAGCTCATAATAATTATTCTCTAGTATCCTTAAGCTAACTACTATGACCTGTTCAACTTGGAAAGTGATTTGGATTGTTAGCAACTTAAGGATCAGTTAAAAAAAAAAATTGGAAACTAACGTTACAGAAAATGATATTGCAAAGATTAGTAGTACATAACCATTAAATTTCTGTTCTGTAGTTAAAGATACAAACAGAATACAGTTTTGTATAGGAGATAGTAGCCTATACAATCTGACAGGAATACACAACTTACTATTATGAAATTTAATGAAAAAGCAGTGGCGTGCGCAGGATTTTGAATTTGTGGGTGCTAACATCAAAAATGGCTTCTTTTTTGTGTCCCTAGATAACCCCCGTCCAAATCTTTTTTGAAAATTGAGTTCTATCACCCAAAAACATTGCCGAGAACTTCCAAGGGACCCATTAAGAGGAAGTATAACTTATAAAGCACATTGTCTCACTGAGATTAGCACTAAAAGTGAACGGAGCAAAGAATCCATAACATCATTGTTAGCAGTGGCATGCGCAGGATTTAGAATTTGTGGGCGCCAACACCAAAAATGGCGCCTTTTTGTTTCCCTAGATAACCCCTCATCCAAAACCCGCATTTTTTTTTAAATTGAGTTCTATCACCCCAAAACAAGAGGTTTTTTATTTTTTTCATTATATCTCAGTAAATTACGTTAAATTATGAATATTTTAATTTGTGCATGACTCTTAATAATGAGATAATAGTATGAATTATTTTTTTAAAGATTAAAAAATGTTGAGTACTTATTCAATTAATATTTGAAACATTTCATCAAGGGTATTTAAGGGTGGATATCAGTTTCAAACAGATTAAGCCGCGGTAGTTTTAAGCGCTCGGCAACAGCAACTAGCGTAGAATTGCAAATTTCCCTCCTTTTTCTCCATTTTTTCCCTGACATTTCGGCGCCCCTATCGAGGCATTTGGGGGTGCCACGGCATCCACGCTGCGCACGCCACTGTGAAAAAGTATTTTCATAAAAAAATATTACTATCAGGCCGGTAACACACTTTACTTTATGTCATTTCATATAATTAACTTTAAGTCAGTTATGTACAAGATCCAATTTTTCCCACATTTATAAGACAATGTCAACATTCATCTTCAAAAATAGAACATTTTCTTGATTTATTTTTTTATTATTTTTATATGTTTGTAGTTAGGTTCTACTTGTAGACGATGGTATAAAAATTAAATTACTGCTTTAAAATAGTGTTGACAAAATTCTCCAACTAATTAATAAAATTTATACAGATCAGCTGATATTTTATTATAAATAATAATGTTTCTGTTTTTTTCAAGGATACATTTTATATCTTTTAACAATATCTGGTATAATCTGAACCAATGAAAATAGAATCATCTACCTGAATCCTAGACTGCAGATTAATGTTATATTTAAATTTGTGTTAAAAAAAATATTTTAAAACACCATAGCGATTTGCGAGCATATTAGGCCAGTAACTTACACAATGAATAACTATAGTAGACATATTTACCTTTTAACTTATATTTAGATCAAACATTTTTCAACTAACGCACACAAATAACAACACAACACTGACACCGTCTCACTCCAACACATTTTTAAATATATTAAGTGTAGTCTCACACATGTTTAGTTACGTCATACGTATGACGCCATTTTGCTGAACTTCGGTACTACATTGTCCAGAAAAATGGCTGCGAACACTGAATTGATTGCTTAGGTTAGCAGTATTCGCTATTTAGTAATTGGGGTCAAGAGCATTGCACAAAATGTGACGGCAGTTTACGTTTATAGCATTGTACACCTGCCGTTATGGTATGATCCAGACCCGAGATCTTGAAATGAGCACCGATCCAGACTTCTTGAGTACTTCTAGAAGAGGGGGATCGTTCAAATTTATATAAGCTATTGTTTGTGTAAATTAAGTAATCACGGCATGCGTGTCTCGTTGACGTGATGCAAGCGAATGTCCCAAAACGAGGTGTTTTGCCTGACCGTTTTTTTGAAACCCGGATTTCACCGTCACAGCATTAAAATGTACGTATATTAGCATTACAATGAAAGTCCGAAAATGAACCCTGTCGATGTGGTTCAACTGTCCTTGAAAATGAAAACTTTTCTGTATGTAGTTATTAAATCTGATTAAGATCGTGTAATGAGATTTTCAAAAACTATCTAAGACAAAAAATAACGAATTTCTAACCTGTAAAACGAATTACTCTGGTTAACGAACTTGTCCTAAGCTACTACCAGAATCAGTTTGTATGCCAAGTTTGGGAATATAATGGGACTAAAATTGCTAACGTGAGACTGCTGACGCGCGCGCGCACACACACACACACACACACACACACACGCACACACGCACAACGCACACGCGCACACACACACACACACACACACACACACACACACACACATGCGCGTGCGCTCGCACACATACCACACACGTACACACGAACGCACTCAGACACACATGCGCGCACACGCACGCACTCACGCAGACACGCTCGCGCGCTCACACATACACACACTCGCTCATGCACGTGCGCGCACACGCACACACACACACACACACACACACGCGCAGACACACGCACGAGAACACACACGCACACCCACGCGCGCACACATACCACACACGCACACGTGCACGTACACACGCACGCATGTACACACACACACACACACACACACACACACACACACACACACACTTATACATACACTGCGCGCAGACACACGCACGCGAGCACACAATTTTTAATAGCCACTTAAAAAAGTAGTCTACAGATCATTTCAAAGTCCCGGATTTGGATCTCACCATGATTGCCGCTTAAATACCTCATTTCTCAATGAAAATTCACTAAAATTATTGTGTGTGTGTGTGTGTGTGTGTGTGTGTGTGTGTGCATGAGTGAGTATGTGTGTGTGAGCGCGCGTGTGCGTACTTTACTGTATGTGTGTATGTGCGCGCGCGCGTGTGTTGTGTTTTGAGTCAACAGTCTCACATTCACAATTTTAGTGCGATTTTATTTGTCCGACGATACAAAAGTCGACATTTGAAAAGTTCCACAGATCAACAGTTTTAAAATGTTCACCTTACAAATGTATTCAAAAGATTAAAAAATATCTTAGCTTTTTTGTAGACTCTGATTTCATTAGCGTAGTCAGAGTTAAAATCTGAATAAATAAGCATTTAAAAAAATTTTAATACTGGAAATATTAAATTTTTAATGGATACTGAACTTGTCCAAGCTATTTTCAAAGCTATTCAATGCAAAACAAAATAAAATGAAACCCTGGAGTACTAACGCACGAAAAAGTATATGAATTTCGGAATTCCATTGAATCTGTCAGCCAACACATCCAAAGTTGAATAGGTGAACCTTGCAGTCCCACAGTGTCCTATGTCACCACTGACATGCCTCGGTTCACTTTTACAAGTTCTCAAAAGTTCTTCCTTCTTCTAGAGCAAGGTGGATCCGTCCAGCATCCCAGTAGTCTGCTACGACTCACCACTGGTGGGATTAAGTACAACTCCAGTCTCCTTCTGTACCAAACTCCGTTAGATCTCGATCCGTCCAACATCCCAGTAGTCTGCTACGACTCACCACTGGTGGGATTAAGTACAACTCCAGTCTCCTTCTGTACCAAACTCCGTTAGATCTCGATCCGTCCAACATCCCAGTAGTCTGCTACGACTCACCACTGGTGGGATTAAGTACAACTCCAGTCTCCTTCTGTACCAAACTCCGTTAGATCTCGATCCGTCCAGCATCCCAGTAGTCTGCTACGACTCACCACTGGTGGGATTAAGTACAACTCCAGTCTCCTTCTGTACCAAACTCCGTTAGATCTCGATCCGTCCAGCATCCCAGTAGTCTGCTACGACTCACCACTGGTGGGATTAAGTACAACTCCAGTCTCCTTCTGTACCAAACTCCGTTACTCCGTTAGATCTCGATCCGTCCAACATCCCAGTAGTCTGCTACGACTCACCACTGGTGGGATTAAGTACAACTCCAGTCTCCTTCTGTACCAAACTCCGTTAGATCTCGATCCGTCCAACATCCCAGTAGTCTGCTACGACTCACCACTGGTGGGATTAAGTACAACTCCAGTCTCCTTCTGTACCAAACTCCGTTAGATCTCGATCCGTCCAACATCCCAGTAGTCTGCTACGACTCACCACTGGTGGGATTAAGTACAACTCCAGTCTCCTTCTGTACCAAACTCCGTTAGATCTCGATCCGTCCAACATCCCAGTAGTCTGCTACGACTCACCACTGGTGGGATTAAGTACAACTCCAGTCTCCTTCTGTACCAAACTCCGTTAGATCTCGATCCGTCCAGCATCCCAGTAGTCTGCTACGACTCACCACTGGTGGGATTAAGTACAACTCCAGTCTCCTTCTGTACCAAACTCCGTTAGATCTCGATCCGTCCAGCATCCCAGTAGTCTGCTACGACTCACCACTGGTGGGATTAAGTACAACTCCAGTCTCCTTCTGTACCAAACTCCGTTAGATCTCGATCCGTCCAGCATCCCAGTAGTCTGCTACGACTCACCACTGGTGGGATTAAGTACAACTCCAGTCTCCTTCTGTACCAAACTCCGTTAGATCTCGATCCGTCCAACATCCCAGTAGTCTGCTACGACTCACCACTGGTGGGATTAAGTACAACTCAGTCTCCTTCTGTACCAAACTCCGTTAGATCTCGATCCGTCCAACATCCCAGTAGTCTGCTACGACTCACCACTGGTGGGATTAAGTACAACTCCAGTCTCCTTCTGTACCAAACTCCGTTAGATCTCGATCCGTCCAACATCCCAGTAGTCTGCTACGACTCACCACTGGTGGGATTAAGTACAACTCCAGTCTCCTTCTGTACCAAACTCCGTTAGATCTCGATCCGTCCAGCATCCCAGTAGTCTGCTACGACTCCACTGGTGGGATTAAGTACAACTCCAGTCTCCTTCTGTACCAAACTCCGTTAGATCTCGATCCGTCCAACATCCCAGTAGTCTGCTACGACTCACCACTGGTGGGATTAAGTACAACTCCAGTCTCCTTCTGTACCAAACTCCGTTAGATCTCGATCCGTCCAACATCCCAGTAGTCTGCTACGACTCACCACTGGTGGGATTAAGTACAACTCCAGTCTCCTTCTGTACCAAACTCCGTTAGATCTCGATCCGTCCAACATCCCAGTAGTCTGCTACGACTCACCACTGGTGGGATTAAGTACAACTCCAGTCTCCTTCTGTACCAAACTCCGTTAGATCTCGATCCGTCCAGCATCCCAGTAGTCTGCTACGACTCACCACTGGTGGGATTAAGTACAACTCCAGTCTCCTTCTGTACCAAACTCCGTTAGATCTCGATCCGTCCAGCATCCCAGTAGTCTGCTACGACTCACCACTGGTGGGATTAAGTACAACTCCAGTCTCCTTCTGTACCAAACTCCGTTAGATCTCGATCCGTCCAACATCCCAGTAGTCTGCTACGACTCACCACTGGTGGGATTAAGTACAACTCCAGTCTCCTTCTGTACCAAACTCCGTTAGATCTCGATCCGTCCAACATCCCAGTAGTCTGCTACGACTCACCACTGGTGGGATTAAGTACAACTCCAGTCTCCTTCTGTACCAAACTCCGTTAGATCTCGATCCGTCCAGCATCCCAGTAGTCTGCTACGACTCACCACTGGTGGGATTAAGTACAACTCCAGTCTCCTTCTGTACCAAACTCCGTTAGATCTCGATCCGTCCAGCATCCCAGTAGTCTGCTACGACTCACCACTGGTGGGATTAAGTACAACTCCAGTCTCCTTCTGTACCAAACTCCGTTAGATTTCAGTAGATTGATCCTCCAATCGATTGATTTCTGATATATTCATGCTTCACTAATCGATTCAACGGGATTAAGTGTACCGCAGCTTCCTTATTTTCCAAGTTCTCTACCCCAGGTTACTTCTACATGTCCCCTACGGTGTTTGTTTTTAATGATACCTTCCATTAGTCCTTTAAACAGCTTGAAAAGTATGATGCCTACCCATATAGAGAGTCACGCATTTATACGTAGGGTGATCGCTATGTATCCACTAAAGCTAAACTCTCCCTTAACTATCTAGCCATCAGACTATGCTATTGCATCTTGTCTTGGGGTAAATGTGCGTCCAGCGATCCGGCAGTAATGATACATTTCCTTGAACATGACTGCATCAATCCGTTATACCCTGCATCGCGTGAAGGCGCGAAAGTCCGCCCTGGAGTGCGCATACGACTCCCATCCCAACCATCGTCAAAGATATGTGGTATACGATATACCATGTGGTATACGAGATCAGTATACAGACTCTTCGCAGAGCGCTATACAGCTGTGCGCGTGATTATTTCCTATTTATATTTCAGCCTGGCGCTACAAAATCGTGTTTTGTTTTCTTTTAGTTGCCGTTGGTTAATTATGCCTCACAAAAAATACACTTGTTGAAATCGGGGAGTTATCGACAGCAGCGAAGCGTTTGTTAATTATATCTTGGCAGTTAATTAGTTTGAAGATATGTCTACAAATACCTTGTTTTGTTTAGATAAATACATACATGACTCTAGCTTAGACATTATTTACTGTAGTTATAGTAGAAGTTCAGTTGTTTATGTTACTGATTTCATTGAACAGCTGATAAACTATAATAAGTTTCAGGTTATGTTGTTAAAAACCAGTAATATCAAGTGCAGTTATTATAAACGTTTATATTAATTTCGAATGTATTGTAAACGGTTACAACGTGCACGTGTATTTCAACTAAATATCGATACCAAAGCAACATAAGGATTTCATATAATTCACGTGTATTGTTATCGTAAAGGAGGACGAAAAAGAGACAGAATAGAGAGACGGACTTCGTTTGCTCGTTCCATATTTCCGTTACATTCTCCCGTTCGGCAAACTTTTATCCTATTCACTCCTCTCGCCAAAGCTAACATTAAAAGTTTCACTTCAAAAATAACCTTAATTATGTAAGTCAGAGTTGAACGTTTTTAAATAGTATTTTGTTTGCAGACGTTAATTTCTTTTTAAACACCGATACTTTAAGTCAGTTGAACTAATGAAGACAGTTAATAGATCGGCGTTAACAGGAAGGGCAGTAACTTCAGTCTCGAACCTACAATGTAGTTTTGCAAAGTCGGAGATTCAGCAGATTGCGTTATATTTAATACATCGATTGTGCTGGCTCTGCATACATTAAGAACTTCGATAACTAATCGAAGGTGTCAAAAAAAAACCTGCATTATTACGTTCATTTTATCATTAACAGTAAAGCAGCTGTTATTTTATAAGAAAGTTTAAATTTGTGTTTTTTCTTTGCGTCACAAAAGACGTATCTACTGAAAAAGATTTAGTTACGTTCAGTAATTTACTGAAAAAAGTCCAATATTAATTTATCAAAACTACATTTTTTAATTAACATCCTTATCCCGTACAAAGACGCTCGTCTTTATCTCACGTCAATTAGCCATTTTTAATCATAAAGCAATTATTTATATTAATAAATTAAAATTTCATTTATGACTAAGAGTTCTCTGATTCACATAAGTCAACAACTGATCTGTGAGCGCAATTATGTACGATAAATTATTTCAATTAATTTCAGACGTTAAACAAAATTAAATAGACCAGTAAACAAGTGTGACTAATCAACGAGTTTGCTTCCATTCGGCCCATCCGAACTCAGCAACTTATACATGATCAGCTGTTTAACAATATCCAAACTCAGAAACTTATACATGATCAGCTGTTTAACAATATCCTAACGCAGCAAGTTATACATGATCAGCTGTTTAACAATATCCGAACTTAGCAACTTATACATGATCAGTTATTTAACAACATTCAAACACAGAAACTTATACATGATCAGCTGTTTAACAATATCCAAACTCAGCAACTTATACATGATCAGCTGTTTAACAATATCCTAACGCAGCAAGTTATACATGATCAGCTGTTTAACAATATCCAAACTCAGAAACTTATACATGATCAGCTGTTTAACACTATTCGAACTCAGCAACTTATACATGATCAGCTGTTTAACAATATCCGAATCCAGCAACTTATACACAGCTGTTTAACAATATCCGAACCCAGCAACTTATACATGATCAGCTTTTTAACACTATTCGAACTCAGCTGTTTTAACAATATCCGAACCCAGCAACTTATACATGATCAGCTGTTTAACAATGTCCTAACGCAGCAAGTTATACATGATCAGCTGTTTAACAATATCCAAACGCAGCAACTTATACATGATCAGCTTTTTAACACTATTCGAACTCAGCAACTTATACATGATCAGCTGTTTAACAATATCCAAACTCAGCAACTTATACATGATCAGCTGTTTAACAATGTCCTAACGCAGCAAGTTATACATGATCAGCTGTTTAACAATATCCAAACGCAGCAACTTATACATGATCAGCTGTTTAACAATATTCGAACTCAGCAACTTATACATGATCAGCTGTTTAACAACATCCAAACTAAGCAATTTGCCCTTTGACTCCAGTATCTGAACACATTCACTTAAGGAACGTGGAAAGCTCACATAAGCACATCTACCTCCTCGAAAGTCATCATATGACATGACAGTTTAACATATTTAACCTAAAAATGTTTCAACATTTTTACAACAGGGATGTTGCTAAATTTGGATGTTGTTTAATAGCTGATCATGTATAAGTTGCTGCTTATGGATGTTGTAAAAATATTTACGAAAATATTAATATTTTCGATGCCTTAATATTGTGCTAAATGAAATCTGCTTCCAACTAATACAGTTTGTGAAGGACTGTGCGAGAATGACACCGTGGGCTGTTTTCTCAAAATTGACGTCAGTCTGATGGCACGTTCCTGTTTATTACATTCGAGAAAATAGTAAAGTAAATTGCTGTTTCCTTATCTTTTATCATTCTGTACACAGAAAACCAGGGGAATGTACATTCCAAAGCAATTAATTGTAAGTTGCCGCAGGACAAACTTTCGGGCATACTCCAACGTCTCATCTACGAAAACAAAATCTATTTTACAGAAATGGTGAAGTTTTGACTGTTATTTTTAAATTATTTTGATTTTGTTTTATAGCTGGAAGAGGTCAAAATCTTTGAAGGGCTAATTAACCATCTTCCAGTAGTTCAATGAAACTGAAACTTGCCAATTAGACTTTGCACCAATATAAAAATATATCAAATTTTAGGGTCAATTCCCCAATACGCACTGGTTAACAGCTGTGTAACGGCTTCTTCATGTTTGAATGTAGACTGCTGGATCAGCAGTCGAACCGTTTGATAGAACGTGCTTTGAAATCTTCGACTGAAATTTTAAAAACTTTGCACAATTTCTACCAAAAAGTATGTACGTACAATCGAGTGACATATAAGAGTCAAGTTCATGCCGAACAAATTAACCAGTTAAACACTCAACTTTGCCGTTCAAACTTATTCTTGTGGCAATAATAATGACGAAGACTGAGTAATATCTTCAGTCGAAACGAGATTATATATTCAGTTGAAAGAGGAGATTTGATACGACCTGGTCATCCCGTAACAGGCGTTCAAGTTGAATTGAATAGTAAACGAGGTGAGCGAACAAGATTACATTGATTTTAAGAATCGTGTCAGCGCAAAATGATCTGTTTTTAACAAATGTCACTTTAAAAACGCGTTGTATCTAAATATTTAAGCCTACTGTATCGAATTATAGGACGCCCTATGTTAAAAACCTAGGGAAATAAATTAGTTTGGCCGCATTTGCATTAAAAACAATACGTTCGGTTTTAAAAGCCTGGTCAACACAACTCCTCTCAGCATTTGGTGGCCCAACAGGCTAGCTGCACCTATTGGGAGGATATACCCGAGTTTAATACACACTTACACACTTACACTTACAACACTACACTTACGACTTTAACACTTTTCACTTACACTTACATTTAGGGAGGCGATAATAGCCTCAATGTGCTTTTCGCCTTAAAAACGCATTTGGTGGCCACTGCGTGAAGGCCTTTCTGAAAGTTTTATTACATAAGATACATAACACATCAGTGTAAACAATTTAATAACAGTTATCTGTTCAAAAAGGAAACATTGATATGAAAGAATGGTCTACAAGGAGCATATCGAATAAAAGGAAGCATTAAATTTCTGAAAATCTTATAGTTTTTATCACTTAATGGTGGGATATTTATGTTTTTTATTCGGTTATTTGCTGTAATTTGTGTATACAAAGCAATGAACGAAATTTCGTGAGTATGGATCAACTTCCGTTCTCAAAACCTATCTGGAAACTCCAAACATACAACATAAGCCTACATGCCTAAGCCTACTTTATACTTAAAAACTAAGAAAAAAGTTTCTTGTTATTTTTGAAGTGAATACTTCTTATGGCGGGGTATGGATGTATGTTTTGCACGGGAAAAAATTCAGTTTGCCGTCACGCATCAAGCTCTTGTATATATAGCATATACTTATATACTACTTCTTATGGCGGGGTATGGATGTATGTTTTGCACGGGAAAAAAATCAGTTTGCCGTCACGCATCACGCTCTTATATATATATATATATATATATATATATATATATATATATATATATATATATATATATATATATGGATACTTTTATACTACTTATTATGGCGGGGTATGGATGTATGTTTTGCACGGGAAAAAATTCAGTTTGCCGTCACGCATCACGCTCTTATATATATAGCATATACTTATATACTACTTCTTATGGCGGAGTATGGATGTATGTTTTGCACGGGAAAAATTCAGTTTGCCGTCACGCATCACGCTTTTATATATATTTTTGTTTTAAAATGTATTTTTGAAGTGAAAACTTGTATGTTCGCGCCATTATTCTTATTACTTACCCAGTCCAACTTAATTATTTAGTTTTGTATCAAGTGTTAACTGTGTAACAGTGACGTTTTATACGTTTATTATATATTGGTAGATGTGAATAATAAATATTTAAATTATTTTTTACGCTATTATACTACTTACCCAGTCCAACTTTATTTAGTTTTATGACAAGTGTTAACTGTGTAACAATTTTTAATTCCAAACAACCCTTACAATTCCAAACAACCTGCCTTTCGAAATTAAAATATTGCAGTTTCCATTGAAGTTGGCATTTACAATGACAATTAATAAGTTACAGGGTCAGATATTAAGTGTAGCAGGAATTCATTTGGGACTCCGTGCTTCTCCCATGGTCAGTTATAGCCTATTCTAGTGTCGAGTAGCAAAAATCTGTCTGGGAAAAAAAACCATAAAATCATATAATATTGTATTTAGAGCCGCCTCGGTGGCCTAGTTGATAGCTATCGTACTGGGCTTTCACCCCGAGGACTCGGGTTCGTTTCCCGGCCAGGGCTTGGCATTTTCATATAGCCCAAGTGTGCACAATAGTCGGACGTTAAAAAAAATGTATTTAGAAATATTTTAAACTGAAATTAACGTACTCATAATTTTGAACCGACTATATATTTTATTTTGTGGTGTAAAATATATAGCCATAACCCGTGATAAGAAGTACTCACTTCTGTCGGCAGTCATGCGACTGCCACCTTTTTTTTAACAAGAACATGCATCTAGGCTTGTGCTCTTGTTGGGTATTTAGGTTTTAAGTTAGGCACTTGAGGACATGAGCTGGGATATACTCTCGAAACGTCGTGTGTAGGTAATATCCTAACAAACTGCAACAATAGGGTTGTTTCACGCACAATACGTGACTACGTGTAAACGAACAAAAGGTTTACGTTTTTCAGCATTTTTACCTACGCTTATATTTTAACTTTCAATTAAATTTACGTTAATAACGCTTCAAGCGTTTACAGTGTGTATAATTTACTACGTAAAGATTACAGCATAAAATTTGTAATTACCAATACTGAAACATATGTGCATCACATGATTATAACTGTTTGTTTACAGTGTTGCCAATTCGTACAGTTTAAGTGCAATTTTCAATGACTATGTTGGGGATTTTCACACGTATACTGTAAGAAGGACGTAAAAACTGATCAATGGTGACATAATTTTCGACATTTTGATTGATATAACCGTTTCTACACCAGTTGAATGAAGAAGTGATACAGCTGTACTTAGAAGTTTTTTGTTGTTGTTTACAGTTTTTAAAACTAAACGAAAACTGACCGCGTTTTCTGGTTTGTGCATGGAGTTTGCGCATATTTAGGGAAATTTTGTTAATAATTTTATTTTTCGACCCATTTTTCTGCTAAACTTCTACTATAATTAACTAACATATTTTTTAAAAAAATTTATAATTAAACTGAAAATACTAAAATACTAACAAAACTAATGACTTAGTGTATCACAAAATTTTTTAAAATACGTATTAAAAACAAACCGAAAAATCAGCTGATCGAAATTTTAGATAAAACACAAACTCAAATTAATTAAATTAAAAAAAAATAATAATAAAACTTCTGAGTAAACGGTAAAACCGAAAACCTAACAGTGACGTTTTTTTTTTAATAAATAGCTTTCCAATTGAAAGCCTCCGACATTTGTTTGAATGTTATTTTGAGCAGTGTTTAAGAAATTTAGTTGGTTGTAAAAATGTTTGTTGCTGTGTTTTTTTACCGTTTATTCTGATAAAAAGTTTCAGAATTTATAATTTTATGTTTTTACAAATAGTTTTAGAGACATTTTATTGGAAAATGTGCTTTTGAAGCGGCCCTAATGTAAGATCCATTTTTGGAAGAATAATCGAAAGTAAGAAAATCGGGGGTATTTTCTTGTAGGGTAACAGACATCTTGTTAGGTTATTAACAGAGCACTCGTTCTGTTTTTAATATGTACAAAATACAGAAACGGTAAACTGCATCAGCATGGACTAGTTCCTTTAGCTTCCACCAGAGTGTGCACAGACGACAGATGTACAAGTCTAAATCACTTGTCACTCGGATGTAATCAAAACAATAAAATATAAATCTCAAGATCGATTTTGCATTGTTTCAAGATGTGTTTACATTTATTGATTTCGACTTGAAAAATTTTAAGAGAAAACGTAAACAAACCATTTTAATGTGTATTGGTCACAGTTTTAAAATTAGATTTCTATCGCAATTCTACTCCGAATTACAGGGGGAAAACATTTGTCTTACGAAAATGAAATCAATACAATGGCCAACAGGTACAGCCTTAAATTCTTTATCGGTAATGCAGTTCAGAATTAGGAATGGAAAAGCCTGATCTCTAGCGACCAATTACTGAATCACTTCAAAGCACAACTGTTTGTAATGTTACATTCTTGTACCGATGCACCTTGTGCATTTTCTCTTATAACTAAAAATCTATTGTACTTTATGTAAATTTTCCTATTAAAAAATATTTAAAAACTATATTTAATAATATCTTAAATGTGTAAGAAGTTAAGTACAGTTGCTGACTGAAATATTTAATATCAAAACACACGTTCTCGTTACCATAGTTTTCACTAGTAACAGTAGTTATACCACGTTTGTGTGTTACAGTACCGGTGGAGAGGACCGGTGCCTCTAGGTGTCCCCGGGAAACCAAAAACAAAAAATATAAAGCCTTCAACAAATCAACGAAAAAAAAATTAATTAAACCAACACCTTAGTGGCGACTACGTTCTCTCCACTTTTACTTAAATTTTTAAATTTCCGTTACGAGTTTTATACAATTTTGATTTTCTGACACCATATTTTGATTATAATTTGACTTCAAAAATATAAAACAACACTATACAAATGCATGGTGACCAAAAAACAGCTGATTTCTTGAGGTTCGTTTTTTACATTTGTTTACGATGAATATAAACAATAAGAAAAAATTATTAATTGTAAATATTGAAACATTTATGTATTTGACTACAAACAAATCAAGGGATTATTGTTATAATTTTGTTTAAATTAAATACATATTTTGTAATTATATTGTATAGCCTAAGCTTGGTATATGTTATTAAATATTTCAGAATGATGTTTTTTTAAATGATTGCAGAAGGATATATTTAGATAAAGCAAAATATAACTGTGTAATAGCAAAAAGAAACAAAAATTATTGCTGTACTATGGTTTAAACAATTTAACAATGAAAAGTGTTAAAATTTCTGTTTTTATAAACACTTAGAAAATTTTCGCACAATAATATTATTTTAGTGTATTTATTAATTTTTAATTTATTAAATTAAAAAAAATCGCCACCATACATGCAGCTTTCAATAAATAACAATAAAACGGCGTGAAGGTTCATTTTCATATTTTTATTATAAAACAAAAATCTTCATACATTTCACTTTTAACGAGATAGTGAACGTGATCACGTGTTTTAGTGATACGATCAGTGCTCATTTCATGGTACATGTCTTGGGCCTGGGTTATATGAATCATACACCATGGCAACCACTTCAACAGCTAATTTTCTAATGCGAATTCGCGTTATTATTGATTTAAACTATGAATTTTCAGAAACACTGACAGTTATTTGTGTATTAGTCAACTACCAAGAATTTAATTTTTGAGTTCTTTGTCTTTGTTATTTTCCGAAATAAAACTACGTTGCGGTTTCATGTTTGTATTTTCTATAAAATTTAAAAGCAAAATTTTTTACAGGATTTTAAAAATATACAAGATTAAACAATTAATGATTTCCTTTTTTATTTGTTTGGCGAATATTTTGAAACAGGCTTTGCAGCTCTTACGGAAAGTGATATTTTACTAACAAATTCGATTTTCACGTTATCAAAATATTCTTTTAGGTAATGTACATTTTTTTGGAAATTCGCTTTCATCAAGACAGCAAAGAGGCTGCGTGTGTCGATTATTATAATTATTCCTTTTTGGTTGAGATTCATAAGACGTTTGGTAATTCCCAAACCTAGTTTCAAAGTCAAAAGACAATTCATATCGTACAATATTAAACAAATGGACACAGACAATTCTTTTTGTACAATATCGAACAGAATGATGGTTTTGGTTCAGTCAA
This sequence comes from Callitettix versicolor, assembly GCA_022606455.1. Lineage (NCBI taxonomy): Eukaryota > Metazoa > Arthropoda > Insecta > Hemiptera > Cercopidae > Callitettix > Callitettix versicolor. The sequence goes on from CM040190.1 coordinate 16,710,900, forward strand.
AGCAGCTTTTAATATTTGTTATAAAAACATTGTGTAATTGTTTCTTTTATTAATATCCACTAAATATTCTTTTCTTTTATTTATGTCCTCAAAATATTATTATTTTCTTCTTACAAAAAGTAATTATGCAAGTAAAAGCAACAATACGCAGTTTGACATGTCAGATCAGTAACTGAACTAACTACAGACTTGCAGCACGCTCTAGCAGGCAAGAGTCAAACTACCACGTCAAGCCAGTAGCGCGTACAATTTACACGAAGCTGAAAAAAATCGTATATTTTTCAATTATTTGTACATTACATTACATATTTATTTATATAATTATTATAAAAAGTTTTCAAATTACACTATAAATGTATTTTATTAAAAAAATAACATGATTTTGTTTGTTTAGTGGTTTAATTGTAATGTTACAAAACAACCTCGCGATACGTATTTACCCGTTGTGGATTCAATAAAAGTAAGTTCCAGACGTACAGTTCACGGGGAGGACCGATGCCACTAGGTGTCCCTGGGAAACCAAACGATTTACATAAAAATCCTTAATTTCTGCTATGCATACAAACATAACAACACCTTAGTGGCGACCATGTTCTCCTTTTTGGTTTTTAAAACTTTGTTTTTTTTATTAATGTTTTGTCGCCGTTAATATTATTGTTAATTGGATAAAATTTTTTGTTTTATTGGAAAACGGTAATTAAAATTCTATTTACTTTTTTCAAAGAGATTAAACGCTGAATATGATGGTGAAATCAGACTTTCTAAGATGGTTTCCAAAAGAAACACATTTTTAAAATTTTTATAGTAAAAATATAGCAACAGTTTGTGATCGTCGTTAAATGCTGTCATTTTGAAATTTCTTAATAAATTTACTAGGTAGCCTACTGAACTTTCATAACGGGAGAAGTTATGTAATACTATCAACTCTTAATTATATGGTGCGAAAAGAGTTTAAAAAATAATTCAGTTTTGTACAGTGAAGCAAACAAAACGTGTACTTATTAAGAAAAACTAGTTCAAATTTAGTAAATATTATTTTTATTAATTTATTTATCTATGTTTTACCTTTAAACCATCTACGTTTCGAATAAGATAATGTTAAACAATGCACACGTTCTGGTATACAATAGTTCTGTACACTTTAACACGTTGTAGTGTATTCGATTAAATATGCAGTTCACGATAATCAGCATAGTCAACGATTTCAGATGTTTGACTTTTATCCGAAGCGCATAGGTCAATGATAGCTGACGCAATAAGCACCTGTCTCGCTGACGTGATAGAAGCACATTTCCAAAAGTATTTTTCTTTCTCTTACCCTTTTTTGGAATCCTGATTTCACCATCATAAACAGCGTTAAAATCTGCACACAGTAGCCTTTCAAACTTTCAAATTACATTGAAAATACGAGAACGAACCCTGACCGCCGTTAAACGTTTCCTACTTTCAACGGATTTCGAAAATTCGAAACGCTAATTATGCCATTTTTAACGCTGATTACGACGGTGAAATAGCTTTTTTTCGAAAACAATTCAAGACCGAAAATTTACGGATTTTTAAAAATTAAAATGACCGCCATTTTGAGACTGTTGGAAACATTTTGATGGTTAACGACCTTGTCCAAGTTGTTGCCGTAATCGCTTTTTATGCAAAATTTGAATCAAATCGGAAGAAAATTGCGACTGTAAGCGTGAAAACACACGCGCGAGCGCGCGCACGCACGCATGGACGCACGCACACATAAACATACGCGCACACACTCACGTACATACGCGCGCACACACAAAACACGCACGCACGCGCACTCACACATATATACACGCGCGCGCACGCACGCACATCCCCACGCGCGAACACACACGAACACATGTACACACGCACACATACACGCGCGCGCACACACATACCTATATATAAAGAAACTCTCTAAAAAATGATTTAGAAGACAGGATCAAAGCTCATTTGAAGGTCTCGGGTTTGGGGTCTGACCATGTTGGCGCTCCAATAGCTCATTTTCCAAACAGAAATACGCAAATAACAGTGTGTTAAGGTTGTTAAGCAGATGACGAGCATCTCCTGTAAATCATTCTTTTTCATTTAAACTGCTAATTGTATTTTTTCGTCTTCTAATTAATAATTTCGTATCTTAAATATACAATAAAAACAGTAATTGTTGTGTCTTAAATTGGTTCTAAATTGCTTTCCTATTTGTGAATTAGCCGCGAATTTCAGTGTCGGCGCCAATCGCGTCACCTAAACAATAACCGGAGTTGACTACCATACTCACTTCTGACGTGCGATGAATGGCCAAGAAGTGCAATGTAGATGGGCAATCGCTTCCAAATATGCGACAGTTTCCGTCGAAGTAATTTCATACGTCAATAACTCGACGATAAATAGACATAGCGTCGCCATCATAGTGTCGTTTTAAAGAGAAGGAATGACCGTTTGTGCTAGATTGCTCGTACACGGGTTTTAGCATAACTTCGTGAACTGCGCAGTCGCAAAGTGAAACTACATTGTATTTTTTTAAAGTATCTGTATTATACAGTATAAATAATAACATGTTCACGAAAATATACACATTTTACCGCTGATTATGATGGTGAAATCAGGTTTACGTAAAAGTAGAACAGTTAGCCTATACCTTTTCGAAATTCGCTTCCATTACGTCAAGACAGCTGCGCGCCACGATTTACAAACCATTTAATACACATTTCCAACCGCCATTTTCCGAGTATACTTGTCAAAGATCTAGTAGTACGTTTTCAAACAATTGAAATACCTACAACAATGGCTTTATCCATTGTTTAAAAAACAATAAAAGTAGTACAAATGAAGTTTGAAATATTAGGCTGCGACACAGGTGATTTTATTACTCGAGTGTGCTTCGTGGATGCGATTAAACGTAGCCTAACTGATAAAGCTTTTCAGAAAGTAAACTGTGATATGACAGTGCGTGTGATTTGATAATGGAGGTTAGAATTGTGCAGGTGAGTAAAAGCCGAGGTACTGAAACCAGGTAGGCATATTTAGAATGTCTGTACTGTACATAGTAGAGGGTATAATTTTTGTCCATTTTTTTAATTATTTTATTACAATTGAAACTGAACTTAGACCATCTATCAATATATCTATGAAATGAAAGCTTTAGTTGGTTGCACATCCTATGACGCACTCCAAAATCCAAAAATCACTTGATCTTGTGACAGTTGTATCAATCTTGCCTTAGTCCAAATCAAACGGTTTTATCCTGTCCAACCGCTGAACTTGAACTGAATTGTCGAGAACTTGTAGCATCTCGATGTTATGGTGCTTATGCAGTCTTACTTCATGCTTCCTAGCAAATCGCCGAACCTCTTCACGAACTGTAGCAATTTGTAAATCCTTATGAAGATCATCATTGCGTATGCACCATGGGGCATTAACAATGCCTCTCAGTACTTTATTTTGAAACGTTTGAATAATTTTAATATTGCTTCTTTTCGTGCAGCCCCAAAGCTGCACACCATATGTCCAGATGGGTTTTAGGACTTGTTTATAAAGTAATATTTTTGCTACAGTGATGCTTTTTGCTAAAAAACTGAATTTTAAGTTTACATCAATGCGGATGCAGTACATAAATTGTATACCTGTCACATATGTTTAATGATTTATTTTTTTAAAACTTGTATTCACTCCTCTTCCAGCAATTATGACAAATTTATTATTTTCTACCAAATACATTTTTATTTCGAATAAAAAATCAATGAATTTTTCAAAAAAAAATTAAAAATGTGTTATGAATTTTTAAAAAAAGTTTGCTTTTAAAGTGAAAACTAACCACCCCTAACTGATATTCTGTCCTCATTTTGTATGAGGACAAATACAGAAACTCACGAGAATACAAAACTTGTACAAAAAGTGAAACGCATAACTTTAATCAAAATAACTTTCAAGTCATGAGAGTGTGTGTGTGTGTGTGTGTGTGCGTGCGTGTGTGTGTGTTTTTTTTAAGAAACCTGAAATCTTATAAAACAACTACCCGTCAGTCCTGTCAATTCTTTTAAAGTTGGTACGTCAAGTAAACAAACTTACAGCACACTCTAGCAGCAAACGTCGGAACTACTAAGCCAACCTTTACGTGCTAGTGTGTAAAATTTAAGCAAAACTAAACGAAATTTTTGTATTTTTCATCTATTTCGTACAATATTTATTTACGCACTTATTAAAAAAAGTTTTCGAATTAAACTACGATCGTATTTTATTAAGAAAAGAACACAGTTGTGTTAGTTTAATGGTTTATTTACAATATCAAAATGAAGCGTCGCGATCAGAACTGTTAAGCTTTCACTTGAACAAAACCGAGTTCCAAACAGAAAACATTCGGGGAGAACCGATTCCACTAGGTGTCCCTGGGAAACCGAAGTAATTTACCTGTTTAACCTTAATTTCTGCTAGGCAACCAACACCTTAGTGGTGACCTTGTTATCCCCTTTTGGTTGTTGAAAATGCATACAATTGTTTTAAATTCATTTTTTTTTTAACACGTGTGATAAGAAATGTGATAATTATAAATACACAATTATACTACCAACACATTTTTGAAAGTTTGGTTTCTTCTTACGTCTGATCAGCGCGTAATTTGTATCAATTTTTTAAAAATAATTTGAATAACTATCGTCATTTTGAAGCTGTTCAGTGGATATTGCCGATGTCAGACGTTACCAGAGTCGGTATTTTGAGATTTTGACGCGAAAATGTCTATTAGATGACGGGTATGGATGGCAATCGTGTGAAAATGGCGACAGTTTCTTTCGAAGTTATTTCGAACATCAATAATTGCTAGAAATAGCCATATCGTGCCCACTTAGACTGGTTTTAAGGAGGGGGAATGGAAGAGTGTACTAAAAAAGTAACCAATTTGAAATCAAAATATTGTAACGAAATTTGATCGCTGTAAAATGCATGTTTATATGTATTACCAAACACGTGTCTGAAAGTATGACTTCTATCGTAATCACCTTTACTTAAACCTCTATCAAAAAGCTTTATATTTTCAATAACTACCGCCATTTTAAAACCGTTTAAACGATTTTGGATTTAATTGTATTTTAAAACTGAATTCTATGGTATTTCAATTAATTCGGATACATACGTAGTAAGCTATTCACGTATGTTGAATTTATTACTTTTCTTATTAAAATAGGCTGTATAACCTAACTCTTTAATCACGTGATGAATTTTCAAAATTAAAAGTCATTTTCCCTTAATCTGCGCCTGTACGTGCGCGATGCACAGCCATATATATATTGCACATAAAGATCTGAAACATTTAAGGTTTATAAATGAACACCTAGAAAACGGATTTCAAAATTTCAAATTACAGTCTCGATTAATCGTCATCCTCGGGACCGTTGAGATGACGGATGACAGAATATATACCACCCGTACTTCCGGCAATCGATAAGAATAACATGCTGTACTCTGTTTATAGAATAGAAAGTTTTATTATTATTATTTTAGAACATGTAATTTTTTATGTAACTGTAATTATGTATCATACGCAAATTTTAATGCATAGGTATTTAATACAGTGAATTAACCTACTTAACCTATTCACGTAACATAAGCGACAGCACAGCGCGCGTCACTTGTGTAACTGTTACGTGATCGACTTATACTCACAAGTGGTATTATCGTTAATAGTATCAGAGTGCTTATCTACAAAAGAAACATTCATGCACTCTTTGCATTGTTTGAAGTGTTTCTATTTCATTCCGCTAAAGAATGGGATGGGTGCAGACTAGCTGCACCTATTGAGAGGATTTAGACGTCCTTCGAGGTACCCGAGTCTAACACACACTTACACTTACTTTAACACTTTATACTCACACTTACATTTAGGGAGGCGATAATAGCCTCAATGTGATTTCGCCTTTAAAAAAAATTACACTTTTCGATTATCAAAGTCGTTTAGAGTAGCAATTAGTGTCGGTTGTCGTCGCTTATGCTATAAATCAGTTGTTTCCAGTTACAGTGTTTTGTTTTGTCTAGAGGTTACTTTTTTATTTATTACAAATTATTTACTAAGGAAGACTGTTTAAAATATTAAGTAACAGAATTAACCTCAACTGACTGTTAATTTACTCTACTGTACATTCTTTTAAATATTTAGAGTAAATATTATACTAAATGTTATCTAGCGTCTTTTTTTTTAAAACATTTAGAATTTAGAAACAATGGAGAACTATTGTAACTCATTATATCATGCTCACAAATATTCATTATTTTTTCACGTAACGCTCAACGGATATTGCTAGTGTGAAATAAAAACAATTTACGGTACTAAATTCGACGGCGATTAGGGTTTATTTTTATTATTTGTTTTTGCTTCCAAACTGTGGTCTTATTTTATTTCAAATTTGCTACTCAAACTTCACTCACGAACCTTCATGTATGACTAACATTTGAGTAAAACCTTACAAAATAATTTTGAAAAATTTGTTTTTATTCCATAGTTCTTTAACCGAACTTTTGCAGATGTAACAATCCAAAATTTTTTTGAGTAGGCCTACTTATGGTCAAAATATGTTCAAAATCGTTTGGCCGATTTTGAGAGAATCTGATTAAAAAAATTTTTTTACAAATAAAGGGTCTTCATAATTATTTCTTTGTTAAATCCAAATACAGCTTTTATTTAAATCGTGGGATTTGAAAATAAACATCTCTCCAGACGTTTTTCAAAAATAGAAAACTCCAGATCGATTTTTTCACGAACACCAAACTTTCTGTGTGCCATTCGTCGGTGGTCAAGTGAAATAAATTTAGCCGTTTATAAGGCAAAAAATTGTTTACATTTCGTAGCCTATATTAATCGCTACATGCAACTGTCCTATTGACGTGATGATAACGTCTTTTTTCTGACACAAAGAACAGATTGTGAAATATATTCTTGCTTCTAAGGCAGGAAATTCACATATTCGTTTTTTTTTGCACGATCACAATAACTGCCACATCAATAGAAAGAGTGGGGATTTTTTAAAACCACAAAGCATATAAAAAACTTCGTCGGTGTTCTTCCCATTTTTTCTAAATAAAAAAAAAAAAAAAAAATCGGTTGCGCAGACTTATAGCCCAATCTAGGAGACAATATATTTTGATAATAGTTACAATTCAATAAAAACAACAAAATCGTACGAGGTGTGTTCAGAAAGTGACAGGCACTAAGGTCAGACGTGTTTTTATGAGCTCGGCGATTTTCGTTTGTTAAAAGAAATGGATCAAAGAATTTGTATCAAATTTTGAGTAAAAAATGGAATAAAGTGTGTGAAATGTTAACAAAGGCCTATGGTGAATCTGCTATGAGCAAAACAAGAGTTTACGAGTGGTATAAGCATTTCCAAGAAGGCTGTGAAAGATTACGAACGCCCTGGACGCCCCAGCACATCATCAACCGATGAAAACGTGGAAAAAATGAAAGAAATGGTTATGAACAATCGCCGAATCACAATTAGAGAGGTCGCTGGTGATGTTGGAATATAGATTGGATCATGTCATGACGTTGTTTCCAATGTTTTGTGTATGAAACGCGTGGCAGCAAAATTCGGTGCGGCCGAACGTGAAGGTTCGATATTAATGGTATAGTGCATCATGAATTCCTGCCACCAGGTGAAACTGTCAGTAAAGAGTACTACATACAAGTTCAAAGCCGTTTGCGAAAAGCAATCCGAAAAAACGCCTGGATCTGTGGAAAAACAATTAATGGCTTTTTCACCACGATAATGCACCAGCTCACACTTCATTGCTTGTTCGTGAATTTTTGGCCAAAAACAGTAACTGTAACGATGCCCCAGCCTCCATATTCGCCAGACATGGCTCCGTGTGACTTTTTCCTATTTCCAAAAATAAAGAGAACCTTAAAGGGCCGTCGTTTTACAGCCGTATATGACATTAAAAGCGCATCGCTGAAAGAACTAAAGGCTATCTCAAAGATCGAGTTTGAGAAGTGTTTCGAGGATTGGAAGAAGCGCTGGCACAAGTGCATAATCTCCAATGGGGACTATTTTGAAGGCGACAACATCAATGTAGAAGAATAAATAAATATTTTGTTCAAAAATTTAAATTCTGGTTACTTTCTGAACACACCTGGTACTTCTACGAATTAAAACAAAAACAAATATTAGATTTTCTTGTAAACAACTGTAACGCCGTTTAAACTGAGATCAAATTCTCGCCTTGGCTGTCACACCGGACAGTTCACGCGGCGTGGTCTTGGAAGCTGTAGCTTTAGCTGGGTAGGCTATTCGTTTGTAGATAAGAAGAGATGCATGCAAACAAATGTAGTTTACAAAAACCAGTTATGCGTTCCAAACTGAGCCAAAGTACAGGCTATTTTAAACCACAAAATTAGGCCTAGACAAGTAAAGGTCAAAGATTTTGGTAGATCAATGTAGAAGAATAAATAAATATTTTGTTCAAAAAATTAAAATTCTCGTTACTTTCTGAACACACCTCGTATATCTTAGTTTCTGATAATAACAACACATTAGTGGCCTAGTTCTAATGTTCTAAACAAGCAACAAAATGATAAAAATAACAATTTTGCACGTAACCAAGTGTGATCGAAAAATGACAATTACAAATTTGTATTTAAGCTTGATAATTGTAGGCATGATAATTTATACTACTATCATACATTACTGAGTTTGATTTCATTATCATTATCAGCGTTAAAACTCTACAAATTAGTTTTTTATATTTCCAATAACAAACAGCTGTCATCAGAAGTCGAAAATTCACACACTATTTCGAAATTTGAGCATAATAACCTAACAAACTCCATCTTTTTAGAGAGCAAAAAATGTTTTTACTTGAAAAATAAAATGAGACCAGTATCATTTTTTCAGAGTTGGTAACCATGCTGTACATATAAGATGACAGCCAGTTTTTCATAAAGGTGTAGTAATACTGCAACGTAGACAGGCATATTCTGTTGTATCAGCTGTTATCAGTCGACTCAGCTGTTATCTTCAAACAGTTGTGCTTTGTGCCTTTCTTGTCAGTAGCTTCGCTTCATAAAACGGTGCCGGTAAATTATTTTAGTTCAAACACTGTGCCGATGAGTTGATGAAAATTTTAATTTAGGCCTACTCTTCTGCCATTTTGAAACTTAAAGATGGTGAAGTAACTGTTTCATTTTTAAAAAAATGAGTAACTATACATTTTTAGTAACTGAAATAGAGACAAAATAAACCTTTTTTTAATTAAAAATATTAATTTTTACTTTCTTGTAAGATTTATTTTATTTAAAAATAGTACTGAATGTGATTTGGGAGACTTTGAGTAACTAATTAGCATATTTTTAGGACCATAATAATAATAAATAATTAGCAATAATAAATAAATAATTAGGAGTAAATAATGAGCATATTTGTACTCTTAATTTGTGTCAAAGTGAAAAACGAAGGAATAAATTATAATTTTTATAAAATAATTTAAATAAAATATTGTTATACAATATTTAGGGCAAATATTGAGCCTTTTTACACTCAGTCCATTTGATGAAAAAATCAATTCGAAAAATATTTCCTTTTTGAAAACTGTGATAATTTAAAAAAAAAGATAAAATGAAAACTAAATAATTCAAAAGAAGCATGTTTTGAGAAATATGACCGTATCGAAAAAAACGATTGTACTAAAAATGTTTTGTTAAACTACACTTACGACTTTAACACTTTACACTCACACTTACATTTAGGGAGGCGTTAATAGCTTCAATGTGCTTTTTACCTTAAAATAACAAAAAAATCATCTAGTAGCTCCTAAAATCAAACTGTTTATTTACTGAAAATTAAAGTAACAGTGAAAAGAGAAACTGTTCAGAATCTAACCACTATGTTTTGTTTCACAGAAAACAAAAAGAAACATCTTCCTACACGGAATAAAACTGCTGTCCAGGTTCCAGCTGACCTGTTTACTCCTGCTGACTTGCATGCTTGTGTTTTACATCACGTTGACTTCAATGCGGCTTCAGTCGAAACAGAAGATGCAGGACAGACTTGTAAGGGACATGTTCGGATTTCCACTTCACAGTTTTTTCAAAATATTTCACAGTAAGAATTCAACTGAAACTAGATCACAGGAAACAGGCATTGTACAGGTACAAAATTAAGGCATTTGACACTATTGGTCAGTTAATGCAGATAATTGATAAAGTTATCATACAAAGTTTTTGATGCTCCTTCAGGTTGGCGTTTAGTGTTTTAACTTTGACATGGGTAAAACAAAAAGAAATGAGATTGTTGCAGTGTGTTGTGTTTTTATTATTTAGTTTGTCTTAACAAAGATAGTTTTTGTTTGAATGTTTTGCTGTCTTGGAATCTGGTAGATAACACAAGTTTGTGATCATTATTTGACTTACTGGCCATATGGATGTCAAGATCAAGTAGTATGATGTGATGAAAAAACCAGTGCGTGGTGTGTGACCTTGCTTGAATCTGTATTAAGCATCTGAGTTAAACGTGGTACAGAACAATTCCATCTGGCAGTTACCAAATGTTGTTTCTTCTTTCAAGTTAAATTTGTGTAAATTCTGTCTAGTGATAATATGTAACCAATTTTCATTCTATAACGCTTTGGACTTTGTGAAGTTTAATGAAGGAGCTGTATTCATAATTGAAAAACAATCATGGAACGCAGCCGCCTCCTATACATGATGAAGAAGAATTTCTTATAACTAACAACTCGGAGATTACTATGTACTTTTCTATATAAATATCAGTTATTAGTATACCAGTTACAATGTTTGTATACAGCAAATGATAAGACACTAACTTTGTGAATAGTCCAAAATATTAATGCAGTTGAATCGCCGTCAGATCAGTGTTGAAGTTGAAACGAGAAATGTTTTCGATGATTCTGGAGCATAGCAAGGAAAACAATCTGGTTTATACACCACATTGTTTCAGGAATAATTCTAGTTGTAATTTGTTCATAAATTGTGTACACATATGTGTTATTTGAGCTGTGATTATGTCTGTTTTAATGTTCAACAACACTCTGTATTTTGAGAGATGTGTTTTGAAAATGGAAATCCATTCTTAAACTAACATATTCTCTAATTTTTCAAAAGACTGAGTGCAAAATGACTTTTCAGGCAGGCCTCAATTCAAGGCAGTGCGTAGGTTTTATCTATAACTGTTCAGGTATCTAACATAACCTCATTTAAAAGAATTAGGCCTAATTTGAATTTTCTATCATGTTCATAAAAAACATTGATTTAGTTAGCTATTATATAATTACATTCAATGAAGGGCAATCAAGTAAGGACTTAGAAAACAGAAGGCTATAATGATAAAGCCAATTAGTATACTTTAGCCAATTATGTATTTGGTTAAACCGATTGTTTTCTTGGTAGACCTACTTGAAGTTATGTAAGAATTTCCAACGTTGAATAATTTTGTTTTAAAAATTGAAAACCTACCATAGCAAATGATATGTTTTATGACTGTAAAATGGAAAATTGAATTTTCGGTTTTCAATAACACTGGATGTAAATTATATGTTAGCTAAGAGCATTGTTGTAGAAACATTTTTACAAATATACATTTTTTTTTATTTCAATGTGAATATTGTAACCTATGATAATATTCCTAAAAATGATAAACAATTTTTTAAGACAGCCAATATAAAGTTGTTAATTGTTTTTTTAAAGTAAGTATTACTGTAATAATTTATTTTTGTACTTTGCAATTGTTCATTTTTGTGTAATAAAAGTTCATTTTTTTCTTGACTATAATTATACTTGGATTTTTATGCATTATGGAGAAATAAATATTCCTAATCTCATGGCCACTAAATCAGGTGGGAGAGGGAAATTGGGCTGTTGCAAGATAAGGGACCAGAAAAGTGAGAGGTGATTAAGATATAATTACACCCACACATTAACTGGCAACATGGGCAATGCAGTGCTGTCTAGTTCAGGTGCCTCACCCATTGTTTATAGGCCTATTCACACAAATAAGATTTACAATTGAAAATTTATAAAATAAATTGTAAATGTCTATTGTATTTCTTAATTTCAAAATGTACATTATGTAAATATATAGTTATGTACACAAATTGTAAATATCAGATTTTCTTTATAATATTTAAATACGGGATATACAAGGTGTGTTCAGAAAGTAACGAGAATTTTAATTTTTTGAACAAAAAATTTATTTATTCTTCTACATTGATGTTGTCGCCTTCAAAATAGTCCCCATTGGAGATTATGCACTTGTGCCAACGCTTCTTCCAATCCTCGAAACACTTCTCAAACTCGATCTTTGAGATAGCCTTAAGTTCTTTCAGTGATGTGCTTTTAATGTCATCTATGGCTGTAAAACGACGGCCCTTTAAGGTTCTCTTTATTTTTGGAAATAGGAAAAGTCACACGGAGCCATGTCTAGCGAATACGGAGGCTGGGGCATCATTACAGTACTGTTTTTGGCCAAAAATTCCTGAACAAGCGATGAAGTGTAAGCTGGTGCATTATCATGGTGCAAAAGCCATGAATTGTTTTTTCACAGATCCGGGCGTTTTTTTCGGATTGCTTCGCGCAAACGGCGTTGAACTTGTAGGTAGAGTACTATTTACCGTTTCACCTGGTGGTAGGAATTCATGATGCACTATGCCATTAATATCGAAGAACACATTGAGCATAACCGTGAAGGTTTGACCGCACTTGTCCAGCCTTTTTCGGTCTTGGCGAGCCAGAATGCCTCCAATGGGATGATTGAGCCTTAGTTTCGACATCATATCCGTAAACCCATGTTTCGTCACCTGTTATAATACGTTTCAGTAATTCTGCATCGTCGTTGACGTTATTTAGTAACTCCTGAGTAACTTCCATTCGCCGCTGTTTTTGTTCAAAATTCAACAGTTTTGGAACGAATTTTGCTCCCACGCGTTTCATACACAAAACATTAGAAATAATGTCATGACATGATCCAATCGATATGCCAACATCATCAGCGACCTCTCTAATTGTGATTTGGCGATTGTTCATAACCATTTCTTTCACTTTTTCTACGTTTTCATCTGTTGTTGATGTGCTGGGGCATCCAGGGCGTTCGTCATCTTCAACGTTTTCACGGCCTTCTTGGAAACGCTTATACCACTCGTAAACTCTTGCTTTACTCATAGCAGACTCACCATAGGCCTTTGTTAAAATTTCACCCACTTTGTTACACTTTATTCCATTTTTTACTCAAAATTTGGTACAAATTCTTTGATCCAACAGCGATTCTTTTAACAAACGAAAATCGCCGAGCTCATAAAAACACGTCTAACCTTAGTGGCTGTCACAGACAAAGTCAACAATGAAAACAGCTGAAAGTTTTATCATACTTCAAGGGCATGTATACCAACATAATAAAAAAAATGTTTGACAATCGGACTTTTCAAACCTGTGAAATTTAAAAATTCTGTTACTTTCTGAACACACCTCGTAATATTTAAATACAGGATATAGAATTTTATTTACTCTTTTTACATGGCCTAATATGACATATTTACACTCAATATGTACTAGAACATATCATGTTTTGGATGAAACACCTTGGCTGTTATTCAGTTAGTAGACAAACTATAAAACTGTAGTTATACACAAAATGCGATATATATAAATCTCTTAGTAATGCATGTAAATCGTGTACATTTTTTATATACCTTTATATAAAACATTTGTTTTAAAATATTTAAAAAACTTGGGTTATAAATTCACAGACTACATCATACTGTGCTATGTGCTACAGAACTAACCGAATGCCACAGATCTTTGATCCTGACGCATGTTCTTATGTACTTTACAACTACACTAAGAGCTTTACAAAAAAATGGTTTAAACAAAAAAATTAATTCGGATGATTTTCTAAAGTTTTCTTACAGATAATTTTTTTTTATAAATATGTGGTCTGGTGGCTATGTAGCAAAAATAAAGTTTTTTTTGATAAAAAAACAAAAAAACCACACAATGAAAAATTTGATGCAAGGTAATTCCAAATTAAATTTACTATTTAAGTATTTCATTTATTTAATTATGTTCTGCCATTTAAAAAATTAAAAAAAACCACTATTGAAATCAGTAGCATTTCCTGAAGGCAGTTGTATAATTTTTTTTTAATATGGTACTGGTAAAATTGTAAGTTAAAGAAAGAGCACATTACCAATATCTTTACTCGACGGGAGTTTATTTCACAAATAACTACTGCACCCAAGGGCAACAGTACAATTTCTCTCGCCCACCTGATTTGGTGGCCACGAGATTATACAGTATAATTCCGTTTCAATACAATATAAATTTCCATCAGTTGTTTATGTGAACAGTTCATATTTTTCTATGCTCAGTTAAATTAAAAAAAAAAATATTCTGCACAAAGAAATATTAGAAATATGTAACGTCAAATTAATCTGTTTTATTTAACTGTAAAAAAGGGGAAAATCTATATTGTTTTTTTTTAATAGCTTATGCCCTTATTGGAGAAATTTAATCAGTCCACACACTTCCAAGTCCAATATCGCTATTGAGAGACTAGCGTTTCAGCTTCTTCTTCCGTTCCCAAAATTTTTTCATCCTGTCCTTTGTTCATCAGTTATGGTATAGGTCTTTTGTTCAAGTGTTGCTAGCTTCAATCACAGATATTTATTCCTTAGAATCCTCTTCTCTGCTCTACCTTCAATTTGAGGCACTGTCAAATTTAACTCTTCTAAATCACTCTGGATCTCATTGAACCAATTATTCTGCATTTTAATCTTCCAGAAGTAGCTAAATAGCTGTTTCACCAGTCGGGTTTCTGGAAGGCGTGCTAATATGGCCGAAAAAGCAATTCTCCTTTTCCGCGTCATGTCTATTATTAACTAACTTTCTCGATATACCACTTCATTCGGTAGTAAGCTCCATTGGCCATTCACTTGGTGTTTCTTATTAATGATTGTTCTGATGTTTCTTCTATCTGCTTTTTGCAGTTTATCAGTTGTTGAATTAATCTTCAACTTAAAGAGTGTTTCACTAGCATAAGTTGCCTCAGGTTTAACAACGGAATTATAATGTCGAAATTTCTATATTGGTTTAATACAGAAAAGAAAATATTTCCAGAAAAAGTTTTCTTGAAGGTCACTGAACATTACTGCCTGGATCTTACCAATAAATGGAAGACCTGTCTGGTTCGTACCAAATGGAAATTTTCACTAAAAATGAACAACAAACTTTTTTTAAAATCAAATCAAATAACAAATTTTATTTAATATATAAACAACAACTATTCACAACAACTATTCATGATATACATTAAACTTCTCATTGAAAATATATTATAAAATTACATCAGTCTCTATATAATCACTAAGTTTACAATACATAAGGTAACATATATTAGACACATTCAACAGACAGGCATAGACAACAATGGAAGGTGAACAATCACTCTTAAGGGGCATATTACACATATGTCAAGTATTTGTTAAATATTTACAATACATAAGGTAACATATATTAGACACATTCAACAGATAGGCATAGACAACAATGGAAGGTGAACAATCACTCTTAAGGGGCATATTACACATATGTCAAGTATTTGTTAAATATTTGATGAAACTTTAATCATATATCATGTTCAAATATTTGTCAAAGTTGTATCAAAGAAAACATATTACATTCCTTCAATTTCTTTGATTAGCTGTGTTATTAACTAGATATATTTTGAGGTTATGTTTACTCAAGTGCAGTATCAAATAATGTTGACTTGTTATACTGCTGCATTAAACGCTTATCTTGCTATGACGTCACTGAATAAAAAGAGAGGAAATGAAAAAAGTGATTTTGGGTACGACCACGGATACAAAGGAGAAAGATACTAGGCCACTATTATTAAAGAATTATATTTGGAAAATCGTGATTCAACTATATACGATGATTTTTAAGAAAGAGTGTATTTTATACCTAAAGAATCAAGTAGAATTTAGTACAATTAATGTTTCTACTGATTTAAGTCCATGGCAATATTGCAATTGTTTTAAATTTTATACAACAAAAGGAATGGAACGAATAATGTGACACAAACAGGTAGTGACAAAATTTTGAGGTTTATCTACATATTTTGAAAATCTTTGTTAGAGATTTGTCAAAGTTTGATAAAAGGGTTAGTTCATCAAAGAACTGCCAAATTTCCTTCACCAAATATCTTTGATAAAAACAAATTTGATGTATCTTTAAATGTGTTATATGCCCCTAACATTTAAAGATAATCAAACCTAGTTTGCAGCAACTGATTGTTTTTGGTTTCTTTTAAAACATTTGACACATTTTTTACAGAAGAAATATCAGTAAATAATAATTTCATATTCTCAATAAATTAGTCAAGATACATTATACGGAAAGTATCGCGAATATGAAAAAAATCAACCTTGACAAAACTGATAACTATGAATTTGATAAATTTATATGGTTTCCTGAAACAGACAACTAATTAATTGCCAATTTTGATATGTAAATTTAGGTGGCACTGATTAAAAAATAAAATAAAATATCTTTTTTGGGTAAAAAACAACTTTAAAATCAAATTTTATTGAAATTGGTTCTAATAATTTTGATTATTAGACAAGTATCCAAACAAATTTAACAGCTTGATATGATAACAAAAAAATTGTTCAAAAGCTGTTGACAAAACACCAAGAACTGGAAGAATTTCTTAAAGTTGTTTCATTATAACATATGAAGATACATAACTGAAGACAGTGTAGCAATTTTCAAATTAACAGTACCATTTTTAAGTAATCACTTTACTCTTGTGGTATTTTAACCCTAGAAACATAATGTCTACCAACTACATATCAAATTTTATCTGTAATGATACTGAAAAAGGTAACGAACTTACTTTATTTAAAAACTAATTATATGTTATGGTATATAACTGGATAACAGTATTTATAAAAGTTCAACAATTTACGTGTTCCACATAATGTAGCAACATGACCATTGTTCTTTACAGACTACATTGACTTCTTCATTCTGCGTAGACTGCAGTACAGTAATACCCTGAGTAATACATAATTGTTTCCATAATAGATAACACAAGTCAAGAGTACAAAATCCTATAAGTTTAGCAAAACATTAAAATTTATCGGATGATTTTACATAAAAATGTATAAAATCATTTTTAAAATTAACTGATTTTAATTTTAAAAATTTACTGAACACAAACTTTGAGAAATTCACACTGCCATTATAAGGGTGTCAATATTGTAACTGAAAAAATGAACCCTGTATCAATATGGTTTTATGCATACAATCTGAATTTTGACTGACATTAAGTATGCTGTGTTCTGTAGTATCATGTGGGTTTTACTACAGTACACATTGTACATATGACCACAATAATACTGCGTATGTGTGTATGCATGCACACACATGTTTGTATATATATTTATTAGTACAGTAATGTGTATAAACAAAAATTAATTGTAGCATCTTCGCATTATACTGCTGAAAGTGTACCAGAATACTAGTTGCATAAATTGACTGGATGCGATTAAGAGTGTGTATAGTATAGTTGCTTCCTCAAAGAATATTCACATTCAACAATGACAACTGTATAGTAACAATACACAAACTACAAAGATCTCCATTTGATCTTCAGCCATTCCCTGACTGCTTGATATGTGTGCAGAGGCAAAATTATGCCATTTTGTGATACTGAAATAAAGTGCACACTATTCTATTACCGAACAGCATTTAGACTCCAGGAAAGTGGAGTCTGGCTAGCCTCAATTTCAGGGTATGTCAGAATTACAGAAAATATCAGAGACCCAATTCTAATGATGGGGACTGAATGGATGGTCAAATGACGCATGGTTTATAGACCCTTTGATGTCAAGGTGACATTGAAGTAGGAAGATTGTGTGTTGGGAAACTCTAGAGATTTGGAATGGTATACGGATGTGCTCCAAGACAAAGACAGGCATTGGTGCTGAGATGTATTGCCTGAAACCAAGGGTGAAGAGAGTTTTTACCCTGGGATAATACGCAACAGTATTCCAGGTACACGTAATGGTCATTATTGACTATGTTTAGAAGAATTTGAAATGTGCCTTCAAGAAGACTTGAATTCATATTTATACCGATAGTCAAGTAGCAAGTAAAGCAATCAAAGCTCTTGTGGGTCCAATAATTCAGTCAAAGCTGAGAGTGTCAGGAGAACCTCAGGTTACTTTTCACTGGATCCCAGGCATTAGGGATTGAGGGTAATGAGGAGGTCGAATGGCGTGTTGTATCAAAATTTCAAAGCAATCAGTGAAGAATTTTAGATGATTTAAGATTTTGAACAAACAAATATTTATATTTTTATTTAAACAGATTTATAAATATGCTTGTGCAAGAATAATGCTTATTCATAAAGTATCATACAATACATGTGAGAAGCTCAATGCCACTACTTGGTATATTTCTCTTTCTTTCTTTTATCAATGAAATTATATTTATTTTTTTTATTACGTTTATTAATTCTGAGAATGTTTAAAAAGTTTTATTTAATTTTTCCTAAACAAGCATACTCGTAAATTGGAGCCACAAAGAAAACTGTCTAGTGCTCCACCCAGTGGCTAGTTCAAGAAATGTCTGTATTGGTAAGTTTACAAAGAATCAAGCTCAAGCCTTCAAAAAGATAAGTAAGTGCCTTTTGCTACCAATTTTTATTACTAACATTGCTGTAGCCCTTCATTCCTTCTGTCCTTCGTTACTCATTACAGTAGACTCTCGATAGTCTGACACGTTCTATAATCTGACAATGTCTTGGCAGCAATACCTCTAGTGAGTGTGAGACCATATTCATGGATGACAGGGGTGGAGAATGACTCACCTTTCCTGTCAAAACTTGAATCCAAATCAGTTGTTGGTTTACAGTATTGGCACTCGACTTAATCAACTGATATTAGTTCCACAGCTCAACTACTCATATTCATACGAGGTGTTACTCAAGATTTTGAAGTCGTAGAAGAGTTATTAGGAATGTGTTCATTGAAAGGTCAAACTAAAGGAGTTGATATACTCAATGTACTTTTGGATGAGTGTTCAAAACTGGTTTTGACTTATCAAAATTATCGGGAATTGTGACTGACGGTGCTCCTTCTATGATTGGTGTCAATTCCGGGCTAGTTACTTTGCTAAAAAAGTATCTGCAAGAAAAAAACATAAACGCTGAAGATCTCATGCAGTTTCATTGCATCATACACCAAGAAGCCCTTTGTTCTAAAAAAATTGAATTTCAAAATGTCATGAAGGTGGTAGTTTCGACTGTAAATTTCATCAAATCACGAGGACTCAATCACAGGCAATTCAAACAATTCCTTGATGACATCGAAAGCGAATATGGAGATTTGCTGTTTTATACAGAAGTAAGGTGGCTAAGTCGTGGATTGACACTTGAACGATTTCTAAATTTAATAGAAGAAATTGGAATATTTCTGGTGGAGAAGCAAAGGGATGTCCCGAACTTAAAAATCCTGATTGGTTGTGTGATTTGGCTTTTTTAGTTGACATTACAAATCATTTGAATGTCTTGAACACACGGATTCAAGGCAAAAATCAACTGATATCCCAGCTCTACGCTCATGTATCATCCTTTCAATGCAAGCTGACTCTTTTCAGATCGCAACTGACTTCTGGAAATTACAATCATTTTCCGAATTATAAGAAAATGGCCGAAAAATTCAACAAAACTGCGATTAATTTCAGTTATGTAGAAAAGCTGGATATTCTGATTCACTCTTTTCAAGACAGATTTTCGGACTTCAAAAAGTGAAACCTCTGTTGGACATATTCAGCAATCCTTTCTCGATTTCAGTTGAAAATGCGCCAGAGTCAATGCAGTTAGAAATTATCGATTTGCAAAACGACCAAGATTTGATTGAAAGCAGTGTTATACAGTTTATTCTGTCTTGTACGTTAATTCTAATTTTGTTTATGCAGTAATTTTATGTAGTGTAGTGTGTGAATTTCAGCCGGTGCTGAAATTCACTGTTTCCACCAATGAAGCTGTGCTACGACGACCTTACTACGATGGGCCACGTAGAAATTTGGGAATGGCTAGTATTCTTGTATTAAAAAACATTCAAGAGAATGTACTTTTGGAAAGTTTGAGGGTGAAAAACCAAAAAACAATTGTTTAACACTTTAACCAAATTTAAGGACTTCCTTTATATCAAACAGATTTTCATTAATTTGCGTAACTGTCTTTTCTTACAATACGCATTTCATTTCCTATTATAGTATTTTACATTTCTATAATGACTAAATAATAACATTTTCAAGATTTAAATTATGTTTCTATCTTAATTTAACAAATAAACGTGTGTATTAAAGTGGTTTGTTGTTTGTAACCCATTTAAACAGTTTTTACCTCGTTTTACCCTTTCCTGAGAGGTTATTTAGCATTTTTATAATGACACCTTCAGTAATCCATAATCTTCTATAATCTGACAGGGTCCTGGTCCTATATGTGTCGGATTATCAAGCGTCTACTTTATAAACTTATTCAATCAACCTAAACAATCAACTTAGTTATATAAAACTTTAGTTTGTGGTTCACAAATTGATTTTACACAAAAGCAAGACTCGTGAGATTCCTCTCGTTCTTAGTGTAAATATACGGAAAGGAGTTTTCGGCTGAGATTTAGCTCGCAGATTCAACCTATGCTTCGATTGTGTGAAACAAAAGCATTGTCAGTAATGGTTAATTCATACAGAGATAGTCACTTTCATTGCTTGCAGTGGTGCCAATGCCAGAATTTTACATCACTGCTCAGACTTCTTGATTAAATTTGGGTCACATGACTGCTGGAAGGTAGGGGATAGCGCCAGAAATTTGAATGTTTTTTTTTTTTTTTTTTTTTTTTTTTTTTTTTTTTTGTTTAACGTCCGACTATTGTGCACACTTGGGCTAATGCAGACGATGGGATGATTTATAGCGCATGAAAATGCCAAGCCCTCGCCGGGAATCGAACCCGGGTCCTCGGGGTGAAAGCCTAGTACACTATCCACTAGGCCACTGAGGCGGCTAGAGTTTTGAATGTTGTTGGTATTTCGACTGTCTGTACTTTTGTATACCTTGCACATAATGAAATCTAATTTGTATTTCTATTCATCAGAGAATATTAATAAATATGAATATTACCTCATTAAGAGGGCTACAGCTCAGTCAATAGGATAAAGTCAGTTTAGTAATTACCACTGGATTTTTCTGTGTATTACACTGATCGCTTGTCTTCATTAATCTAATTGACATAACTAAAGATGCTTAAAAAAAAAATAATTAACATAAAGTCAAAATGTACATTAGAAACCCTTATGTCTCTACTTTTAAAATTACTATTTTGGTTAAGTAATATTAATCAGAGATAAATTTATTTCAATAGATGGGTTTCTATTTTATAAAATAATGTCTACGAACATATAACATCCTTATGCAAACCAATTTTCAAATCATTTGTAATAATAACAATTAGTTATCAATTATGTTATAGTCAGTATGTTTTCCTGAGCTTACTGTGTTGGATTTAAGTGATAAAATTTATGCAATTTGCAATCCTCACTAATTTATTTAAGATTAATTTAATTCTAAGTTAAAGCATAGATAAAAATACCTTTGTAAGGAGGACAGGGTTCAATTTTCCGTTTTTATTATAAAATACAAATATATTTGCATACTAAAATGCTTATGATTGGCTATTCTTCCATCATGATAATTATACAATTGTGTGCTATGAATATCTTTTATTTTATTTGAATATAGATACGACTACAAAAAGACTGTGTGGGCAATTTTTCAAGCACTGATATAGATGGTTACATTAATTTAATGGCACATTCTATTACATGCGCTACAGAGTTTTAAACAACCGATCGTTGCAAGCAGTACCAAGACTGCGACTTCATCATTATCCTGCATTTTGATCAGAACAAAGTGAACTTTTTTGGCACGTAAATACCCTTAGCTTGCTTGTTATATGAAGGTACTGTTAATCACACTGGTGACAAATAGATACGGATAACAGATGTGGTCACCAGAAGCTTTTTTTATAAGACCTTAAAATTGTTATGACAAATGATTCCAGGGTTAATGTTACTTGCATGTTATATCTGCATTTGCTACAACTTAAACATGTGCATAGATTCAAGTCTAGTTTCAGCAACTAATTTACCATTGTACCATGAACGTGTAAATTTATGTATTGTATATAAAGATGTATTGTACCAACAGTTGTTGCCATGTTGGTTAATATATTTTTTTTTTGCTGCATTTAAAGCTTTTGATCCTTGCTTTATGAAATAGAATTTACAACCAAAATATCTTTTCCATTAGTAAATTCAATTTTTAGTTCAAACGTAAAATTCAGTAGAGTACTCAGCTAGTATACTGTATTTTATATGCAATAAACCTCTGGCGAGGCCTGGTTTTCATTGCATTCTCTAACCAGCCACCATTGCCCTGTATATTAGTATAACAATTATCAATAAAATCACAAATTAAACTAAAACACCATCACTCTAAAGAGTAGTACTTCTCAGTTATTGTCTTCTGGACGTCCTTTAGCAGATCCCAAAACACAAGACACAAGACTGTATGAGGCCCTATTCGAGCGAAGCAAGGAACAAAACCTTTGTACAATCCTCGTAGCCCTTCATTTCGCCAAATCTTCGCAACACAGTCACCATAGCTAGAGTATAATAGGCCACGGCCATTCGCATCCACCCCTGAAACACAAAACAATGTTTACCTTTACAAGCAATCACATCCGTTTGTGTTGTTCTGATCATTTTGTTCTTATTGAAACAGGTTTATCATTTTTAAATTGGAAATAGTCAACTTGTAAAAATTGTATTAACTTTCTTAATAAATAGCTAAATAATGATTAATAATTATTTTTTTTAAGACATAGCACTTAAGAGCAAAAAACAATTTGTTACAATTTCCAAAAATATCTATTTTAGTAACTGGATACGATCAATCTGCCTTTAATTATTTGCTTTTCATTAATCTATTTCATGAGTACTTTTCAAAAATAATAGACAATTTTAACAATTTATTTTGGTGACATACTGACTCCATCAATGGAAGTTGCTCAGGAGTCACTAAATGAAGTCAATGACGTTGCAGAATTACTGACACGTATTATAACAGGTGACGAAACATGGGTTTATGGATATGACGTCGAAACTAAGGCTCAATCATCCCAGTGGAGGCATTCTGGCTCGCCAAGACCGAAAAAGGCTCGACAAGTGCAGTCGAACGTGAAGGTTATGCTCACTGTGTTCTTCGATATTAATGGCATAGTGCATCATGAATTCCTGCCACCAGGTGAAAAGGTCAATGAGTACTACCTACAAGTTCAACACTGTTTGCGTGAAGCAATCCGAAAAAAACCTCCGGATCTGTGGGAAACAATTCATGGCTTTTGCACCACGATAATGCACAAGCTCACACTTCATTGCTTGTTCGTGAATTTTTGGCCAAAAACAGTACTGTAACGATGCCCCAGCCTTCATATTCACCAGACATGGCTCCGTGTGACTTTTTCGTATTTCCAAAAATAAAGAGAACCTTAACGGGCCGTTGTTTTACAGCCGTAGATGACATTAAAAGTGCATTGCTGAAAGAACTAAAGGCTATCTCAAAGATTGAGTTTGAGAAGTGTTTCGAGGATTGGAAGAAGCGCTGGCACAAGTGCATAATCTCCAATGGGGACTATTTTGAAGGCGACAACATCAATGTAGAAGAATAAATAAATATTTTGTTCAAAAAATTAAAATTCTTGTTACTTTCTGAACACACCTTGTACATTAGATTCCTGTACAAAAACAAAAATATACCAATTAATTTTACAGTTCAAATAGATGAACAAAGTGTTTATTTTAGATAAAATGCTTAATTGGGTTTACAATATTTTTAATACTGAATCCTTTAATAACGAAAGTCAAATAATACCAATATTTCTTAATAATCTCATACGTTACTTTGTGTACATGTACAGGAAATAAGATGGAAAACTTATATTATCATGTTTGGGATGTATACATTACCTTGGTTATAAAGACGAGTTGATATGACATCAAATGGGCTCATGAAAATCGCAGCAGCGAAACCACCCATGAAGCTGGCAACAATCGTATTGAGAAGGCTTTTGTTTTTTGTTAGAAGCTACAAGAATGAAATTAATTGTGTTAGCAACAAAAACCAAATAAGATAAAAGAGTATATTAATACAGATGAATATTTGTATTAATTCCGTCAACATTTCTAAAACAACAACAATTTTTTATTATAAAAAAATTTAATGAAAAATAACTCACCTGCTTTTTATGCTGTTATTTTTAAAACAATTAGAATACTCATACAGTTCTATAAAATAAACAATACATTTTAAAATTAATTAGGACAACAATTTAAAAAAACCCAAATTTAAATAAAGGTACTGTACCAAATAAATAATAAAAAAAAATTGATATCCCAACGGTTCTTGATAGGCATACATCTTGATTATTAAAACAGAAAGTGTTCTTGATTTTAAAAGAAAAGGAGACACAAATCTATTGTGAATAAAAAGGAACAGACCTGATGTGTCTCTAAAAATTCTCTGAAAGTATAAAACGTTGCCAGCTGCGAAGCAGAACCAATAGCTAAGCGAGGAACGGCTCCTGAAGCACCTCTCCATAACCCCAAAATGCCATGTTGCTTATAAATATTTCTCAAGGCGTGAAGGGTGCCTTCATGATCATGCTGGAATCCAACTGCAATGCTTTCAGTTGCTTTTGATTGCAAATGCACTTTTACCTGTCACAAAAGTAAGAAATTTTAATTTAAGTAAGGTAAGTATACAAAATAACAGTTTTATTTTAGTTCAAACTTCTTTAAACATGCCAACTGTTTGTTGCTGACATAATTTTTTACAACAAAAAATACAACTTTTTTTATACAGAATACTTTAAATATTGTGGAATAAATAAATATTGCAGGAACCTACATTAAAATATTAATTGGCAAGACTTCTTAGTGGACATCAAGTCACTGGGAAGAATTAATAACTACCACAGTTAAAAATAAATGCAACATTGCACAAACTTTCTTACTTCTGGTTATTTTCCCCAAAACCTTTGTTTGGAAAATTACAGCACACCGATAAAAAAATGATGTAATCAAATGAGTCATCAGATTTTGATTATTACTTTATTTTTTGCTTAACATCAATGTCAATTAGACTAATGAGGATGAGGGATCAATATTAAAAGAAACAGTAACACCTATAGTGGTAACTATGTTTCAATAGTGCAACCATATCGACTAACGAGTCTTTTGGTATTAAAAATAAAGGTTCATAATGTTAAAATAATAATAATAAAATACAAACCTAACAGCTATCAGGGTTTATTTATTACTTCTTTCTTTAATGAAACTATTTTGAGATATCCAGCAGATTTTCTCATTTGCTCCTGGACACAATTTTATGAAGTATAACCTTAAATTAAACCTTAAACCTGAAAATTAAGATTAAACCCTTAAAATTAATTCCCCCTCCCCGAAATTGTGACTCATGACATTTCATTTAGGCCTATATTATTATTAGGGGGGGGGTTTGTTTAGGCTATATTCCAACAAAAATGTTAGCCAATTTTGAAAAAAATCAGATATTTGTTTATTATTTAAAAAAAAAAAAAATTGAGATAGGCCTATAGGCAACTACTACACCTATATAACATATTTAATTGAAATTCGTCAATTCGTTTAGTCTCCAGTGATATATACAAACATGTGAAACAAACCCAATTTTTGGATTCATGAGTCAGGGCACCAGAAAACGATTACCTGTAAATCCATCAAAATCTCTAGGATGTTATTTTTTAGGATCAGAATACTATTTTACTTTTTATGTTATGATACTTTATATTTGTATAGTGACTTAGTAAAAACAAACCTCTGCAGGGGGTGCAGATTAGCTGCACCTATTGAGAGGATATAGACGTCCCTCGCGGTACCCGAATCTAACACACACTTACACTTACAACACTACACTTACGACTTTAACACTTTACACTCACACTTACATTTAGGGAGGTGATAATAGCCTCAATGTGCTTTTCGCCTTGAAATAACAAAACAAAAGTAAAAACAAACTCTTTAGATAATATTTTCCTGTTTTACTAGTAATGGTTCTGGTCAGTGAATAAATGTTCTATAAAAAAAAATTTTTCTTATTTATCTTATGTAAAATAAAAATAATTTGGTCTATAATATAATTTATTTAGTTTTGTTAGGAACTATAAAATACACAGGTTTTTATATTTTAAAACCTTTAATATTTTAAAATTGTAGATAGACACTACTTATTATAATATAAATTATTATAATACTGTACTATTGTAATAGTATTATATAATAGGAGGTCCAGATTTTATTCCAGGTACATATTTCAGTTAGTTTATATTAGTTTTTAAAGATCAAGTGTGCACATTATCCAATTACTTTATTTATTCCATGCACAATGTGGTATTTTATTTTAGTTCAGTATCTCGTATTACTAGTGAGTGTTTTATCATTTGTGTCCTTTCTTAATTTATTGTGTTTGTGACAAATATTGTGCTAAACATTTATACTATTTAAATTTCCTGGAAAAATATCACAAAAGATAATCCAGCTAAGTGAGTACTATAACTAGCCTAAATAATAATAGTACACTGGATACAGCAAAGAAAAACAAATCTATATTTATTTAGAGATGAAGTTTTAAAATAGAATTGATTAACCAAGAATCAATGAATATGCTTTCTTTTATATTTATAGGTTATATAGGAAGCTAAATTCAATTGCTGTATTTTTTGTGAGTTTATTAAAACTCAGTATAATACTGTATTCCCTGTAGCTAAATTAGATTTTTGTCCCTAAACATACTTTATGCCAGTTAGACTAATGAGGATGAGGGATCAGCGTTAATGGTAAGGGAAAAACAATGGGATTAACTGTGGCTAGAATTAAGAACCTTAAGTGCGCAGTTCAGAGACGCAGCAAACTAACCGGTGCTTTTACCCAATTAAACCAAGTCCCCAGCTAAATTAGAAAATTTGTTTGTGGCTGTGTATTTATTAGACTGGTATAGTCTATTTGTAGTTACTATTTTATTTGAAATTATAAATATGATCAGTCAGGATCATTAATTTTTATTATACGATTAATTACTTAACTAGTGACAATTTCATCTCTTTATATAAGCTATTTAATTAATTTTAATCTATGTAACTATAGATTGTTAGTGTAAGTTATTTATAGTCATATTTCTATCTCTTGTTGTGGAGTTATTTAAAATTTTGTTTATTAAAATTCTTGTTCTTCCTTTACTAGTATAATCAGATCTTCTGTTGGAAGTTGTCTGTGGTTTTTTTCACAGTTGTCAATTGTTTTTTGAAAATATCTTTTAAATTACTTTACATCAATATTTTAAAATTTGGTTTATCTTAGAATTTTTGTATCAGGCTTGTTTCAAGTAATCACTCATTAAATTATCATTAATAAATATCCTGTCTTGATCCTTCTGCACGCAGATAACCATTACATATGGAAGAAAACCATAATGTCAAAACAATGAGAGAAAAACAGAAAGTCTTTACATAGAGTGACGTGCTTCACACATAGTGTACACATTTATAACTGCTAGAACACAGTTGATCATTTTGAGAAAAATCTGATAATATATGTATCACATAAGAATGTTGTTATATACTCTGACAACAGGAAATGCCAAGCTGAAGAAAATGACACATTGATAACATGTTATTTCATCACTGAATATAATATTTTGTTTCTCTCTTAATGCTAAATACATTTACATAATTTTTTTTGACATTTTACAACTTTCAATGTGATTACTATGATGTTCTAAAAGGAAAGCTGTTTTTACTTAATATATTTGTGGTAAAAATGCACTTTTTAAGTTTTGCCATTTCTGGCAATTTTTATGCTAGAATGCTTTATTATATGCCAAATATTAATAATCCAAAATATAAGTGTGGAAACAAGGGAAGTAAGAAAAAAATAGAAAACAAAAGTGACAAACATAACTTCAAAATTAGCACTGTGTAAAAGTAATATGTTGTTCATTGCAAAAAACAAGTAATTAAATGCATGATATTAATAACAAAAACAAGAGTCAGCGATGATAACCACTAAGGTTTTTTACTGGAAAAAATTAAAACAATAGAAACTTTTTTCTAAAAGAAAGATTTATGAACTAACTAACATAGTTGTGCATGAAAAACCCCAAACAAGGTTCTGTAACAAAACATAGCTTTTTACTTGACATTCTTTGCACATCAGTTGCAATGAAATGTTAATTTCATAATACACATGAGCTTGATGGTAACTTTGGCCTAGTAAATCTAGCCATGTAAACTATATGATATCATAATTCAGACCCGTTAAAAATGGCTTAAAATACTAACTTTTTGTAATAAATGTAATCTTCTGCAGGTGAATATTTCTCAATTCAATAATAAAGTACAACTTTGTAAAAATCATCACTTTAGTAAAACTAATGAAAATTCAAATGGCACTACTGTAAAAAATTCTTTAAATACTATAAAAAAATTATAAACTGCAATTAAAAAAATACTATTTAAAAATTCAAAAAAGTAAATAGTAACATCAATATAAAACTGGGTTTTTGTACTCAATGACCACTAAATAGATTTGCTCAGTATATTATAAATAATTACATGTAATGACTCAAAGGGTTTCATAAAGAAGAAAACAGCTGAATTTATTATGTAATTTTGATATACTTACCAAATACAAAGGACTTCCAGTATATGCCCCAATAGCTCCCGCTGTAGCACTAATGCAAAGTGTATTAAAAAACGAAACATCTGTACTATTTGATTTTAAATGCCACTTTCGCTCTTCTGCAAATTGGTAAATTCCTAAACGCGTTCCATTAAGTAATACTTGGTGAAACAATGCTGGTACAAGACCTTTTTGTAAAGCAAATATACCATCAGTCTTACCAATGATATAAAACGCATGAAAGAAGTTCCTGTAATGAACAGCGTATTGGCCTCTAGCTTTTAATTCGCCCTGAAGTTGTAATCTAGTTTTTACAACTTCTAATGGATTTGTAAAACACCCAGCGCCTACCGCTGCTAAACCACCAATGACAAACTCCATTTTACAATAATACTAGGTCCTATTAAAAAAAAATTAATGTCTAGAAAAGTTAAAAACTCAGAAATTGTTTCATCATTTTAATATAACATACAATAAATGTTATCTGTGTAGATAGATACACACCACAAATATGTTTTATCTAATTCACATTTTAAACTGACTAAAAGCACAAGATCCTAGCAATCACATAATTATTAAAATTGAGGTTATAGAACCTGTAAATTGGGGCATTTAGATAAAACTTTTAAATACTTGTTATCTATGACCTTTAAGATAAACATTATGTAGGTAGTTGCGTAATTTGTTCCTATAATAGATATGAAGTACAAAGTAATAACTTTCATAAAATAAACAAGTCACTTAGGTTAAGTTACCGAACAGTATATGCTCTCATGTATCACAAACAGCTGATTCGTAACAGAACAGACATTATAACATTGTAAATCTACAAGTTGTACTTTATTCAGGATTATGTTTCGGTTGTATTTAGCCCTGACATCTAGTGTAGAGATTCAAAACTTATACTTAGTACAAACTAAATCCGCCAGATAGTGCAAGTATTTGCATTACGTATAACCTAGATAAGTATCCGTGTAATAATGCTGCAAGAACATTGTATTGCAATATATATTTTCACACATCAACTCTACAGTCTATATAGTATTATACCTAGGCATAAGCATTAAACACAATTTTTAAAAAAATAGAATTTCATAAAACGTTTTATTAATTTTCAATACATGATAGTTAAGAAACATATTTAATAACCTTTATTTTACAATACATCTGGTATATCTCAATTTAAACAACATTATTAGTCTATAAAAAAAAAAAAAAAAATGTATGCTACAAAACTGTATGCTTTATTATATAAAACTGTATATAATAAAGTTTCCCAAAATTTAGATGTTGCGATTGTTAAAAAAATCGCTAGGACATTTGGAATTTTTGAGTTATAATAATATTTTTTGTTTGCGGTGGAGTCAAAATTTTAGTCCGTTTTGGTTCAAACTTGGCACAAACATTAATTAATGGTGGCTTTTCAAATCTCCATTGTTTTCAAAATTTTCTTTCACTCTTTTAGTCGGCCTTTAAGGTTATGGTTTTTCGAGATTTTTAATGGTTGCCATTTTGAAAAATTCCGAAAACATTGGAATTTTGTTTCGACCAACTGGCAAAATCCGTTGATTTGTTTGAAAATGTAAAAATCTTTAAAATATTTATTCTGTAAATACGCTTTTCTGTAAGTCAGTGTTCAAATCTTCATAAATTTGTACTCAACATTTCAAAAATAAATCAGAGAGCGTTCAAGAATTCAAAGTGTTCATGTTCTGTAATTCGCACACCAAAATGTTCCCTAATGTGGTGTTTTTCTATTTTGTTGAGAGTGATTTTTATGGGTTTTCCCATTGTATCGCCTGTCCAAGATTCCTTTGCACACACCTATCTACTGATAGGTAGCATGGGTAGCGTATACTTCTGCCAGAAAGATGCCGTGGTATTATGCTATTGCCTCAAAGTATTTGGTTCGCGTATTTGTCTTGGACCCGTCTGTAAACCATATTGTAGTAACTTCTAACAGCAGTTGCGTGCGCAGCTTGGGTGCCGTGGCATTCCCAAACGCCCCGAAAGGGGCGCCGAAATGCCAGAAAAAAGGAGGAAAAGAGAAAAGAAAAAACTAGCTCGCCGTGCGGTGTAGCAATGCAAGGCGTGCATTCTCGCGCACCGCGCTCTTTCAATGAGTATTACTCGCGCTCCGAAGCGCCAAGGTGCGCCCGATCAATCTGAAATTATTTTTCATAGAAATTCATTAATTAATAAACCTAATTTAAAATCTTATTCGGTACTTTGTGTATTGTTTTGCCGCTTGAAATCTGTCAGATTGATTTAGTTCTAGTTTGCTCAAGAATACACTCTTAGTGCACTCGTAAACGATCAATGATGCCCGTAAGATATTAAAATTAAAACGTTTACGAATGTCTCAGTTATTTGGGTTTTTTTAAAATTTTGCTTTTATAATAATAAAAATTGCAATTGTACGCTAGTTGCTGTTGCCGAGCGCTTAAAACTACCGCGGCTTAATCTGTTTGAAACTGATATCCACCCTTAAATACCCTTGATGAAATGTTTCAAATATTAATTGAATAAGTACTCAACATTTTTGAATCTTTAAAAAAATATTTCATACTATTATCTCATCATTAAGCAAGTCATGCACGAATTATAATATTCATAATTAAACGTAATTTACTGAGACATAGAGAAAAAAATAAAACCTATTGTTTTGGGGTGATAGAACTCAATTTAAACAAAAAAATTGTGGGATTTGGATTAGCGGGGTTATTTAGGGAAGCAAAAAGGCGACATTTTTGGTGTTGGCGCCCACAAATTCAAAATCCTGCGCACGCCACTGTCTAACAGTGATGTTATGGATTCTTTGCTCCGTTCACTTTTAGTGCTAATCTCAGTGAGACAATGTTCTTTATAAGTTATACTTCCTCTTAATGGAGTCCCTTGGAAGTTTCCGACCCCGTAGGGGGGTGCAGAGTAGCTGCACCTATTGAGAGGATTTAGACGTCCCTCGCGGTACCCGAGTCTAACACACACTTACACTTACAACACTTACGACTTTAACACTTTACACTCACAATTACATTTAGTGAGGCGATAAGTTCCCGGCAATCGTCACGTTTCCCTATCTTCAGCACTAGACCAGTACACCAGTACACCAGTACACCAGTACACCAGGCCGCTTTTGGCGGCTGTCTCCACTAAAAATTGGTCGGATGTGAGGTCCAGAATGCTGTAGAGGGCACGATCGCGTTTGTCTGTGTTGTTAATTTTTAAAAATTCACTTTCATCACGTTGCATATAAAATTAATTTTGTACGTAAGGTATATATATTTGAACGGTGGTAATTTTCGTATTCTTTGATATTTTAAAATCGCATTGTTTTATTCTTGTTCGTCTGCTTTTTAGTGTATATGAAAGAGTTTTAACAAAATCTGATGAACCGATTTCGAGAAATTAGTCACTTTAAAAAAACACATTAGCTTTCAAACCGGATTATTTAAAGAAATAATAGAATGTGAGAAACTGTGTTTATTGTTTTTGCACTTTTATTTAAAAAAAATCGATTTTATCTTCTTAATTGGCGTTGACTGTTTAATGTACAACGCATAATTGAGCAATACTTGAGTGAAGTCGTTCCAGATAAGGCAAGACGCGCAAAGCGGAACCAGTGGACCGTACCGTAACAAGTATAGAGCTAATGGGAAAGAAAAAAAAAACTACGCGTAGTTTTTAAATATCACTGAATACGAAAATGTAACTGATCACAATATAAATTTGTACAGAATGTGCCCCTAAAACCGCGGCACTCGGCTGCAAGCAAAATTCCAACAATAATTGTTTTCAACTTACAGTTTTTGGTCAGAATTAATATCTGCATATATTATCTTTTAAAAATTCTAAAATTTGATACAAGCTGAACTCTGATCCACAGTCAGTCTCAATTACAGTGTCAATGTGATAATGTTAACGCTGATTTCGTTGGTGAAGTCTGATTTTCAATAAAGGGTAGGCTATAAAATAAAGAGTTATAATTTTCTTAAAGATTTGAAACGGCCGCCTTTTTGAAAAGGTCGAAAGTAATTTTTATGTAAAACGAACTTGTCAAGTTAATTATTAAAATCGATTTTCGTGCCAAGTTTGAATCGAATCGGCGTAAATTAGCGTTCCGTATGAAAATTTGAAATACGAAAAAGAACCTTGACCGCAGTCAGATTTGTTCTCTTATTATTATTTTCAAAATGAAAAAATATCAGTTTTCTAATATTTGAAAGGCTGCCATTTTGAAACACTTAAACGAATTTTGTTGGGTAACGAATTCATCCAAGTTACAACCAAAGTCGGTTTTTGTACAAAAACCCGCAGGGTGGTGCAGATTAGCTGCACCTATTGAGAGGATTTAGATGTCCCTCGCGGTACCCGAGTCTAACATACACTTACACTTACTACACTACACTTACGACTTTAACACTATACACTCACACTTACATTTAGGGAGTGTGATACGAGGGTTGATCAAATATAAACGAGACTGACTTTCTAAAAACTTTTCTGTTGGACATTGAACTCTAAAGGGTGGGGTTTCAGGTAGCCTGGGAGGTTTGGGACGGGCGTAGACGGGCAACATTTCCGTTCGGACCCTTCAGTATAAAACTATACAATGAGTGAGAGTAAAGTGCACGTTTCCGTGGAGCAGAGAATTATTATTAAGTTTTTGGCCAAGGAGGGGGTCAATCCGACTGAAATCTTTCGTAGATTGACGGCTCAATACGGGGACAGGACCCTGTCAAGAGCTCGCGTTTTTGCTTGGCACAAGGAATTCGCCGAAGGACGGGAAGCAGTAGAAAACCTCAGCCATGATCGTCGCCCGACCACTTCAGTCACGGACGAAAACATTGATGCTGTTCGGAAGCTCCTGGACGAAGACAGACGTATATCGCTGCGATTTATTGCAGATGAACTCCAGTTGAGCTATGGTAGCGTTCTTAAAATTGTTACATCAAACCTGGAACTCAGCAAAGTATCTGCAAGGTGGGTTCCACGAATTTTGACCGACGTTCACAAACGGAATCGTTTGGAGATTTGCCAGCGACTATTGACCCAATTTGAACGAGATGGTGAGGCATTATTAAACCGGATTGTCACCTGTGACGAAACATGGGTTCACCATTACACTCCCGAGTCGAAACAGGCAAGTATGGAGTGGCGGAAGAGGGGAGAGAGGGCGCCTCTGAAGGCCAAATCACGATCGTCGGCCGGGAAGGTAATGGCCACTGTATTTTTCGACAATCAAGGCGCCTTTCACGTCGATTTCCTCCATCAACGACGCACAATAAATGCACAATATTATTGCGATGTTTCAGAGGCCGCAAAACAGTCTTTTCGTAGGAAAAGGAAATCTAAACCGGCGAGAAACGTCATTCTTCTTCACGATAATGCCCGACCACATACGGCGAACGCTACGAGGCTTAAACTCGATCAAATTGGCTGGGAACCAATGGAACATCCCCCATACAGTCCAGACTTATCACCCTGCGACTATCACCTGTTTGGGCCACTCAAAGAGGCGCTTGGAGGCCAGCGTTTCGAAGACGATTCTGCGGTGGAGACCTTCGTGCTCCAATGGCTCAATGAACGCCCGAGAACTTTTTACGAAGATGGAATTAAAAAACTTCCAATCCGGTGGGGAAAATGTGTTACTCGTGCGGGAGACTATGTAGAAAAATAAGTTGTATCAAGAATAATTTGTAAGTAAGCAATAAATTTTTTAAAAAATCAGTCTCGTTTATATTTGATCAACCCTCGTAATAGGCTCAATGTGCTTTTCGCTTTAAAATAACAAAAACAACAACAACAACAAATTGTACCAAGTTTGAATCAAATCGGACTAAAACTGCGAATGTGAGAATGCTGAAAACACACACACACACACACACACACACACCACGCAACTCCCTCTCAT
The DNA here is from genome assembly GCA_022606455.1 of Callitettix versicolor. Taxonomy (NCBI): domain Eukaryota; kingdom Metazoa; phylum Arthropoda; class Insecta; order Hemiptera; family Cercopidae; genus Callitettix; species Callitettix versicolor. The sequence continues at coordinate 16,745,657 of CM040190.1, forward strand.
GCTCTTTTCCTGTTCGTGTAGGCAATTATTTACTTTTTCTTTACGTTTATCACGTTACATTATTCTGAAATCAATTTCACAGCACCACAGAAATTACCGTACACACACACACACACACACACACACACACACACACACACACACACACACCACGCAACTCCCTGTCATGCTCTTTTCCTGTTCGTGTAGGCAATTATTTACTTTTTCTTTACGTTTATCACTTTACATTATTATGAAATAAATTTCACAGCACCATAAAAATTACCGTACAGATACACACACACACACACACACACACACACCTCAAAAAAAGATCCAGAGGTGTCAAGAAAAGCGAGTTTGGGTCTTGCCATGATGGCCACTCGAATAGCTTATATACCTTTAGATAGTAGCTAATAACATTTTAAACGATACCTTAATACGTCTGTAGGTCTACAAGTTAATAAAACTTTAAATAACCGCCATTTTTAAACACATATTTTTTAATATCGTAATTGTCCAAACTATTAGGCCTACCACAATTAATTTTTGAAGTGTAGGTTTTAATGTTAGTTTTGACGAAAAGAGTGAATAGAAAAAAATAATCCCGAAAGAGAAATTTTGACGTAAAGATGTAATGAAAGAGCAAACGAATTTCGTCTCTATTTCTGCCTCTTTCTTATTCTTCCTTCTTTTCGATAATAGTACACGCATATTATATGAAAACGTTTTGTTGCCTTGGTTACGGTATTTTTCCCTGATTAAAGAACACGCACACGTTGTTAATACATTCGAAATTAATACAAACGTTTATAATAATTTTTGTATTGTAATATTAACAATACAGTTAATATTGTTAGTTTTTCACAACATAACATGAAACTTACTGTAGCGTATCAGCTGTTCAATTCAATCAGATGATCGTTACGAATTAATATAAAACAACTGATTTTTTTACTATAACTACAGTAAATAATATCTAAGCTAGGTTCACGTATTTATTTGTTTAAACAAAACAAGTTATTTGTAAACATACTTCGAACTAATTACGGTTCAGAAAACTAAATTAGTACAATATAATTCAGAACTTATTTTCAGCACATTGACATTAAATACAACTTTTTATGGATAATTCAGGTAATGATAGTGACTATTCAAGTTATATACAGTACGACCTAGCTCCTAACGTAATTAAAAGATATACATTATTACATATTATTATAGATAAACTGTTATATATATATATATATATATATATATATATATATATATATATATATATGTGTATATATATATATATATATATATATATATATATATATATATATATATATATATATATATATATATATTTTTTGGTGGTTAACGTCCGACTATTGTGCACACTTGGGCTAATGCAGACGATGGGATGATTTATAGCGCATGAAAAATGCCAAGCCTTGGCCGGGAATCGAACCCGGGCCCTCGGGGTGAAAGCCTAGTACGCTATCAACTAGGCCACCGAGGCGGCTATATATATATATATATATATATATATATATATATATATATATATATATATATATATATATATATATATAAACATATTATACCGTCTATTGATCTAGGTTTTATCAATAGATATAGTCAATATATATTGACACTAGCTGCATCTATTGACACGATTTAGACGTCCCTCGCGGTACCTGAGTCTAACTAACACACACTTACACTTACAACACTACACTTACGACTTTAATACTTTACACTCACACCTTAATGTCCTTTCCGCCTTAAAAAAAAGAATATATAAAGCGGACAAACTTTCGCTTTCGGTCATATCATGCGACTTGGCCACTTTTGATTTAAAAGCGACAATATACGTATTATTTATTATACAAACATTTTATGTAATGTATAAAGCGTAATAATACAACAAACTGTTATACATTTTCACATCTTGGTATATGACTATATCTATTGATAAAACCTAGATCAATAGACGGTATAATATGTTTATATATATATATATATATATATATATATATATATATATATATATATATTTTTTTTTTTTTTTTTTTATTATAGCAATCTAGTAATACACTAATAAGCTATTTGTCCTTAACCTAAACTACTACGATACAACATTCCACTAAGGTCAATCCACTGACAATCCCTTAGTATATAATTAATAGTCACTTAACTAATGTGACCTAAGAGCTACACAGTTCAAATGGTTTAACTCTTTTCAATCTTCTCATTGAGACATCGCTGTTAAGTAGTTGGAGTGCTTCGACATTGATGTGCTGTTGCAATCTTCGTCTATGACCTCGTGCAAATTTACTGACTTCACTATCAATAGTTGGAACCTCAAGATCTTTATGTATGTTCTCATTCCTGATGTACCAAGGGGCATTAACTATACCCCAGAAGTACCTTATTTTGAAATCGCTGAATGATATCTCTATTACTCTGGGCAGTACAACCCCACAGTTGGATACCATAGGACCACAAGGGCTTAAGGACTTGCTTATATATCAATACTTTGTTATACACTGATAAGGAGGAACAACGACCCAACAACCAATGCAACTTTCTGTATTTTAATTTTAACTCCTCTTGCTTTTTCTTAACATGGGGTTTCCACCTGAGTTTAGCGTCCAACGTCATGCCAAGGTATCTAGCTGTGTTCGCATATGGAACCACTTGGTGATTAATATAAACGGGTTTGTGCTCGATATGCTTATTAGTGAAATCGATATGCACAGATTTGCTTTCATTAAGCTTAATTCGCCACGTTTTAGTCCAGGTTTGTATTTGGTTTATAGCTGTTTGAAGTTGTCTGATCGATTCAATGTTATTGTCACCAACAGATAAAACTGCTGTGTCATCAGCAAAGGTAGCAACTATACTTTGTTCAAAAGTTGGTAAATCACGGGTGTACAAAAGATAAAGGGTTGGCCCCAAAACACTGCCTTGAGGCACTCCTGCTTTGATTTCCTTCAAGTTAGAATAGGCGTCTTCTTGCTTAACCCTGAAATATCTTTCTGATATATAAGATTCCAGTATCATTGAATATTGAACAGGAAGGAATAATTTAAGTTTGTAATTCAGACCTTCATGCCAAACTTTGTCAAATGCCTGTGAAACGTCTAAGAATATTGCTGAGCAGACCTTCTTTTCTTCTAACGATTGTTCAATTACATTAGTAATTCTATGGACCTGATCAATTGTAGAGTGTTTATTTCGAAACCCAAATTGATGATCTGGGATGAGTTTAGAATCTTCGATAATGGGTTTTAGTCTTTTTAACAAAAGTTTCTCGAACAATTTTGACATACTTGGCAAAAGTGATATTGGTCGATAAGATGTTGTTTCGTTAGGTGGTTTTCCAGGCTTGGGGATCATCACAACTTCAGCCACCTTCCACATTTGAGGTACATATTTCAAACGAAATGATGTATTGATCAGATTGGCTAGCTTTACCAGCGCTCTTCTAGGGATTTCTCTCAGAATTTGCCCAGTAATAAGATCAAAACCAGGAGCTTTGTTGAGCCTAAAGCACCTTCTGATTTCCTTTTAATTTCGATTGGTGTGGTTGATGGAATATCTACACTATCTTGTCTTATGACATCCAGCAGTTCCTCACTATTATCGGCTGCATTCGGTTGAAAAATATTTCCCAGGTATTCAGCAAAGAGGTTCGCCTTTTGTTGGTTATTTCTAGCCCAACTTCCATCCATGTTTTTAATAGGTGGTATTTGCATAGTTGGCCTCTTAAGTTTTCTAGTGATTTTCCAAAGAGAATATTCAGTACTGATATCATTAGTCAGTTCTCTCAAGGATTCACTTATGGTGTCATTCTTCAGCTGCCTAATTTTTCCTTTAATTGTGACGTAAGATTGTTCAGCCTAGTTTTGTCCTGTGGGGCTCTAGATTGATGCCATTTTCTTCTTGCTCTTCTTTTTCTTTAATTAGCTCCATAATATATCCAGGATAACTGTTACCTTTTAATCTCCTTTTGATTTCAGGGTGTTTTCCCATGCTGCATTCTGTATATCATTGATGAATTTTTCAACTTCAAAATTAAGTTGTTCCTCTGTCTGCAATGGCACCATCAGTTGGATCCTTTCTTCAAGTGAAATCCTGAAGCTCTCCCAATCCGTAAACTTATTCACCAGCACAGGTTTGCATGGCTTCCAGATAACACACTCACTTAGAGTTAAAACAATTGGTGTATGATCCGAATTGAGCTCCACATTGTCTTCTATGTGCATATACTTGCTGGAAATGTTTTTGTAATGAAGAAGTCTATTAAATCAGGTATTTTTGAAAGATCTGTGGGCCAATAGGTAGGTTTACCTGTTGATATAGGATCACATTTATATTCTTTTATTGCTTTCAATAATTCTTTACCTTTGGTTGTTATAATTCTAGATCCCCAAAACGTATGCTTGGCATTGAAATCTCCTCCAATAATAAATCGATTTCCTGATGTTCTGAACAGTTCAAGATACCTTTCGGCTTTTATATTGTGCTTTGGTGGGCTATACAGTCCAACCACAGTAATGTTATAGTTATTAGTCCTGACACTCACTAATGTTGCTTGAATATCTTGCGCTTCAATTTTAGATTCCTCATTATGCTCGATATTATCTTTAACTATTACCGCGCTTCCACCCCTCGCTGTATTATCAGGATGAATTGTATGATAAACTTTATAGCCTTTAAATTTGATGAAGGATTGCCTTGTGAAATGTGTTTCTGAAATCAGACACAGATCAATTTTATTTATATCTAGGATTACCTGAAGCTCTTGTTGGTGATTAAGCAATCCATTTGCATTCCAAACCATGATTTTTAAAACATTTACCATTGTTATTAAATTTTATATTTTGAAGGTGGTTTCTTAATTCCACTCTCTATTTTCTGTATACGTTCCTTCATCTCTATAAATGCATCTTCAAGGTTTGATATTTTAGCAAGAATGAGTTGTAAAGACTGTATACAATCATTATTCTCACTATTCTGTGATTTCTGATGATTCCGATCCAAAGCAACAACCGAGGCATATGTTGTTTTATTATTATTACTACTGTTGGTTTCTTTCCTATGTTGAACTGGTGTATCTTTCATAAATATATTTCTAGTTGGCTTATTTTTACCTACATTTATATTCTTGATTTTTGTAGTTCTTTAGCTATAACACATCCTCTATAATTAGCTGGGTGTCCTTCACCGCAGTTTACACATTTTGGATTTTGTTTGTCGACCTTTAGGCATTCTCTGGTTATATGTTTACCAGCACATTTTACGCATCTAGGTTCTTTTGAGCAGAACCTTTGAGTATGTCCAAACATTTGACATCTTTTACACTGTGGTATAAGATTTGATCCTTTAATTGGTTGTATCTCCACTTTACATCCAAGGATGTTATCTATTTTGTAAATTTTATCAATATTTTCACCGTTTTCGAAGGTTAACATAAACATGTTCAATGGTGTTTTATTTTGCCACGACAGTTTATTGACTGCCGTAATAATCTTATAATCATGTTGTAATAAGAAATCTCTGATGCTATCAGGCGTGCATGTATGATGCAGATTCTTTGCCATAACTCTAATGGGTCTGGATTGTTTATTTTCATATGTGTGAAAAGTAAACTTTGCTTCTTTCAGCGCTTTAATTATTTTTCTGTAGTTTTCGGAGTCAGCACAGTTAATTTTTGCTATCGTATTACTAATGATTTTAATTTTAAATAAATTTTCTGGAATATTACGGTGTAATAAATTGTAAAAATCCTCATATGTTCCAACATTATCAACCATAATCGGCGGTGGAATCGGTTCTTTTCTAATGTTAGTAACAGGTGGAGCAGTTGTTTTTGTCTCGGAACTTAACTGAAGAGTTTGAGAACATGTAGCACTCATTTTAAGTTGATCCACTTCTGGCGACGATTCAGCTTTCCGCTTCTTGGTAGGATTTTTCTTATTTCTTTTTAGAATCCAATCTGTTTCTCGGACCAACTCTTCTTCGTCTGTACAATATTCAGTATTACAAGTCATATCCTGACTTGTTCGGCAATTAGTAGCATTGTCTCTGTTCAATACTTTCTTTAGCTCTTCATTGTCTGTTCTAAGCATTCCGACTTCCTTTCTCAGCTCTTCACAAAGATGCTTTATATCACTCAATTCAATCCTAAGCATTTCATTTTCGTTCTTTAAGGTAATCAGTTGACTTTCACTAGGATTTTGCTGTTTTTCTAAGTTCTGCTTAGTAGTTGCAGTTGTAGCAGGTGGAGATCTTTTTGTCAGAGATCCCTTGCCAAAGGGATTTACAAGTTCTTCTATCTCTTTGTTGATATTTTCGTGTGATTTGTCGCCCCCAAAATCCTTGCGACTAGCGCCAGCCACCGGGGCTTTCACCCGATCGGAACCAGCGGAGGGATTTACCTCTACAGGCTTGCCCTCTTGGGGTATATCCGTACGTTTATCACACATCATAATTAATTGGTTTGAAATCAGGGTACCTTCCCATAGCCTATATAGGCAAAACTGAGAAAACTCAGCCCCCAGTACAATTCTGCTCACCGACCCCGTTTCCCGCTGGGATTAAAACCCAACCTTCCACTGGGTTATATATATATATAAAGCAAAAATATCACTAACAAAAGCTTACTTCTGTAAGTAACTCTCCGAGTTCCACACTCTTTTTTATAAAAACAATTTTTAAGGTATATATAGTGTAGAAAACGACTTAGAAGTCATAATCGGTGTTTATTTGGGTCTGGGTGTTACTATGACGGCGCCCTTTAGCTAATTTTCAGATGGAAATTTGTTAAAAATGAATAAATCCACTAAAGTTAGGATTGAGAGATCTTTATTCAGTAATCATTATGTTTGGCTAATACAAGTATTGCAATAGTTTATAATTGCCCTTATAATACTACATTACGTAAATTTCCGTCTGTCGTCTTTTGATGACTCAACGGTAAATTGAAGTATTATGGAATTTTGCCAATTTCGATTGACTTACGTAATCAGTAGGCCTCAGTTGCAGTTAAAAATACAGTGGAGTTCGCGGTATACAGAGCGCTCCACGACAGCTCTCGCAACATATTCCGTCAATTTTATTGGTAACGGAAATATTTACAAGACGTGTTACTGGACGATATTTATTGGAATTTTTATATTTTTTTCCACGAAGCAGCATAAATAATGATAGGTCTTGCCGTTCAGCTAGTATTACAGGAAATAACTAACAACTGCACGTTGAACTTTAAATCATTGCCCGCCATTTTGAAACGGAATTTAATGGGAAAAATCTTTTATATATATTGTACGGGCTTTAAAAAAGGTACCTTCATACTAAATTCTAAAACGGCCAATTTAGCCAATTTGCATGCACTCGTCATCGTTAAATCAAAGGCGTTGAAACGGAAGTGATTGGGAAAAAATTATACACATATATCTTTTGGGCTTTATATACGGTGCTTTTTTATCAAATTTCAAAACAATCGGTCACTGCGTTTGGTTATAACTGAGTATACTCATTATTGTTAATCAGAAGCCGCCATTTTGAAACAGAAGTGAAGGAGAAAAATCTTAAACATACGTAGTTCTGGCTTTATACGAAGTACCTCGGTACCGAATTTCAAAACGTTCTGTCGATGCGTTTGACCAAAATTGAGTAACAAACACACGAATTCCAAACTTTCGGGTTGAAATAGAGACCTCGCTTTGCTCGTTCAATTCAATTCGCTTGTATGTAGGAATGTTCTTTTTCTCTCAGAAACGGCTCTTATGGTTTTGATAAAATGTTGGGTACTATTTTCGGGCACAAAAAGAAAGATTTTGAATGATCTCATCTTTTGGAAAATTGGATTCAATTACAAAAAGGTGAGTAACACTGACAATTGAGTAACTACCTAAAAATGAAATACAGTACAAAAATTGCAACAGAACTTAGCTCGGTCATTAGGTAGCCTACTTCTTGACTAGGTTTCAAAAAGCGTTACTGAAGAATCTAATAAAGAATTTTTTTTTATTAACGTACTAATAACTAATAAGGACGAAGGATCAGCGATAACGGTAAGGAAAAAGCAACTGGAGTAACTGCGGCTAAAACTAAGAAACTTAAGGTGCGCAGTTCAGAGACGCAGTAGACTGACCAGTGCTTTACCCACATCAACCACCAAGACTCGCTCTAATAAAGAAAGTTATCTCAAGAAAATAATTAAGGTAAAAACGTTAATCGGTTAAAAATACATTTTCCTTTTTTTATCTCGCGTTTGTTATCGTTACTCAAAGTTTACTGATTACGTTACGTGTATTTGATTCAACAACACTGATTCGTTACGATCTATTCAACTGTTTTAAGTAGAACAGTTTAGTCTCTACCAATATGCAACATGTCTGTATTCTGCACATTTTTCGGTGAGCGACAGTCAGACGGAAGAACAACATAGCGATTTGCCGCAATCAGGGCGTCCAGGAAGATCAAAAGCATCAACTTTGATTTAAAAGATCCGTGTTAAGCAAATAACTGCATTAGGCCTAAGGGGGGCAGTACTTCCACCAGGAATTGAAACAAATAAATTTGAAATTCCATAAAGTATTACTTATAAACCGTGTACAAATAATATATTTATTTCAGTTTCAAATAAACGAGCTAATATTAATATTAATCTCGCATCCAAATGTTTTAATAGAATATGTGTTTCTTATAGCATGTATTTTTATTGAATATTTCCCCCTTAATTAAAGAACATGTGCACGTTGTTAATACATTCGAAATTAATACAAACGTTTATAATAATTATTGTTAATATTGCTAGTTTTTAACAACATAACCTCAAACTTATTATAGCCTATCAGCTGTTCAATGAAATCAGATGATCGTTACGAATTAATATAAAACAAATGATCTTTTACTATAGCTACAGTAAATAATATCTAAGCTAGGTTCAAGTATTTATTTATTTAAACAAAACTAGATATTTGTAAACATATCTTCAATGTAATTATATATTCAGCGAAGATATATACAATTAACGAAAACTTCGCTTCTGTCGGTAACTCACTGAGTTCCACACGTGTACTTTTTATTTACACGTATTATTTACGTATTTTAGATTACAGTTTTAGCAAATTTTCATTGGAAAATGAGATATCGGAGCGGCCATCGTAGTGAAGCCCAGACCTGAGATCACATTTTGAGAGGTCGCTAGAGTTTTACATGCACAATTTGTTTTAACACGCGCACGTTCTCAATTTTAGTACTATTTTTTTCTAAACTTTGCACAAAAGTCGATTTTAGAAATATCTTAGACCATTTCTTTAACCAGTATTTTTTTTTTTTTTTTTTTTTGTTTATCGCCCGAATATTGTGCACACTTGGAGCTAATGCAGACGATGGGATGTTTTATAGCGTATGAAAATGCCAAGCCCTGGCCGGGAATAGAACCCGGGTCCTCGGTGAAAGCCCAGTACGCTATCAACTAGGCCACCGAGTCAGCCTTTAACTAGTGAAACTTGTTGAATAGTTTCAAAATGACTGCCAAATTCAAATCTTTAAAAAATCATAACTTTTCGCTTAAAATATTTTTGCAAATTTAACACAATCGTAATCGGCGTTAAAAACTGAATAAAGAAGTGTTCGGAATTTTCAAAATCATTTGAAATTAGGAAATTTAATTTGACGGTGATTGCAGATTTTATGTTGTTTATGATGGCGTAATTAGAGTTTTGAAAAGAAGGTATGGTAAAAAAATTACTTTTGGTAATTCGCTTCTTCTGGAGGAAATTGGCTACGCTAGCGACAGAACTGCTTTTCGCGATTTTGAAGCATTAGCTTTTTATACCGCGTTGTACACTTTGTATTTGTCACCATGGAGTGATTCGTTTTCATCGAGTAGGCTTACGAAGCGTAAGTAACGCAAGTAGGGGAAGTATTACACAGACCTCCTCCAGTTCTCAGCTCTTCTTTTTTCTCTGTCTGCCGGTTCCGACTGGGTTGGTCACGCGCGTATGTTTTTTGAATGATGTTGTGTATATTGCCAGCAACAACAGTTCAATGGTATACGGTTTATATTCAGTAATAACACGTGCGTTTGGTTTTATTATTTGGAATTTAATATTACGTAATATGAAAATCATTGGTTTTTAATTATATTATTGAGTGCAAAAATCATGTCAAATAATCATACATCATCAATTGGTGAATCTCAAGACGAAAAAATTGGATGTAAACAAAAAGAAGATAATAATACCAAACTCTCTTCCGAGGCAGGACAGTAAGTGAAAGGTATTTGTGAAAAGCTAACGCTTCTGCCGACAGCCCCCAATGATTGTTCCATTGTTGTGTACTTTTTTAAAAATTGTTTATTCATATTATGTTTTATAATAAATACTTAAACATAACCATTAAATGTATCTTTTGAAAAAATTATTCAAAATTTTCTTGGGGGTCCTAACACATGTCGTCATTCAAATGTAGTTACGCCACGGGATGCTTAACGGACACAGCTTGCGTTAGGAATCCTAGTAATCGTACACTTTAACCATTATCCAATTATCCAATCGTACACTCTTATCCAATTATCATACTCTTATTTAACAGCGGTGCTAGATAACTGCAGAACGTATACTCGACGAAAGCGGATTTCAACCGCTCTTGGTGAAGTACTCAGAAAGTGTGTTCATTAATCTGTTCTTGTTACTCGTGTTTGGCCATATAGCGGAGACCAGTCAGGTCTAATGACAGACAACCAACTAGGACTTGCAGTAAATGCGTAGAAACTGTTTTCTGGCCTTTACCAATTATTTGCAATATCAGGAAATTTTCCTATACTACACGCAAACGTAACGTAGCGACAGTAAAGCTAACTTATCGATATATTTCTTGAACACATACCTCTTTGGCAGTGCCGTCCGAAGGGTGCGGCAGTGCCGTCACATGCCTTTAAAATGGACACAACTTCTACAAATCTCGTATTGAAAGTCCTGGCCATTGAAAATGTAGTGACAGAGATGATAAACATGAATGGCATTGTAGAAAAATATGTTTAATTCACGGCAGATCTTGTAATGTAACCATAAAGGATCCATCCAACAGAAATCAAAGGACGATCGTGAATGCCAAACAGAACGCGGGCGGGAGTAACACGAGCCAGTTGACTGTAGTTGGATCGTGCTAATCGGTTTGCAGCTGCATGTGCACTGTTTTGTAATTAATTATTATCTGTAGCCTATAGCACTGAGTATTTTACAATATTATGAATAGACATGTGCAACAGTTCAGATAAATAATTGTATAAAAGAAGAATGTAAAATCTGCAGAGTGAAGAACTGAATCTATAGAGTGCAAAAAAGGACTGTATTGATGGTATCCATTCTTGTTGTAGTAACCGCCGCGAACTTGTAAGAAAATACATCAAAACTGGCCTCCACGATCCGAAGCGTGTCCGCGTACTGGCGTGACGGGAATATTACAACCTACAGGTGGCGCGACATGCCCATTTTAAGGGGAGGGGCGGCAAGAGTATATTACCCCGAACGTTTCAACATATAAGGACACCTCCCTGTTCCTTGGACACTGTCTATGACAGCCTGTGGAAGCTTTGCCCACTATCGATTGATACAATGACAGCATATTAATATAATGTTCAGTTAATATAATATTATCGATCAGCTGTTTGGTAAACTTGAAAATTATTTGCGTTAAACATCAAATTTTTGAGTTTGTGATATTAGTTGTAGAGCTATAGAGTATATGAACGACAAATCTTGACAATGGGTTCAAAAACAATGTTAGGGCAGACAACATCAAACTGCTGAACTGGGTCTGGAAGCTGACTATTTGGACGTGTTTTAATTGGGAAGTCATCTCATTCAAATAATAATTTTCGTATTTTCTTTGCAGTTAATTTTATAGCGAATGTCCATTGGAAAATTAGCGAAGATCTTGATGTTTATACCGCGTTTGATGGTCGTGTCGGTGCTGTAGCGTTCGTAGTTTTGGTCCGGCATAATTTAACTTAATTTTCCGGGAGGAAAATTAATTTTGGTAATAACGTTTCGAGAAAAAAATCATAAAACTGTTAATTACTATAATCAGTGTTCCGCCATAGATTGGCGTTCTAAATTTGATTAAAAATAAGAAAAAGAACTGACAGCGGCGATTAGTGTTTTTATAGCGTTTTTTTTTTTTTAATTCGCTTCAGCGGGACAACCGCTCGTCGCGTTTATTGAAGTTAAATTTTATAAATTCATTTTCGTTTTTTGCCTTAACGAGCAATTTTTAAGTCCTTTTTAATACCAATAGCAGTTGCAGATGAGTTATCGCGCCGAGTAGGCCATGTCTTGCGAATCACGTTGAAATCCGACCTTGATATGATAATACCAGAATCCTAACCCAACGTCCGGTATGCTTGCTTAACTTTCACCTTGTAGTTACCGAGTCTGCCGCTAGACAGCGTTCCACTTTCTCTTCAGCTGGTTTCGTGTTGGATCATCTGTGTGGTAGTTGGTAGTAGATAGTGTCATGGCGGGTGTTACAGTGTCGCAGCTGTTTAGGTGCTATGTAATTTCGTTTTTTATAATTTACGCAACCACTGGTAAGTGTTACGTTTAGTCTTTTTTTAATGTTAACCGTTCAGTACAGTTTGTGTTGGTCAGGTTATGTTGCAGGTTAGACGAGTGCGGAACGTTTTGAAAGCGTCCCAGTATATTTATTATGTAAGGTTGAGGTTATTTGGGACAGTGTTCTCAAATTTGAAGTTTAAAAACTGTAATTTAATGGAAACTTTTAAATTTTACCTTGAAATTACGTAGAAAAGTTGTACGTTTATGAAGAAAACTGAACTAGTAAAATTCTCACCACAAGTTATGTTATCTGTAAATTATGAAGGGTATACAGTGTTTGTAAAAACTGTTTAGTTTGATCCGGTTTTTCAAATATTATCGGCTGGAATTTACCGAAATTAGATCTTATCAGAATATTTCAATAATATCTGCAGAATTACACCATATTCCATAAACGTTTTGAAGTTGGGTTGTAAATCGTCAAATGTTTCACGCTTTGTTATCGTCACGTTGAATTTCTCTGAAAACCAAAATACATAATCTTTCAATATAATCTTTCAATATACATAATCTTTCAATATAATCTTTCAATATAATCTTTCAATATAAATCTTTCAATATAAATACACATACGAAATTTAATTTCTTAAATATTTTGCTTTGGGCCTTCCAATAAAATTGTTCAGTCTTTAGTTTTCTTACTTTTGGTTTTATATTAGATTACCAACGAAAAACGTCAGCAAACATACATTTTCAGTCAACATCTTGTGTGCATAACAATTTAATGACTCATTGGAATGTTTTAGAAGTAACACCAAGGTCAGTAGATAGTACAGAGTATTCTGTAGGTTTGTCAGAGACCCGGGTATACCATAAGGCTATTGACATTATGGTCTGTTGCAGCTCATAATATTTGTTTTATTTCTACTAAGATTTAGGCCTAATCTGCGTTATGTAGATGTTACATTTTATTGGTTTTTTTTTGTGATTCATATTTTATTTTTGCCATTCTATTTTATTTATACGTTATGATTGATTGACAGATCTCAAAGGGTGAATCAAAAAGGCTATTGAATGTTTGGTTGTGTTGTGGATCATCATTTCTGCAAAGTTTTACTGCTTTCTACGTTATTTGGACATTATGACTGATTCACAGATCTCATAGGCGGTAACAATAATGCTACTGACTTTCTGATTTTATCATATTTCCACATATTTTCCCGCTATTTTTCCACGCCATGATCGCACATTGTGTGCAACATTACGTCAGTGTAGCGTGATAGCGTGAGATATGACTTATTGCTAGAACTGTATACTGGCACGAAATCTAAGCAAACTTTCTGTTTTTGTAAAGTATCAATTAGAGAATTTAATTTCAATTGTTTGTTCATAGTATCAATTTCAGTTTAATTGTGTACAGTTTCGTTTTTTTTTTAAGGCGAAAAGCACATTTGCACATTTGCCACATTTGCCTTCCTAAATGTAAGTGTGAGTATTAAGTGTTAAAGTTGTAATTGTAGAGTTGTAAGTGTAAGTGTGTGTTATACTCGGGTACCGCGAGGGACGCCTAAATCCTCTCAATAGGTGCAGCTAGCCTGCACCTCCCTGCGGGGCGTGTACAGTATCAAGAGGACGTTACATAGGGACTGAAAACAAGTAATTTTGTTACACAATGGATTTATTAAATTGAAGCTTAAGAATTTGGTGTTTATTTTATCAAGATGTATAGAAAGTACAGAAAATTGCTTACGTTTTTATTGTAGAAATCATTAAACACGATTTTTATAAATACTTCCAGAGCCATGGAGTTAAAAAATTGTGTTTAGTTGGAGATTTGTCCGTCAGAGTGTGTCTTGTTTCCTCATTTCAGTGGAGACTAAAGTAATTGATCGATTTCTGTGAAATATGGCATTTGTATTTTGTTCGATATTTTGCATGTCGGGATCAAAATTTTATTTCGAAAATATTGGTTTAGAAAGTCCTTTTTACGGTAAAAAAAAAATCTGAAAATTAACAAAATTTACTCAAATGATTCTGATAAAATTTTGCGTACTGTTCAATGCAATCTTTACGTACCGAAGGAAAATTTGTAAAATTTACACGAGCTATCGACAAACGTATTAAAAAAACGGATTAACGGAAAATCGATTCATCGGATATTGTTCAAATTTTAGTAATATATGACGAAGTTAGTGCGGCAAATTTGAAATTAAGTAAATTGGCAAAAAACGATATTTATGTCAGAAAAATATAGATACATTTACGAATCTAGTTTGGATCGAACGAAAATTTTTTCCAGTATTTTGCGATAATTCAATTTTTTTTTGTATTTATGGAACTCAACAAAAAAGTCGTTTGAAAAATTTCCCAACGGCAAGTAAAATACAACTCAGAAGTCATTTTTATTTTAAGGCATCAGATACGTTACTAAAGGAGTATTTAAATGGTGCACTACAAGCTGTACAATTAGCGCGATTTGCGATAGTGCAGGTGACACGAAATCAGCTGATCCACTCTTGCTAATTGTTTATATTTGATATTAGTCTTCGATAATTTCAAAATAAGTATTATACGTGGACACATTTTTCAAGGACTAGAAAGAAGGCGCCTATAGAACCTTATTACGGGCTTTAGAAACATGTGCTTAACCATTTTAATATTAAAGAATTACAAGTTACGTTAATACCACGGTAAATCAAACGGTTCTATTTTTTACGGCCACTAAATATACCTTCCTTCGTGTGGTTTCAACACTTTTTGACAGATTTGTTTTGCAACACAAGTAATGTGTTATTAGAACGTGGTGACTTGAATGCGCGGGTAGAAAAGAAGGCTAAATAAATACCATCTTGTTAAATAGCCAATTAAGAATTGCTAATTAAGAAAAGTGACTTGTCAATAATACAATGTATTTTTAAGAGTTCAGTGACTGTATTTATCCTTTCAACAGTAGACCTTATGTTTAAATTAAATATACTGTAATTTGTTAAAGTATTATCAATGCTCTCTCTCTCTCTCTCTCTCTCTCTCTCTCTCTCTCTCTCTATATATATATATATATATATATATATATATAATATTATTATTATTTGCGTATAGACCCTGTTGAATCACGCAAAGCACTCCGACTCATGTCTTGTTCCTTCTAATCTTCCACACCTCCCTCATCCTGTCCCCATGAATCCTCCTCCGCTTCTCCGTCCATTTTATCCCTGCTCTCTTTGGGATTTCATTCTCTGGGACCTTCCACCCGAGCATCTTTCTCCTGCATGCGTTCCTGTCTTCAATGTCTGTTGAGTCTATTTCTGCGTCATGTAGGTCTATTCTGACTTGTGCGATCCACGACGTTGTTGATTTGACTCTTTGTATATACTTAAGGATTCTGTTGGAAAGTCTCGTTGTTGGGAGTCTACTGTGTGTCCTTAGAATTGAAGTCTCCTTCTTCTGATATCTGCTGCCAGGTTCGATATCTTCTCTGTGGTCTTCCGGGAGTGCAACCTGTATCCGTCTTCTGTTAATCTCGGGCCAAGGATCTTCCTCAAGATTTTGCGTTCTTCCTTCTAAATGTCTTCCATGGTAGCTTTTGTGTGGAGTACTAGCGTCTCGCTTGAATATAATACCTCCGGTTTTATGACTGTGTTGTAGTCTGTCTGTCTGTCTGTCTGTCTGTCTGTCTCTCTCTCTCTCTCTCTCTCTCTCTCTCTCTCTCTCTCTCTCTCTCTCTCTCTCTCTATATATATATATATATATATATATATATATATATTATAATATATTATATCTCTCTCTACATATATATTATATATAGGGTCTATATATATATATATATATATATATATATATATATATATATATATATATATATATATATAAATTTAACAATGATTTGTAAATAATGAAATGGATTTGATAGTTTTGATTTGGGAAACCATCTCCTTCATTTTTAGAATTTTTTTTTAAAACACTCTGTTTATAGTGCATTTTAGGTAGGTACTTATGGATTGTCAGGAAACTTCGGTCAAAATTTGGTCTAATACGTTCCTAAGCTAAAAAAGTTCTCTACAAACTCGTTTTCAAAAATTAAAATATAGAGATTTACGTGGTAAATTTCATCGAAATCAGTCGGTTCGTTTAAGTCTCCAGCTATGTACATAAACATTCAGTTGAAACAATTTTTGGTAACTGAACGCCCGTCAGTCAGCTCAAAATTGCTTTGCTCAAGGTCACCATCGTATTTTCTGTAGGCCTATACTTCGTTTAGCGGGATGATAAATGGGTACTTTTAATAGGTTGATGATCTTTGTTGTTTGTGCTTCTATTTTTCTAATGATTTCTGGGAAATGTGACAACCGAGCCAAGGGCACATGCTTTTATAATCTACGGGAAGGGTATTAAATGTCTATTTTCTAAATTTTTAAAACTTTTTTCAGATATTCCAAACCGCAGGAGATCATTGTTTGGTAATCAGTATTTAGTTTCGGCAAATTTGGTATTTTCGATCGCATGTTGGAATAAACTTTTTCCAAGACATGTGTTTACATCAGATTATTTCCGTTAATTATTTTATGCTGAACACGTTGCTGCGAATCGGCTTTAGAGTCCGTTGGCGAAGTCACGTGATTTGTCTATAAATCCGCTCTTGCGTCCGTCTATCGTAACGCATCACTCGTAAATTATGCGACCGATCGATATGAAATTTGGCGCAAAATGGCCATTTTAGCGGCCCGAATATAGCTAAATTATAGTGATTATCGTTAATACTTAGTAGTTAAGGGGTAAAATCTTTATGGCAAAATTATTATTATTTATCTAGTGTGTGATATCATTTAAAGCAAGCAGTGATAATATATAAACCTATTTTGGGAAATAAACGGGTTTTCAGATTTGTTTATACTAAACATAATTTCTATTTATGGACCTATTTTTAAAAATTATTTTTGAAAAAATTCACCGACTTTAGATGTTTTATAAACATTTATTTTTAAGTTCGTGTGTATGTTATTTTTATTTAAGCCTATCTACATTTGTAGCAAGATGTACCTTAATATCGATTCCGAATACAGAGCCGCCAGCCCTATGCAAAAGTCAAGGTTTTAATTTCGGCATTTTAGAACAGAAACGTCTCGAAAATGCAAAAACTTCGTTTGGTTTTCAAAACAAAAAGTTGTTTCACGATTTTTGATATGTTAGGTTTACATTTAGTTCCTTATTTATTAACTTCAGGCTTCTTTTGAAAACTTCAACGATTTCACAATGGTGTCCTTTACGTTTAAAAAGAACCACTTATATCGGTGCAGTCCGCGTCGAGGCAGTGCAGACAACACGGATGTCAGCTGATCCATTTTTGTTAAGGCACTTAGAGTGGCATCAAGTGGCATAAAAAGTGCCATTTTCTATCAAGGCACTTCTTTAAAAGCTTTTGTTTACCTACTTTACCGAACGTTCGAGGTGTAAGGGTAGTTTTTATAATATTTTCTTAATGAAGTATATTATGGAAATAAAAAAAAATCGAACCGTAGATTCTGATGGATATGATCGTATTCAGGTCTGATTAAAAAGAGAAAAAATTGACGGAAGTCTGTATGTGTGAACATCGCAGACGATTGCCCGATTTAGACCAAATTAGCATGTTTTCAATATGACGGCGATTTTTCGAGTTTTTTTTTATTTACTCTCAGCTTTACGTTTCTGTTGTTTAGACATATTTATTTACGTTATGGATCTTTACAATTTGAACATAATATGACCAACCGATTTCCTGTGAATTAGATCGCCAATTATGCGTTTTGTTTCTATACTCGAAAATTATAAAACAGTACATGCCAAATTTAATCGAAATCGATTATATTGGTTTATAATCCAAGGATGTGTTGTTTGTACTCCAAAACACGTACAAACAGACAAACAAAAGGACAGACATCCACTTTTTTGAACTTTCGTTAACTGAAAACGTAGTCTATAAATCAGAATAGATTTTTTCACGATTGAAATACTTTTTTTCACGAAATAGAAGTGAAAATTTAATGGACCATCTTCCTCAGAACAGGTATATAAACCTTATGTGTTCATCATCGCGGTTTTAAATAATTAACTCAGTTAAAACATGGAGGCAGTTGTGACGCACAGGGACCGGCTAAGTGTACGTCCTGACTTGTTGATCAGTTATTCGTAATTATTCGTGAAAATTATTGCAACCAATTTGCACCACTTGGTCTGCAGTTTGTACTGTATGGTGCAGTGTACAGGCCAGCTAATGAGAATAGTGACTTGGTCACGTGACATTGGACTTGCGCAATGGTGAGTGAAGGCCACTGGAGATGTGCCGTTACGTTACAGAAGTCTTTCCAACAGATAAAGAAGGAACTAGCTCTGCACGCGGCATCGGGTCCATTCAGTGGACGGGCGATGGATTTTTCTTAAAAAAAAGTGCGAATATTGTGCACACTTGGGTTAATGCAGACAATGGGATGATTTATAGCGTATGAAAATGCCAAGCCCTGGCCGGGAATCGAACCCGGGTCCTCAGGGTGAAAGCCCAGTACGCTATCAACTAGGCCACCGAGGCGGCTCGGGTGATAGAGAGGAACGTCTTCGCAAAAATTGACGATGCGGTCATGCGCATGCGTCATATCGTGTCATATAAACGGTCAAATATAAACGTAAATTTTTTAGTTTAATTTTTTTGGTTCAACCAAACGATAACTTGAATTGGTTTCGTTCCGCGTCGTTTGGAGAAAAGAAGAGAATGCGTAAAGTATCTCTTTTTCTTAATACTTTACGCCGTTTAGATTAATAAGGACGAGGGATCAGCGTTTACGGTAAGGGAAAACCAACTGGAGTAACTACGGCTAGAACTAAGAATCTTAAGGTGCGCAGTTCAGAGACGCAACAGACTGACCGGTGCTCGACCATTGAGTCACCACTAGATGGTGTAAGTGGTAGCTGTTGTTCAGGAACAAATATTCTCATGTAATTCTTTTCATTGGTGACGGTGGACAAATCCGTTTATAATAAGCAGGGTCTACTTGTTAAATTTGGCCACTTTGTATAAGAAACTGAATGCAAGTATAAAGACTTACACAACACAAAAGCTTAAGTAACTTAACATGCGTGACGTCAGTCGGTCTTAGTTTTGTTTTCGATTCACTCGTGAACCATAAATTTCTTTTATTAAAAACTTGGGGGGATAGAAGCCAAGTAGTTAGCCACTAAGTACTTCCACTAAACCTCTTCCTTGCCTTCTACTGTACATTAAATATTTTGTACATTAAAAATATACTGTACGCAATACTATCTAAATATTTTGATTTTTTCCTTCCTAATGCCATCTGTACTCAAATTGAAATAAAGTTAAATATTTTGTTTATTTAGTTTAAATTTTTTATCTTAATACAGTCAGTTTTCTACACACACACATACACACGCGAGCGCGCGCGCACGCACTCACGCTCTCTCTCTCTCTCACACACACACGGGCACGCACACGCACGCACGCTCTCTCTCTCTCGCTCTCTTTCTCTCTCTCTCTCTCTCATACACACACACACACACGCGCGCGCGCAAACACACACACACACAAGCACCAAGTCACAAGCAGAGGACTTTCCATCTTTTTTGGCATCGCACCCCTCCCCCCCACACACAAACTGATGCGGAGAAAAACAAATTTACGTCTTTTAAGTGAAAAGTAATTAGTATTATGACCTGTTCTTCCCGTCATTGGTCTATCTACTCACCTCGTAAAGGCTATCGCGGTTTGGAGACTCTATTGTTCCATCTTCAGAGCCATAAAATAAACCAACAGAACTACTGTAATTGATAACACTGACGGGCGCACTAGTACTGATGAAGACTCTGCAGTCCGGAATGTAACGACATACGAGTCGCACGTATCGTTTGGCCAAACCAAATTTCATCGTACGTATTTTAATCGTATAATTGTGCTCAGTGTTTGCTACGTATGTTTTTAATGTTTTGTTGACTTTGTGACGACCTCGACAAAGGGATTTAACATTTTGTATCACGGCCTGAAGATGGAGCAATAGAGTTTCCAAACCGCGGTAGCCTTTATGAGGTTAGATAAACCACTGACGGGAAGAATAGGTCATAATCCTAATTAATTAAATATGTGGTCCTGTGGATATGTTGCAGTAATGAAAAGTTATTTTTATGAAACTCTGTAGCTCATTACAGCGTCTAGAATGAGATCTTATTCGACGTGTGAGCAATGTTTTAAGCCCTTATACATAATTATTTGTCTGTTCTCGTGATTAATAGAAATGTATGAATGGTAACTCATTTTATATCATAGGGGGAGATTTGTTGCATCTATTTCAGTTAAATTTAGGACTAAAGTTTTAACAAAACCTTAACCATATTGAAAAATCAGATCGATTTTCCCGAATTTCGGGGAAATAATTTGAGCGAATGTTTTTAGAATGATGGCGGCAGGTGTATTTTCGTTTAGGAATACACGAAATGTTCGTAGTAATGTAGATAGGATGAGGACAGGTTTTGTACGTTATTGGATGTGATACGCGATGCAGTCAGTGTATTTAACGCTGCGATGATTGTACTGTTTGAGGAGAGTACTCAAGGAATGTCAGGGACGCACGGCAAGGGTAAATGCCATGTAATTAACACCGTATTGCCACAGCTAACTGGGAATTGTCGGATGATTTATCGGCTTCTGTGTTCAACTTTCCCGTCAACAAATTTTTTATCTTCGCCGCAACTGTTTCAAAGCGTCTTAAAATCTAGCACTTGTTGCTTACACTTCTAATACTTCACTACATGGAAGTTTATAGTAATCGCAACGCGCAACTGTCTCGCTGACCTGATGGTAGCAGATTTCTAACATTCATATTTTATAAACATTTTTTAAAAGTAATATTTATAAATTAGCTTATTGAAACCTTCGAATTACACTGAAAGTACAAAAACAAACGCTGATCCTAGTCAAAATAATTCTTTTAATTTCTATGAATTTTGTAATTTTAAAATGCTAATTTATGCAGACTTTAATGTTAGTTGTCATGGTTAAACCAGATTTTAAAAAAAGTACATAAAAAGTTACGTTTAACTTGATTTGAAATTGTTTCCCATTGAAATGAATTTTTCGCTGTAAATTACAAAGAGGAAAGTTTGTGCAGTATATTTGCATTTATTTTAACGCGAGAATTTGCACATAGGTTCTTTGATTGTGATGCCAGAGGCTATCGAACACTATAATCCGAAAAAAATCAATATAATCTAAATTTAATTATGTAAACATAAGTTTATAAACATATTATAATGACTGTTTCCCTTTTAGCGTTGTTAACAAGGATTTTGTCTGAAGCGTTGAGTTTAAACGGAGCGTGCTCGATGGCAGACGTTAAAGTCCAAGTAATTGGACTATCTGCCGCTACGAACGCTGCAAGCTGCAAAGACAGAGATGGAGACGTTTGAGAAAATAGTAATATTACGTATTTAATTATAGTTGAACACTCTTACGCAAGATACCACCAACAGCGAGTCCTCACCTCTCGTAAGGGTTATCATTCTAGTACGTTTATATTCAATGTTTGCAGTCTCTATGACGATGGAAAAGCTGGGAGATATTTGATCTGCAAACAAATGCTTTGATTGATAACGCTATCGAAAACAGCTTGAGTTTACAGAGACGGTGTCTCGAAAGCGCAAAAGTAATTGTAAATGCAAAACAGTTCCAAATATAATGTATTCATACGCGTTGCAGTTCTATAACATTAGCATAATGGTTAAAGCTAACAAGAGAGACACTGTGCCTGTATTTTACTGTATGTGTTCGCTCAGTTATTCATGTCTAAGGCTTGAGTGAATGCTAACTTCCTTTTGAGGTTATGTTTACGAGTTTAATGGGTGCGTATACGAAAACACTATCAAAAGCGATTTACAATTCCGTGTTCAACGTACTCACAAAAACACATGACAGCGTAAAATAATCGGGGCACGCAACTGTCTCGCTGACATGTTAAGGGCGAATTTAATAACCCAACGTTAATAACGAACGAATAAGAACCTTACCCAAGCAATTACCATTATCGATTTTTGTGCTAAGTTTGAATAAAATCGGACTTGAGTGGTGAACGTGAGCGTGCTAAAACACACGCACGCATGCACACACACACACACACACACACACACACACACACATTTAAATTTTAATGTGCCACCTCAAAAAAAGATCTAGAAGTCAAGATCGATGCTCATTACAAAGTTCCGGGTCTGGGTCTTAGCCAATGATGGCCGCCCCAAGAGCTCATTTTTCCAAAAGAAATTCACTAAAAACAGTACAGATAACGTTACAATATCTCATGTTTAATTATGTCTACTAAAAAACTATTTTTTTTTTTTTGTGTTTAACGTCCGACTATTGTGCACACTTGGGCTAATGCAGACGATGGGATAATTTATAGCGTATGAAAATGCCAAGCCCTAGTTGGGAATCGAACCCGGGTCCTCGGGGTGAAAGCCCAGTACGCTATCAACTAGGCCACCGAGGCGGCTAAAAAACTAACGATAAAAACCTTAAGGTCTTCTTAATTTGACAAAATCGTTATAAGATTTTTTAAAATTTTAGTCATAGGTGACGATTCAAAACCCAGCTGTGCGTACAAAATGCGAAGTAAAAGAAATGTACTGTCGGGAGTAATACGAAATAATCTTTTTTTTTGTTATTTTAAGGCGAAAAACACATTGAGGCTATTATCGACTTCTTAAATGTAAGTGTGAGAGTAAAGTGTTAAAGTCGTAAGTGTACTGTTGTAAGTGTAAGTGTGTGTTAGACTCTGGTGCCGCGAGGGACGTCTAAATCCTCTCAATAGGTGCAGCTAGTCTGCACCCCTGCGGGTACGAAATAATCGCTGTACGCAGCTCTCTCGCTACCTTGGTGGAAGTGAATTTCCAAAATATAATAACATAACAATTTGTAATTTTTTATTGAAATGTGATTCTAACATCATAATCGGCGTTAAAACCTGCGTCATTAACACATTAACATTATTAATCTGCAAATTAACATTTAAAATTTTTATTTTCATTGAAAGTACGAGAATGAATAATAACAGCCGTAATTCATTTTCGTATTTTCAATAGAATTTAAAAATGTAAAATGTTTAAGGAGAGTCTCAAATCGTGTAGTATAATAAAAATATATAGACGTTCAAGGTTTGGAACAATATAGGAACTGAGTTACACAATCTAGTTCCGCTTACTAACTCCTAAACAACCACGCTAATAATCCCCAAACTTCTCTCCCGGCTTTGAAATACCCTCCGCCTGCGAAACCTAGTTCACTTCCGTCAACCAATACTCAATTCCTATTGGTTTGCAGTGTACGCGTATCTGGGGTATATACTACGCTAGATTAATACATTTCTGCCCAGGCTTTACTGTCGGCGCATCACCTCATATCCTGTATACAATAGCTTCATTCTGATTGATGCGTTCTTCCTTCAGTTCTAACAATGGAATTCTGAGAAATTATGTTGTTGCCATAATTTCCAGTATAAATACAGGTCGAAAATCCTTGTTCGGCAGAACATCGAAGAGGACCACCCACCACAGAACTACACGTAGCCTACCAATACCCAGTACAAGTATACAAGACACCTCAATTCGCTGGGGGGAAAAAGGAGGAATCCGGCCAACTCTGAACAAAATGCGAATTTCTTTCACCATTCCGAACCGGAAAAGTGCCTCGACAGTCCGCGGCCGAGCTGGTAAACACCGGGACCTCTATTTCTCCGGGAGACTAACAACAAGAAAAGGAGCCATTTTGATTTCAATTAATTTTACTGGAAACGTCTTGTCCAGGTTATTACCAAACTAGAAGCGGATACACACTTAACACAAAACTTAATTAAGACGTTATGCTAATATTCCGGTGTATTTTCCCACAGCTCTCAAACCTGAAAGAGCTTATGGAGATACACATGTAGGTAGTTCAGGATTTCTTTAGTAATCATTCTTTCAACCTACTTTCAGAAAATCTATTGTTAATTTTTAAGTTTTTTTATGCAAAAAGATTTGCAATTATTGTTTTTTTTAACTAGTAATTAGTTCCGAGAAATAGGTAAAAGATACATCTATAAAACCACCCCGCAGGGGGTGCAGTCTAGCTGCATCCGTTGAGAGACGTCCTTCGCGGTACCCGTGTTTAACACACACTTATAGTTACAACACTGCACTTACGACTTTAACACTTTACACTCACACTTACATTTAGGAAAGGCGATAATAGCCTCAATGTGCTTTTCGCCTTAAAAAAAAGTATAAAACCAAAAGTATGTATATTTGTCCGGAATATATACTCGTATTTAAGATACTGCGTGGATTGTCTTAAGGTTTTGCGTACATACACTTTAGATACTAGATCAAGTTCTTTGTTACGATTTCAGTCCTCAGATCGAATTAATAATTTCTCAGTTATCGTATAAATCATTGTCAACACACACGCAATAACACGGTGACTGTAGCCTATATGGTCTGCCTGCGTTACTATGTTATCGATCGATCTGTAGTACTCTATTGTTTGTTCGATTAAAATACAGTAGCGAAGCACGGGTATTCAGCTAGCTTATTATTGTCCCCAGCTGTGTACGCGTGCATTCTGATTTTTGTGTCTCGATTTAATGACGCTATCTCAAAATATACAATAGTTGATAATACATTATTGAATTTAAACTGGTAAAAGTCATCCTTCACCAGACACGACTACCAGCGCATGGTATGCCGCGTGTTAGCTTAAGGCTTGCACTTCCAATAAGAGTTACGAGCCTTCCCGCTTTACCAACTAAATAAATAATTATCGACTTTCAAGGTCGCACAATTGTGCAAGAAAGTATTAAATACTGGCGTAAAAACAGGAAATCTGCAAGAGAAAGGAAGCGCGGTAGATGTCAAGGCGTTCGGGAAGTCTTCTGGCAGACCTAACCGAGACGGGAGTAGTGACGCAGTTCGGCCAGGACCAAGGCTGGGGAGGTCGTTTTCGGTGGGAAAATGGAATTTAAGCTTTCCGACGCGAATAGAATGTAACGGAATAGGAAGTATGACGGTAATTGTTCAATTTAATAAAAAGTGATCAAACGTGTGTAAACTATTTGTTGTTGGTGAGAAATTGGATGAATTGTCAAGTTTTTGTATGTGTAGAAAATATGGCGACCATTATTGCAATAAATAGGCCTACTTTTTATTAAAGCGAAGCTTTTTATGTCGGCCCTCGGTGTTGAACGCGTGGAGGGTGAACATCTAAATACGCAACGAAATAACGTCACAAGTTTATATACAGGTACTATCGTTTTTTTTGTGTTTAACGTCCGACTATTGTGCACACTTGGACTAACGCAGACGATGGGATGATTTTTAGCGTATGAAAATGCCAAGCCCTGGCCGGGAATCGAACCCAGGTCCACGGGGTGAAAGCCCAGTACGCTATCAACTAGGCCACCGAGGCGGCTCAATGACAGGTACTATCGGGCCCGCGTCCGCCTCTCTAATAGACTTCGGGACTGCGTGACCGTTCAGACAGTAAAAATAAATGTTTAAACGATTTTAAACACCATCATAGTACTTACCCGGCCCAACTTAATTATTTAGTATTCAAGTGTAAATTGCACAACAATAACATTCTATACGTTTATTACGTATTGGTGGGTGTGAATGATAAGTGTTTAAATTATTTTGAACGCCATCATACTGCTTACCCAGCTCAACTTAATTATTTAGTATTCAAGTGTTAATTGTATAACGGTGACGTTTTATACGCTTATTGCATATAGGTAGGTGTGAATAATAAATGTTTGAATCAATTTTAAACGTTCGATTTCAGGACCCCTGAATCGATTTTGGTAAAATTTGCCAACTAACCAAACAAAGCTTACAGGTGGCTATTTGATTTCGAAAAATTGTATAATTTTGCATTTTTTATTGATTAATTAAGAACAATTGATTAATTAATTACTGAGCTATTGGAGCTGTTACTGAGCTATTGGGGTTGTTACTGAGCTATTGGGGCTGTTACTGAGCTATTTAAGCTGCTACTGAGCTATTGGGGCTGTTACTGAGCTATTAGATCTGTTACTGAGCTATTGGAACTGCTACTGAACTATTGGGGCTGTTACTGAGCTATTGGAGCTGTTACTGTGCTGTGCTATTGGCTGTTACTGAGCTATTGGGGCTGTTACTGAGCTATTAGAGCTGTTACTGTGCTATTAGAGCTGTTACTGAACTATTGGGCTGTTACTGTTTGGAGCTGTTAGAGCTATTGGGGCTGTTACTGTGCTATTAGAGCTGTTACTGTGCTATTGGAGCTGTTACTGTGCTATTGGAGCTGTTACTGAGCTATTGGAGCTGTTACTGAACTATTGGGGCTGTTACTGAGCTATTGGAGCTGTTACTGTGCTATTAGAGCTGTTACTGTGCTATTGGAGCTGTTACTGAGCTATTGGAGCTGTTACTGTGCTATTGGAGCTGTTACTGTGCTATTGGAGCTGTTACTGAGCTATTGGGGCTGTTACTGAGCTATTGGAGTGGTCATTGGTCTATCTGGCGTAAAGTACGGACGTTAAACAAAATCAATTAGTTTTTTATCGAGCTCATTTTATCAGTCACTTTTTAGGAGAAGTAAAAATTAAAGAATTTTTGGATGATTTTAGTTTTTTCTAAAAGTGCCGAAGAGAAAAATGATCACTTTAAGTTGTAGGTTCATTCGTTATTGCTTTTCATTGTTTTTTTTTTTTTTTTGATTTCCCCAATCGGTATTTTTTTGTAACGGGTAGTAACTTTTATATTTAAATTTAATTACATAAGTGTTTGATAGCGTACAAACAATTGGATGAACGAATGAACGATTTTATACAGTTTCTTTACCGCGGTTGCTATCAGCAGAAGAGTGTGAACCTTGTCGGCCATATTGAATCTCTCGCTGTAAACTAATATTAATTAACGGTACAGATTAATCCGCTATTTGTTAAGAGAAAACTGTGTTTGATACATTCCCACATAAAAATATTTTAAATGAGATATCAAACATAAATATTAGTTTTATAGGGAATATCCTAGATTCAAAATGGCCGACAGGGACCACAGCCTCTTAAGACAAGTCGCATGTACAAATAATCATCATCAATTGTACAATAATAGAAAGGGAAAGTAAATAGTACAGACAAAGAGGACAGCGACTCTGGATTGTTTCCCAGCTGAAGAGGACGCAACAGCCACGATCAGAACTAGGTTAGCACGATCCAGCCGAATGTGTTAGGATTGTAAGATGTGCTGATCACAAGAAGTCTGTTCTACTGGTTTACAGAAACCAAACCACGATTTTAAATACCTTCTACGTGTCTTTGACGGAAGCCTTCGACAACTAGCTCGTATTTAGAATCTTACTAAATAAACGGTGCAAATACTTGACACGAACTTTCTCATATTGAGTTATTTATAAAAAAGTACTCATTTCGGAAGTTAAAGACAGAAAAAAACGTCGCGGCAGCTTTCTCGATGTGCGATTAAAGCGGATTTCAAAAAGTAATTTCTTATCTTCCATTTACTTGGAGTATTTCGTTTCGTTATTTGTTATCAGCACGTATCAGCATTTTAAATTGGCAGAATTAGGAAGACTTACTCTGACAGCTGTCGTGTTCATTATCAAGTTCCCGTATGAATTAAAAATGCTAATTTTTCATTTTTTTCAAAATTTTTAAGGATGATTGCAATTTTTTAGAGGAAATTGTTTTACTCTTGATTTTTTAGTGATATTTTGAAACTGTAATACGGATTACGACATATCAAAAACAAATTTTTTTAATCAATTTTTGTTCCGTTTTTATCAAACAGGAACAAAATTGCTATCTTGAGAATGATGACACACACGCATTTATATATATATATATATATATATATATATATATATATATATATATATATATATATATATTATGAGCGCTGTAAAAGAGATATAGATAGCGTTGTAACCGAGTTTACAGTAAACGAGTTTGTAAACGGCGGCAGTATTGTATGTAGTACTTTGTACTGTGTACATAATTAATGGCTATTTTATTACAATTTATTACATATTTTGAAATATATTTTGATTAAAACTAATAGAAAATAAGTATTGTACAGTCTGGTATGTATACATGCAACACAGTGCGTACACTGTTGTGAGGGTTCGTGAGATTGAAGTCCCCCCCCCAACTAAGGCGTACAGTGTGTGTGTGTGTGTGTGTGTGTGTGTGTGTGTGTGTGTGAGAGAGAGAGAGAGAGAGAGAGAGAGAGAGAGAGAGAGAGAGAGAACGATTTTGCGGTAACGACACAATTTACATTGTATTTGTAGCCAGCAACAAAATTCTAAGAAAGGAGCCGTTTCTATTCTCAAACTTTATTCTAAAAATAGAACACAAATTGTATTCCAAGTGAGAGTGACTATAGGTCAGCAGCCTAGAAAACTGCTAAGAACACCAGTAGGACAGAGAGAAAAATGTGCGAGTGAGAGGTCATGTCCCCACTCTATCACCATAACTCCTCCCTTTTCCTTCACTATCACTGAGTAGTAATAGTTTATAGACTGAGATTAGCAAACTCTGTGACCTTGAACTGTTGGAGGGAGCTGGAGGGGAATTCTCCTACATGCACGAGAAATTCTCGCGCAGGCCGTTTACAAAGTGGCTGGACTATAACAGCAGCGTGACAGCGTTGTATCCGAGTTAACAAAGCGTTGTAACCGAGCCTAAAATACACGTACACTTAATGTAGAATATTGGGGACATTATGAAAATAGCTCTATAACCGAGTTAGCGTTCTAACCGAGGGCGTTCTAATCAAGGTCGACTGTATATATATATATATATATATATATATATATATATATATATATATATATATATATATATATATACATAAAACGTGTGCGTGCTTGTGTGTGTTTTATGTGTGTGTGTGTGTGTGTGTGTGTGTGTGTGTGTGTGTGTGTGTGTGTGTGTGTGTGTGTGTGTGTGTGTGTGTGTGTGTGTGTGTGTGTGTGTGTGTGTGTGTGTGTGTGTGTGAAAATTTGGTACTAAATTTAGATTCATAACTCAAACCATTTTATGTAATAACTCGCCCATACACTACTTTCGTTTGGATCCGGGACATAAGATGACTGGTTTTGCTACGGGATTAACTAATTCAAATCGGGATATTTTCAGTAATATCATTATGCAGTAAAATCAAATAGTAGTAACCCTGTTTGCAATGCCTTTGCTACTACTGAGCACAGCTAGAGATAACGATATCACAGAACTGCTACTTTTTCACAGATAGTCAAATTTCAGATATTTATGTAAATAGTGAATGGCTGAGCTCAACTGTTACTAACTGTGAATGTGAAATGAAATCTCCGAAATCTGTTCAACCAATCCGTGCCCCTAGTTTCTTTTATTTCAGCTAAGATCGCATTGCTTTGTCCTGCGCATGCGTAATGAGTTCACAGTTTGGTCCTACCTATCTACACACTAACTGTGAAATTTTCACAGTTCACACTTTTGTTAGTGCGGAATTACTGAGACGAGATAAATATTGATATTGCTAACTGCGCGCGCACAGTTGTTTCCCGCCAGATTTAGCTTGTTGTTGGTATTATGTATTTAGCATAGCGAATGATTTTTGCACAAGTAGTGTTGTGTAGAAGAATTGTGTATTTGTGTAGATAAACTACCTGATTTTGTTTGTTTTTTTCTGATTTATATTAGCCTATATGAAGAAGCTATATCTGCATAACAGATCAGCCAAACATTATTTCACAGTTCACAGTTTAATTTAACAGATATTGAAAAGTAGCAGTAGCAGTTTTCAATTAAAACAATATTTCACAGATAGTACCATCTTTAAGCACAGCTGTTCTACAGAAATACTGTTACAAAGAATCCTTACAACAAACCCTGACCGCATCCTACGCAGAAACAGAACAAAAATTGATGTTGTTTTTACGATATAATTAATGATCTTTTTAAACATTACCTTTAGCTCAGTCGGACGCAGTATTAATGCCAATTCATTCACTTAATTGTTGTCCTTGAAGGTGTGGTCTTATGGTTTTGAAAACGTTGTTTTAAGGCCCGTAGGAGTAAGAAAGGGCCTTGGTTTCGTGTGAAGATATGTCCTGCAATCGCACCTCCAGTCTCCGAACGTTAATTGGAATGATTGTGAAACCATTCAGTTTATTTTCGGAGTTCAAACGCAAAACGGTAAAACAGATTTTTGAACAATGAAGGAAAATAAATTTGAACAAAGTATGACGCGTCTTCGCTCACATAAAAAACCAAAATATTAACACTTTACACTCACACTTACATTTATGGTGGCGATAATAGCCTCAATGTGCTTTTCGCCTTATCCGGAATATAAATTTAAGATACTGCGTGGATTGTCTTAAGGTTTTGCATACATACACTTTAGATACTAGATTAAGTTCATTGTTACGATTTCAGTCGTCAGATCGAAGTATTAATTTTTCAGTTATCGTATAAATAATTGGCAACGCACATGCAATGACACGGTGACAGTAGCCTATACGGTCTGCCTGCGTTACTATGTTATCGATCGATCAGTAATACTCTATTGTTTGATTAAAATACAGTAGCGAAGCACGGGTATTCAGCTAGTTTCTTGTTGTCCCCAGCTGTATACGCGTGCATTCTGATTAAATTAAAAAAAAGTGTTAAAAAACCAAATATAAGTCATCGTTTGTTTTTTTTTTTTAGCACATTGAGGCTATTATCGCACTCCTAAATGTAAGTGTGAGTGTAAAGTGTTAAAGTCGTAAGTGTAGTGTTGTAAGTATAAGTGTATGTTAGATTTGTTTTTTGTGTGTGTGTGTGTGTTTTATCGTCCGAATATTGTGCACATTTGGGCTAATGCAGACGATGGGATGATTTATAGCGTATGAAAATGCCAAGCCCTGGCTGGGAATCGAATCCGGGTCCTCGGGGTGAAAGAGTACGCAATCGGGGTGAAAGAGTAGGCCACCTAGGCTGTGTCTTAGACTCGGGTACCGCGAGGGACGTCTAAATACTCTCAATAGGGACGTGCCAAAAATATCCCGAAATTATATGAAAGTGAAGTCGGGAGGACACGGCTGTCTAGCTGACGTAATAAAAGAGAATTGCAAATAGTGTTTAATCACTGTAGTAACGCTACTAAAATAAATTCAAATTGCATTTGAAAAATAGTATTTACAATAGACTCGCGGTAATCCGGGTATATCGGACATCGCCTTTGCCGGATTACCGAACAGAACGGGTTATTGGAAAGGAAGGAAAATTACAGTAAATTAGTGTGTAAATTGAGAAAAAGTAATTAAATTACAGTACAATACAAACACTTTTACTTTAATAACTGAGTTAAAAATGCAATTATTGAAAAAAACATGAAAACAAGCTGAAAAACTTTTATAATTACCTTAAAGAAATATTAAAACTTCTCTTGTTAAAAACTACCTTGTTAAACTACAGTTTATATTAATCCGTAACGATCAGCTGATTTCAGTGAACAGCTGATAGGCTATAATAAGTTTCAATAATAAATATAAATAAGTTTCACGTTTGTTAATTTGTCGTGTAATTGAAATAAAAAAGGAAAAGGAAATATGATATGTGTTTTTTATTTTTGATTCAGTAACAAACAATGTTTTACGTCTTTTACTCTTTTACTTATATATACTCTGCAACGGTATTTTTGTCTACCGCTATCAGCAAGAATTATAGAGTGTTTAAGTATAAAAAGATGTAACCTACTTCAAACTCCACAGTTGTATATTAATCCCAGCAATTTTCTTTTGTTTATTGACAACTGTTGCCTGCTGCGTTGAATCTCAGTTACCCTTTTGGTACGGTTGTTACGAACAACCATACATAAAACCGAAGTATTAATAACATAAATTTGTTAACACTTTGGTGCAGGACTGGTTGTTTGTTTTTTTAATTATTTGTTTTTCTCGGGTCGTTAAGTTCGTTGGATGGTTCTTTCAAATGGTTATTTGATACACTAATACTTCTTAAGGAAAGTGCCAAATATATTAAACTGATTTTTATTAATTGAATTACACAATTACACGTGTACATTACAGTATGCAGTACACGTGACGAAAGTTTTTGTGGAAGCACCCGCCAAAATAAACCGCTTTCTTTCGCATTGTAAACTTGATTCAGAGCTAAACCTAATTTATTTACTGTTTCTTTAAACTTTTGTATGTATGGAGCAACAACAGTAACATTGCGCGATAGAATTGTTTTACCACAAATAGACAAAGAACAGATTCCGTACTGTTTCTTAATTTAATCGTGCCACTCGTCACTAGTTTAAAGTCATTTTTGTCCGTCATTTCAACACGTGTCGTGTTTTGATGGTAGATTTTGCGGCACGTGTGGTGCTAGGAACACGTTTATAGTGATATGTAACAGTATATTTGGCGCGTCGCGAATCTCATATTAAATTAATTATAAGTAAAAATTATAATGTTTCCGCCCGGGATCGATGCACGTGTAAGGCGAGCGTGATAACCACTACACTAAGGAAACTACGAAAAACTATTTTCACAGTTTTAAATAGGCCTATATGAAATGCAACATTAATTTAGTTTTAGTAGTTATATTAAAAGATCAGTTGTTTTACATTAATTCGTAAAGATCAGCTGATTTCATTGAACAGCTGATAGCCTAATAAGTTTTTAGTTAGTTGTTAAAAACTACCTTGTTAATTTGCAGTTTATATTAATCCGTAACGATCAGCTGATAGGCTATAATAAGTTTTAGGTTATGTTGTTAAAACTAACTTTGTTAATTTGTCGTGTGATTGAAATAAAAAAAGGAAGAGAAAACGTGATACATGATTTTTATTTTTGGTTCAATAACAAACAATGTTTTATAACTTTTTTTAGAAATTTTAGCTTTCTCTCGCATTGTGTTCCCAAAAATTGGTGTATGCTTTTGTCTTTCTTGTAAACAAAACAGAAAAAACGCTATTTCAGGCTCCGGCAGCTCTCCGAATTTCGTGTTTATCTCTCGAACACGAACTTGACACACACTCGGGGTTGTTGACGTACGATTCTAATTTTTCTTTTATTTCTTTTAAAGAACACAAATAAATAATACTGACGGATTACTGGACGTACCGGATTATATCAAGTATACTGTACTATGTTTTGTATGTTTAAAATTGATTTTGTTCAGTTCCATAAAGAAAATATATTTTACGGATTTTCGGGCTGCCTGTATATCCACATGACGTTCAATAGCCATTAAAATAAAGGAAGTAAATTTTGGTAAAATACATTTTGTTTCATGTTTCTATATTTATTACAGCCAGAGATATTAAACGTCTCCATTTTGTTTGCTCTGTCTACACAACTAGGTACACAGTTTTACTGAAACAGGCGTTCAGAACGAAGTCAGACGGACATAAAACCAGTTAAGTAATAATCACAGGTGCTGTAGCATTTGGCGGTTTCGAAAAGCAGTTTCATCAAAATAGGTTAATGCAACTTGGCTCAGGTGATTTATGTGCCCTCTTAATGCATGTGCTTTGAGAATATTTTGTGCCAATTACACCGTAAAATTGTGAACCAAATCTGAAATACAATGAGCAATAAAATCAGTAATAAAAAAGTGGTAACAATAAAAATGTACTCGAGCTAGTTACAACCGGGTACTTGAGCTGACAGGAGTAAATTATTTTATTGTTCCTAAATGCAACAATGTAATGAGCGCTTTAAGGGAATGTCGAAACTCCGTAAGATTGTGCGTGCCTCAGAGTCACTTCTAATGATTTTCATAAAATTTAGCTCTTTAAAAACCCCAAAAAGCACTGATTCGTTCGAAAGAATGATTCCGCTTACTGAACTGATTCATTCGAAAGAACGATTCCTTTTACTGAACTGATTCATCCGAAAGAATGATTCCTTTTACTGAACTGATTCATCCGAAAGAATGATTCCTTTTACTGAACTGATTCACTCGAAAGAACGATTCCTTTTACTGAACTGATTCATTCGAAAGAATAATGCCTTTATATTCCTAATATTCTAAAACTACTGTTCGGAGGCCATCGACAAATAAATTGTGCTAAACACACTGTACAAACGTTCTTGCTTATTGTTATTTCCTCCAAAAATACAGTTCAGGAGTTAACAAGAAAAACTTAGAAAGTCGGTATAATTACTTAAAACCACCATATAAGGTTTGTGTAAACTTTACGTCTAATTTGATATCTAATAACTCCATTCTGTATCAAATTTTAAATACATACGGTACTAAAGTTAATCGGGGAAAACCAGTTGCGGTTTATTTTTAACATTAAAAATAAAAATCGTACTTTGAATGAGGTATTTGGAATTTGGTTTTTACTGAACTGATTTGTTCGAAAGAATGATTCCTTTTACTGAACTGATTTATTCGAAAGAATGATTCCATTTACTTAACTGATTCATTGGAAAGAATGATTCCTTTTACTGAACTGATTCATTCGAAAGAATATTCCTTTAACTCATCTAATTGATTCGAAAGAATTATTTCCTTTACTGAACTAATTCATTCGAAAGAACAATTCTTTTTACTGAACTGATTCATTCGAAATAATGATTCTTTTTACTGAACTGATTCATTCGAAAGAACGATTCCTTTTACTGAAATGATTCATTCGAAAGAATGATTCCTTTTACTGAACTTATTCATTCAAAAGAAAGATTCCTTTTACTGAAGTGATTACTCGAAAGATTCATTCCTTTTACTGAACTGATTCGTTCCAACGAACGATTCCTTTTATAGAAACAAGATTATTTAAAAAATGATACATTTATATCAAAAGTAATCACCAGAGAATAAAAAGTTCATTGTTAAAGCTCGAATAATTTCTTCAAGTCATTATAGTTCAGTTCAGCTTGTTTCCTGTGATATTATCATCTTAAATATAATAATGACTAGTTTTTAAAACCTTCTGTTTAAACATTTAACCAAGTTCATTATTTAATATAAGTTGAACTTTTTACCCGGCAATTTATCCACGCTGTTATCAGACGATATTTAAAAACAAAGTTTTCATAACTCTTTATGAAGTTTAATTGTATTAAATAAATTTGTAAGTTAGGTTGTTATTTACTTCTTTAACTTGAACGGTTATTTCATTTTATGAAATCAATTCAAAAAAATTGCATAAGGTGAGTTATATCATTGGTAGTATTTTTTGTAATAACTCTTGATGGTTCTTTTCTTGTTCCTACAGTTTTTTAAAGTGAGTTGGAATTGCTGGGTGAATTGCTTGGGAGAACGATTCAAACCCCCTTTACTCTCTAATATGACCAGTTTGGGCTCCGTCAGTGGCGAATATAAAGTGACGTAAATAAAAAAAGTGGAGACGGTTCTGACTGAAGCTGACAATTAACTTTGTTAATTTTGTACTAATTTTAAAGAATGATAATCCATAAAGTCTTTTAAGGTATATACCCGCAATCAAGACACTGTAATATTACCAACTCTTCCTAAATATTTAGTGTCTTTATTTGATTGTATTAATAGGGTCTCTGCAATCGAAAAAAATATTAACTTATCTATTGAAATATTTAGCGTATATATTCGAGACTATTAATAGGGTGACATTGTTGACAGCTGTTGAGAAAATTAATGGTGTGTCCGCAATCGAAAAAAATATTAACTTATCTCTTCAAATATTTAGCGTATATATTCGAGACTATTAATAGGGTGATAGCTGTTGAGAAAATTAATGGTGTGTCTGCAATCGAAAAATATTAACTTATCCAAATATTTAGCGTATATATTCGAGACTATTAATAGAGTGACATTGTTGACAGCTGTTGAGAAAATTAATGGTGTGTCTGCAATCGAAAAAAATATTAACTTATCTATTCAAATATTTAGCGTATATATTCGAGACTATTAATAGGGTGACAGCTGTTGAGAAAATTAATGGTGTATCTGCAATCGAAAAAAATATTAACTTATCCAAATATTTAGCGTATATATTCGAGACTATTAATAGGGTGACATTGTTGACAGCTGTTGAGAAAATTAATGGTGTGTCCGCAATCGAAAAAAATATTAACTTATCTATTCAAATATTTAGCGTATATATTCGAGACTATTAATAGGGTGACAGCTGTTGAGAAAATTAATGGTGTGTCCGCAATCGAAAAAAATATTAACTTATCTATTCAAATATTTAGCGTATATATTCAAGACTATTAATAGGGTGACAGCTGTTGAGAAAATTAATGGTGTGTCTGCAATCGAAAAAAAATATTAACTTGTCTATTCAAATATTTAGCGTATATATTCGAGACTATTAATTGGGTGACAGTTGTTGAGAAAATTAATGATGTGTCCGGAATCGAAAGAATAGCATATTAACAACTCTTCTGAAATTCCTATACCCTTGTTTGGAACTTTTAATAAGGTGTCCCAATCAATGCACTAAAATATTACCAAAGTTTGCCGCTGCATCGTGACAAGAAAGGTAGTAGGAGGCGGTTAGACTTTGGATTACTATGTGCAGGCCTATTGTACCAATCAATGCTTCATTTTTAACATTCCCCAGACCCTATCCTCCGAAATATTGTTGGTATTCTCACTGTGTTCCATTTTCACTAAAAATTCCTGTTCCTCCAGGGTAAAGGATTAAATCATTACGCTCCATTCAAATGCTTGCATCCTCAGGACGCAAGCAACGACAATAACTTGGAACGAAGAGTTCCAGGTTTTACTAGACAATCAGGTAAACGCACGGTTAAGCACGTCAAACGAGTTTATTGTTAACACTCTATAAATACACCTACGGCTCCTAGATAAGTGGTTTCAGAACGTTCTTGACAGATTTATTTGCATTGCCTCCACGTAAGTCAGCTGACTAAGTACATGCCAAAACGTGTATCGGAGAGTTTCAATATCTTGTATCGAAGTAAAGAAGGTTAGAATATGTAAATGTAGTATTATAATACAGTTCAATTCTCAACACGTGTCTAACGCATTCTTGCCAATGTCAAATAGCAAGGTAGGGAAGTGCTTGAGTCAACATTTGCTGATGCAGGCGTCGGTCAGGGTCTTTGAACTTAGTGGGCTACATTCTTCTGAACTCCAGTTCATGTTTCACTGCAGACATGCTTAACAAAACCAATAGGTTATCTGTTGACGAATAATGACGTATTCTGTAATAAAATAATAAACTTACTCATAAATTGTTCTTAATTTTGATTTGCTCTTTTCGTTTATCTGTAAGCGAAGGGCGCATCTCTGCAAAATGTTTTGTCAAAACGTCCAGCTAGTCGGGTAAATCACATTAGTTTATTTTTACTGTAGGTCAGTTTGAAGTAGTGAGAATAACTGTTCTTTTATGTGATCAGTGGAAACAGTTCTTGTTCACAGTCGCTCCTTGTGACTTACAATGATTCGGCTCGTGAAAAGCGCAGACTGACCGTTTGTCAAGGAAAGAACCCTGGTGGTGACCAGATGTTCTTTCTAGTAGTGATTACGTGAATTCTCTTGTGAATATGAAAATGCGAGACATTCAAATCACTTTAGGCGAATTTCCATTGGAAAATCTCCATGGATTTTCCACCATCATAGTAAGACCTAGGGGACCATAAAATTACCACCATATCACTTTTTATGGGATCGTTAAATTATATAAATACCGCTTTCAGGTTCATTTTCGTATTTTAAATGGAATTACAGATTTTAACGCGGATTAGGGCAAAACAGATCTTTGAAGTGTATAATAAAAAAAATATATTTTTTAAAGATTACATTTGGCTGCCATTTTGAAGTTGTATGGATTTTGTTTGGAAACGAACTTGTCCGAGCCATTACTAAAATTTTTTTGTGCTTAGTTTGAATCAAATCGGGCCAACATAAACAATACACACACACACACGCGCGCGCAGACGCCCACGCACTCATTGCAAGATCCTGGATCCGGAAGGCCGATCATATATCATCATATTATATGTGATGATGTTTAGTAGTAGCGCTGCAGTCGCTGGATATGCGCATCTGAATCACTATAACAGTTGAATTTTAACAGAAGAATATTTGAACGAGCTTTGCCGAGCACAGCCGAAGTACCTCGGAAAGTTCTCCTTGGCACTCCTCCAATGAGAGTCGAGCAGTTTCCATGGTTACCGAATGTGATAAGTTTGCCAATTTTATTCCAACCACAAGCATTTGGTGTAGATTTATTTCTCATAGAAATAAATTTCTTTTTATAAAACGAAAAAGTGGAGTAGTTTTTTGAAAACTCAGCATGCTGGACTTGGCAAACTGAACAACTTGGCAACATTGTAGCTGACAGTTACTTCGGCTTAGTTCGACAAAGTCCGTCGCAATACTCTTCTGTTATAATTTCAACTATGAAGTAGACCAGTGATTTTAAAATAACGGTGACAAAATCACTGTTCCCTATTTTAGTAATGTATGCAACTTAATTATTTTGTATTTTTGCAGGTGAGTGTCAGCAAAGTAAATACATGTACAGAGCATTGTCTGTGAGTACACAGTGTTTATAAAAACATTTAGTATAATATTATATACTACGTAATCACTATAAGTTATAAAGTAATTTAAAAAAATAGTTTTATATCACCATTTGTTATGAAAAACATTAAAAAAATCACTGTTATAGAATTTCAAAAACAGGGTTATATCTATTAAAAAATCCAAGTGATAAGAGATCTTTCAAAAATAAGTTGAACTGTAAATGGTTGTGGTCCGTTATCCTTTTTCAAAACAGAGAAAAACTCTTCATTGCTTATGTAATTTGGTTATTAAAACTTCAGTTTAAATAAGCTCTATGCTATTTAATTGTTGTCATGGCTACGAGTTTTCCAACACGGGGATGTTCAACTTGTAAACAAAAAGAAGTGCTTTGTATTGATTTGTAATTCATTTGTTTAAAGCGAATTTCCGTTGGGAATTTCCATCAACCATCTTGGTAAGACCTTGAAATGAGAGTCGATCGAAATTTTCAAATCACTTTTTGAGTAATCATATTTACTATTATATCATATTATCATATTATATATGATCATATTATATAAAATATGTTATTTATGTGTAATATGTATTATAATTAAAAAAAAATTTATACAGCCATCTATGGACTACAATTACTCAACTTTCTTCCTTGCTAACCCCTGTTTCCTCCTACACCAGTACTCCTCCATTCTCTGGCTCATTCTATGACGTTTCGCCTCCGAAACCACTCGCCTCCTTCCTCTTGGATTCTCTTCAGAGATGTCTTTCAACTTAGCAACAGTTCCTCCTACACGTGTCTCTATTTTGTACCTCTTCAGCGCTCATTCCACATCTAATCAGATCCTGATGGACTTCCTTCAGCTATGGAATTTGTGATTTCCTGGAAAGTCAGCACTCTTTTCGCTATTTTTTCTGGTTTCATCCTGCTGATGTGCCCATAAAATATCAGCCTCCTCTTCTTCATTGTAATAGTGATTTTTTGAAGTCTTCCATATAAAGCTCTTTGTTTGATCGCATATGGAACATTAACTATTCTTCCCAAATATTTCGATTCCGTATTTAAGATTATTAATGGATTATTCACAGTCGAGATAATGAAATAATGAAATGCTCTTTCCAAATATTTAGTTTTTGTATTTAAGATTATTAATGGATTGTTCACAGTCGAATGTTAATAATGTATTTTATTATTATTATTTTTAAGGCGAAAAGCACATTGAGGCTATTATCGCCTCCCTAAATGTAAATGTGAGTGTAAAGTGCATAAACAGCTGTTACGCTAAACATAAGTCGTAACGATCAAGTCGTAAGTGTAGTGTTGTATGTGTCAGTGTGTGTTAGACTCGGGTACCGCGAGGGACGTCTAAATCCTCTCAATAGGTGCAGCTAGTCTGCACCCCCTGCGGGGATGTAATATGTAATCATATTATATATAAATATGTTAGTCAGATTTATTACACAGCAAATATTCGTTCGATTCGCTCGTTCCCACAAAACCATATTCAATGGAAATATCGCCCGCATGAAGTCTTTAAAAATTAATTTTCAACCCTTAAATATAATTGACTATCGTAATCAACATTAAAATTTGTATAATTTATACAAATATCGATGTTGATTATGATGGTGAAATCATATTTTCGAAAAAAGCTTACGATAAAGTAAGTTATCGTTGTGTGTGGCAGTAGCGGCGCAAATTTAATGATCACTAATCAAAGTCTCACCAATCAAAATTCGCTAATTTTTTGTTGTTATTTTACGCGAAAAGCACATTGAGGCTACCTAAATGTAAATATGGGTGTAAAGTGTTAAAGTCGTAAGTGTAGTATTATAAGTGTAAGTGTGACTCGGGTACCGCGAGGGACGTCTAAATCCTCTCAATAGGTGCAGCTAGTCTGTACCCCATGCGGAGAAATTCGCTATAAGTTAAAAAGTTTACATACAGTTCGCTGTTCAGCTTAATTTCAACAACAGAAGGAAGCTTGAACCCGTTTTATTCGCTCGCCACAACTATTTGTATAGTCCTGTCGTAATATTTGTAAATGACGCAACAATGGTACAAAGAATGGCAACATCGCGCAAAATATACGATCGGTAGCGCAGTTTAAATAATTGTCAGCGAAAGCAAGTCTGCATCCGCGAGATGGATGTCACTGAGCCTGCGCGCGCATTACGTAAGCTGATCATAAACAAAATAGGCACCGCACAGTAGCAATGTGGTAATCCACGCACATAATCCTGGTGCCTATAAGTAGATTGTGGTTATTTCTTCATTGCCGTTAGCATTCCTTTATAATCATACTTATGTACTTATATTCAGCAATCCATTCATTATATCAGCTGTTGACCGCGAAAATGTTTTTTTTATCGCATGTAATAAAATCGTAACGGTAAGTATCGTTTTTACTGTACGGAGTAATAAATAATAGTAATACGCAGCTATCGTGCTGGCGCTGTGGGTACTAATTTTAGAAAAATAACATCTCAGTAATTTTAGCGGCTGATATTTTTTGAAAATCTGATTTCAACGTTATTTAAATACGTTAAAAATTTAACTCGTTATTATAGAAAAACAAATGAAAGGTAAGATTTGAAATGACCGACATTTTGAAACGGTTGAAGTGATTTTGTTGCGCAAAAAACTTGTCCGAAATCGATTTTTGTTTGAATCAAATCGAGCGAAAACATGTATATGTATGGCCTATAATTAATAATTTTAAAAGTCCCCTAAAAAATAAACTATTTTGAGATCCCGAATCTAGGTTTTGGCATAACTCTAATTTCTCATTTTCCAGTGAAAATTCGCTAGAAAGTATTATAGAAAAATGTATGCGTTTTAAATCCCGCTTAGTCCAAAAGTAATTTTGACTTCAAAGTGCGCAAAAGCACTGCTAAGAGGTCTCGTGCAGTACTCTGGTATCTTACAATTTTTTCTAGTGAATTTTGAAAAGAAACAGTTGCAATGTACGGTAATTCGTTCGTTGACGTTCCATCTACAAATAGTAGGTTTCCTTAATTGTGAAAAATTGATAATAGATAACGATATTCGGATGAAAAAGTAAGAAATCGTTACTTTTAACACGTATCATGTTTTAGGGCTGGGTGTCGGGCAAAGCGAGTGTACAAATTTATATTGGTAGTTATATTAATTCGTAAGGATCAGCTGATTTCATTGAACTGCTGTTAGGCTATAAGTTGTAGGTTATGTTGTTAAAAACTGGCTATGTTAATTTTTTGTTTTTTCAAACAAATAATCGTAATTAAAGTAAAAAGGAAGAGAAAACATGATACATGATTTGTATTTTTGGTTCATTAACAGAATTTTGTTGTATCGAATTTCGTTCGCATAATCTAATCATTAGTTTTCCTGCAAAATACATTTTTTCATAAACAAAACTAAACATAAAAACAAGATCGTAAAGGCTTCAAGCGATATTTTTACTGTTGTAAAGTGTCGCGCTCAGCCGTTAGGAAACGAAACAGTTTATCAGCCAGCCTTCTCAGGATTAACTCTGATCACTCTTCGTGAGCTCTAGAATCTACTGTGTTTGCTTTTATGAGTTTTATTGTATTCTGTTTTTCAAAATACAAGAGCGCTTTAAATGTTCGCGCCCTAGCTTATCGTCCTCGGTTTTTGATTAGGTTTAACACGTACCTAGGTATTCTCGTATCTCGGTAATACCATCTAATTTTCTAAAAAACGATTTTTCATAAGCCTTTTTAAAAATAAATGGCCGTAATTATTTCGATCAAGTGCAATAAAAACATACTCAGTCAAAACTTATTAGTTGTCACACCTCCAAAAATAAGGTAAATTTGTCAGAAACGGTTCATCAGGTTTTGATCAAATTTTAGTCATACATGAGACTAGATTAAGATACAGTAAGTTCTTTTGAAGTTACAGATTTTAATGGCCTCTGATACCACGATCAACAGATATATTGTGCAACTAAGCCTCTTGGATTCTAGTTCAGTAGGCGGGTGTCCTCAAAGAGTCTTAGCAGTCCACTGACTAGGTCATTCTGCTGCACCTCCTCAGGGTTCTGGAAACCACACAGCCCTTGCCTCCTGCTGGCAAATATCTCAAATCACAGATTATGTGACCCGCAGTTTCATCCCCCTTCATGTATAACGTACACATGGTTTCTCCGTGGTGTAATTCCTTTCTTGTTCACATGTACGCTCAGACCACAGTACCCTTAATGAGTCCTATGACTTCCTGAGTTGTCCTTTGCCCTGGTTGACAGCTCTCCAGTCATGAAATACGGTTTCCGGTAGTCCCGTCATCGCAGCCTTATAAGGGTTGTGATTCTCTCATCCAAGATTTGATCCCTGAGAGGTCTTGTCCTTAGTTTTAATTAAAATCCCCTTTGTAAATGATATCTTTTCAGTTTTGCACTTTTTCCCTCCCGATAGAAGTTTGCACATATACAAATGTCCGCCAGATTTGAGACAGGCCGTCGCTGTACTCATTTGAGATCTTTAACCATATCTCAAATGCACTTTTTCAGTGCAGATTGGGTAGGTCCACCTTTCATCACTACTTGTGGGTTCCATAGCGTTAGGCATAGTCCAAGTTTAGTCCACCTCCGTACTAGACCATTTGCCCTTCTCAGATCCACTTTCCCAAAGTTCCCCGAAGTTTTTGGGCTTTGCTTACAGCCATCAAAATCTCACGAGTAGATAGTAAAGTAAAACGTCCACCCATATAG
This sequence comes from Callitettix versicolor, assembly GCA_022606455.1. Taxonomy (NCBI): domain Eukaryota; kingdom Metazoa; phylum Arthropoda; class Insecta; order Hemiptera; family Cercopidae; genus Callitettix; species Callitettix versicolor. The sequence continues at coordinate 16,789,448 of CM040190.1, forward strand.
AGACCCCGCCTCCATAGGTAAGCTTAGATTAAATCCGGAGGTTGCCTGGTATTCAGAGTCCGTATGCGCAAGCTAAAACGCTTCTTAGCCACGCAGCCATCGGGATACGCTGTTCCACCTTGGCTTGCGATGAAGGGATATAACCCAAGATAAGATAGGTGAAGAAAGGGGTAGATCCAGCTAGGGTATCTCGGGATTGCCAAACCCTTACTCACAATTTGTCAGCCCTGAGGGAATACACAAGTCAGGTTTTTCTAGCAGAATTGAAATAAAATAATTTTAAAATTTAGAATTAAATCTAAAGAAGCGAAAGTAAACCTTGACTGTCGTTGAGGATGTTTTGATTTTGGTGTTGACACACACACTCTCTCTCTCCCTCCCTCTCCCTCCCTTCTTTTCTCTTCTCTTCTGTATGTGTGTGTGTGTGTGTGTGTGTGTGTGTGTGTGTGTGTGTGTGTGTGTGTGTGTGTGTGTGTGTGTGTGTGTGTGTGTGTGTGTGTGTGTGTGTGTGTGTGTGTGTGTGTGTGTGTATGCACGTTTGTGTGTTTGTTTGTGTGTGTGTGTGTGTGTGTGTGTGTGTGTGTGTGTGTGTGTGTGTGTGTGTGTGTGTGTGTGTGTGTGTGGGCGCTCACACTCGCGTGCGCATATGTCTTTGTTGTGATACTCACAATTTCTGTAGACCTAATGGCTTATCATCCGTTTAGCAGTTTAAA